>WBMV01003485.1:47690-98972 GCA_013396655.1 Campylorhamphus procurvoides
CCCCCAACAGCCCCTGGCCATGTGGTCTCCAGATGTCCTGGCAAAGAGGCACACAGTAGCCATGGGAGAGGAAAGCAGAGAGGAAGTTTATTCACCTGGCCAGGGTATTTATAGGGCTTCACAGTCTATAGGATTCAAGAGTTGAAGAACCAATAGGGAAAGGGTTAGCAACGGATGAAGAGGACGTTTCACATGGCCTGGCCAAGGTACATCATTGCATACTAATTAGGAAGATAAGGGGTTTGGGGAAGGAAAAGGGTAGCTCAGGGTAAAAGCAAAACTCCATTTTACAATGCAGTAAAAAAGCCTCAGGTTTGTAAAGCATTTTGGTTGGTTTTGATGCCTAAAATCCTGGAAAATAGGCACTCAGACAATGTAGAAAGATAGACAATACCTTTATTGGGAGATCGGAGACTCCGTGCCTCCGCTGGGCCCACCAAACGCGCGTGGGTCGACGAGGATCCCCACATCCGAAAATCCCTGAAGAACCCAGCCCTCAGTGGTGTTACAACTTTTATACCCTTCTAAACAATTAACATATGAGATATCCATAACCAATCATTATTTCTAATTTCCCCAGTGGTCCACCCATCAGGGTCCTGGGCCATGTCCCCTGGACCACCTCCAACGGTTTCTGGGCTCTTCTATTGTTTTGACTTCAAGTTATCTTGCAGGTGGCTCTGAAAAACATCATGACCTTCAGAAGGCCTGAGAATATGTGAGAAAATCCCTTTAGTAACTTCAAACACCCCTTAATATGTGAGCAAGAAAACCTATACCTCTAAAACTCAAAGAATCTACAAAATCCACCCCAAACCTTTAGGCATCAGTTTCTTCATCTCCTTCACAAGCTCACTGTTACAGTAGACCACATCTTCATTTCTCACTGTCGTAAACTTCCTCGATATGTATATTTACTGGAGAAACAGTATTACCTTTGGAGACATGTATTTGCAAATACAACTTCCATTCCTTAGACTATGCTCTCTGACTTTGTATCATTCTCCATAATTCTAGCCACCTATTCAAAATACATAATTTGGTGTTCTATTCATCATTAACTCATTCTGTAGTTAGTTGAAACTGAAAAAAGGGACCGTAACAAGCAATTCAGCATTAGACAAATCAACATCTGAAGAGGACTCTTTCTTCGTACTTATTAGGGAGGAAGCCCAGATAAATATATTCCTTCTATCCAGCTAGATGTTTGTTGCTTGGTGGAAAGACCTTAATTCTTTATCATCTACTTAAGCCAAATTATCTTTATCAGCCAAATACCTTTCATGCTTCACTAATGGCATCATGAACATAGCAACTACTCTTTATATTTGGTTTCCAAAACAGAAAAACAGCATGTTTCTGTTTTACAGAGGTAGACAGTCTTTGTAGATGAAATGCATTTCCCAAGATAACAGGGAATACAAATCAGCACTTCAGTACATGCAAATTGACCAGTATGCATATGTATTCTCATTATGGAATTGTCTCAAATCTCACTCTCTAAAAAGTATAAGGGAGTTGCCAAGTTGTTTCTTTGGAAATGCCTATTTTCTTTCTATGACAATAGAGGGAATTTTCTTGGAGGGATTATACTAGATGCCAAACTTGTTGTAGTTTAAGCCCAGCTGGCAACCAAGCACCACACAGCTGCTCACTCATGACCTTAATCCTGGTGAAATGGTAGAGGAAAATCAGAAGTAAAACTGATTTTGTATGTATGTATGTTGAGATAAGAGCAGTTTAATAATAATAAAAAATAAAATATATTAATAGCAAATAGTAGTAATGCCGGTAAAAGGGAAACAAGCAAACAAACAAAACCAAGGAAAACCAAGGGATGTACAATAAAATTGATCATTACCTTCTGACCAATGCCAGACTCTGTCCCTGCACCCCAATTTACTCCCCTTTACAAGTAACTCCCACAGTTTATATGCTGGACTTTGGCCAGTTCAGGTCACCTGTCCCTGTTATGCCCCCTCCCAGTGTTTTTGTGTGCCTCCTCAATGGTAGAGCATGGAATACAAAACAAGTCCTTGACTTAGTATGAGCAACATTTAGCAGTGAGCAAAACATCAGTGTGATATCAACATTATTCTCATACTGAATCCAAACCACAGCACTGTGCCAGCTACCGAGAAGAAATTAGCTCTATTCCAGCTGAAACCAGGACACTTATATATGGGTGCAGTTAGTTAAGTGAGAAAAGCATTTCCTCTGACTAATTTGCAGTTTTCTAACAGTTTCTCATGCTGAAAATTTTTTGGGTTTGAGAGCAGAACAGTTAAGAACCAACTGTCTCATTTTAGAAATCAAGGAAAAACATCTAAAATAGTAATGACAGGGAACTTTTACGTGGTTTGAAAATAAATGTTTCTGGGAAATAAACCATGACAAGTTCATATGGATATCAAACTCTAAAATCTGCACTAATTTGATACCCCGTATAAACTACAAATTAAGGTGACTCGCTCATCTTCTAGAGAAAGACACAGATAGATAGTTACTGGTGTGGTAAATCCCATCCTGACTGTTTATATTGAAATTAATATCAGAACATTTGGAAGTGCAGAAAATGGGTGAAACAGAATTACAGAATTACAGATCAAGTAAGTCATAGTACTGAACATACTCATCTCAAGCAATTAAGCAAAGAATTCAGTTCAGTCTTAGATGTAAAACTTGTAGATTACTAAATCTGTTTAAAAATGCTAGACTGCCCTTAGAGTCAGAGGTAAAATCAGACACTTCCAGAGAACAGTTCATGTAACTTGCATCACCTTCTCACAAAATAAGAACAATCACTTCAGGAAGACATTAATTCCTCTATATTAAAATAAGATAAGTCTAAGGTGACCTACTCATGCTTAGATATCTGTGCTGGTTTAAAGGTAAACCGGCAGGAGAAATGGACCCACCACAAGAGAGATTATAAGACAGAGTTACAATTTAATGAAAGATATTGCAATAAATACACTGACACAAAGAGAAAACTGCTTTCAACTCACCAAAACCCAGCAGTATAACCCAGTGTCCCAGGGCATAAGCCCAAAGGGGTTCGTTAGCCCTTGTGCTGAGACCCATGTGGTTCCCCCGAGTCCAAAGCAAAAGGAAGTGAAAAACCTGTGATCTGGTCAGGAGGGATGGTTGTAGTCTGGTCGAGAGTGCTGGTTTCCTCCTGTCGAGGTCCTGCTGCTCCTCTGGATCCGATGAGTCATGCTCAAGCTCTTCTTACCCCTGCTTAGGTACCCTCAGGAAGCACCCAGTCCCTCCCCCAGGGCAGAGACTCACACAATGGATGATTAACTCTGTGAGTCATGGGGTATTGGTGAACCGGTGATGGCCCATTAGCAGCCACATGCCCTCAGGCCGGATGTGAAGGTGCTAACGACTCCCTGGGCAGCTGCTGCAAATGGTCCATTGTTTCTGGGAAATGAATAGAGGAGGGTAGAATACATAGCTTTGATCACCCCCACACAGTGATAACTGGTCCCACCTGCTGAACTAGGACAACATCTAATCTGCACATCCTCAGGTTAGAGCAGATTAATTCCACCCATAAATATTAGAGATAAATGCAAATAAATATGACCATTAAAAAGAAATGTCCATATAGTTACGAATGTGTATGTGGCTGCAACTCTGGGAGATACTTCACAAAATAAGAACATCAAGATAACACTCTCAGGTTTCTTTTTTATCACTGTTACTCCTTAGCTCTAACTTAGTGCCTGAATTCATGTGTCTCATCTCTCAATTTTCCCAGTGAATAAATACAGGCTTGACATCCACAGCTACCAAGTGCCCTCACTGAGTCCGGCAATCTCAGATCCAGCTGTTCAAACAGTTAGTCAATAAGATTCACAGGAAATTGCCCTCAGGGACAAGGAAGCAGAACAGATCTTTAAGGACACTGTACATAGCATGCAAGAGCTCTGAATCCCCAGCTGTAAGAAATGAAGACAGGAAAGCAAGAGCCTGGAATGGGTGAGTAAAGACCTGCTGGTCAAACTAAAGGACAAGAAGGAAATGCACAGGCAGTGGATGGAAGGACAGGTATCCTGGGAAGATGGCCAATGTGTGCCTGGAGCTGAACTTAGCAAGATATGTAGAGTAATAAGAAGGGGTTTTACAGGTATCTCAGCCATAAAAGGAACATTAAAGGACATGTGTGATTGACAATCCTGAGAGACTGAATACTATCCAGAGAGTCTTGGACATGCTTGAGAGGTCCATGTACGTCTTATGAGGTTCAAAGTCAAGTGTGAGGTTCTCCATCTGGGTGGGAGCAATCCGCAGTATGATTACGAGCTGGATAATGAAAGTAACCCTGATCAGAAGGTCTTGGGTTGCTGGTGAATGAGAAGCTAGATATGAGCCAAGAAAGCCAGTCATGTCCTGGGCTGCATCAAGAGCGGTGTGCCTTTTTGTTGAGATGATTCATCCCCTCTACCTTGCTCTCATGAGACACTACCTGGGGTGCTATATCCAGCTCTGGGGCACCCAACATAAGAAGGACGTGGACCTGTTGCAGCGAGTCCAGAGGAGGGTCACACAAATGACCAGAGAGATTAAGCTTTTTCTATGAGAACAGGCTGAGAGAGTTGAGGTTGTTCAGCCTGGAGAAAAGAAGGCTCTAAGAAGAGCTTCTAAAAGCTTTCCAAGAAATATTTTCAAGAAATCTAGCTTTTTCCAAATTTATAATTACTCATGCTAGATTTCAAAGTCACTTGAGGAAGTCTTCATCAAGAATTTTTCAGGCTGCAGACTGATCATTGTATTACTTATTGTGGTTATTACTTCTAAAAAACACCCAAATACCCAAACAAAGAAAAAAAACCAAAAAGCAAACAAAAAAAAAGACAAAACCAAACAAACACAAAGCCTTCCAAAAAAATCTATTTGCTATTTACAGGTTGCCATATTTTCCCTAAAATGTGCTTTTCTTCCTTTCTTCAACCAGATAAAAGCATTGTCACAGGCAAAGAGACCTTATCCATAGCCATATAACTCTTGGAGTTAATGCAAACTTTTGCAAATATTTGGAATTATTTTCATACTGTAAGCACTAAAGGAAACAAATATTTCTGCGTTCAGTCTTAGAAAAATTGCAGTCTTAACCTTTGACTATTTCCAGTGACATTTTTCCTTTATTTCAATAAATAGACATTATTTTGTAATAATTATCAAGCTCTATTACTAAATAGCTCATTTTTTTCTTTTTGTAATCAAAACTGAATTTGAAAGATTTAGGGTTGAAATTTTGCAGCTGTTACTGCTTTGAAATTAATAGAACAAGTAGTTGTGGGGTTTTTTTTGTTTGGTTGTTTTTTTTGTTTGTTTTTATGTGAGACAGGTACCTCACCTAGCCTCAGTAAATAAACATTATACTGATGTTTAAAATGGAAATAAAAACAACTTTTGAGACAATATTAGAGTAGATAAAATAGAGAACAGGTCTTTAATTAAAGTGCTTTAAGGTACACTAAATACATAGGTGCAAGATACAGTATAAGGCTCCTATAAATTTTTAACAGAAATTAATTATCATATCTAATGGATACACCCAACCTGAGAGTTGTCCATTCCCAGAACTTCCCTCACCTCTTGCCCTTGACATGCTTCCCTGGAATTGAGTCAGCTGTCTCAAGAACCCTGCCTTCTTTACCATCAGTATCTTCCCACCACATGCCTTATTTGGAGCTTTTCCAAGGTTTCTGGGCCTTCTATGTTGCTTTGACGACAATGATATGTCCTTCTAGGTACATGTTCCAAACAAGATGTCCTTGCTAAAACCTTTTTGCTTGAAAAGAACATTAAACAAAACTTCAAGAATTTGAAGAATTTGATACAAACATGTGAAAGGGAGTTTAGTAACTGTTAACTGCTATTTTAAAATGTTAGAAACTATATAGCTAGATTGGAAATCTACATGCTACAAATCTTAAGAATCTTTAGGCATCAACACAGAATAAAGTTCATAAGGAACATACCAAAAGAGAAGCATCTCATGAAATGGGACCTCTCACAGTGCTGTTCTTGTAAACTGACAGCCAAATTAACAATTACTGATAATTTAGCAGTTATTGAGCCCAGAATTTAAAGATCATAACCCTTTACTTAAAATCTCTTTTTAATTTAAAATAATTTTTCTTACAAATTAGAGGCACAAAAAGAAAAAGAAAAAACTTATAGCTCACTAAAGAGTAGACTATGTCATACCATCTTATCAAATAAGTGATCAGTTAACATCAGAGAGCTGATTCTTAGAACAGTCTGTGTTTATACACAGTGGGACTAACACTGGATTAGTCACCATGGCTACCAATAGCCTTGTTCTTTCAGGACAGATGGGATCATCACACTGGGATACTAGTGTAAATAGGTGACCATGCTGATTTTATTGTTTTTTTCCTTTTGTCTGTGCAGTTCAAGTTCCCAAGTGAATTGACAATACCACTGTGCATAATCCTACAACTTTTTTATTGTTCCTAGCAGACATGCTCCTGGAAGAATTTCTCCCCACCTGCAGAAGTGCTGTTTCTCAGTAGCCACAGAAATGTGGGAGGTAGATGGTAGGTTAAGAGTAGATGTATAAATGCTGTCGATGTTCACCTGTGGTGTTAAAATGAACGCTCCTCCCCCCAGAAAAACCCCAAACAAAAACTGTTTCACAGATACAGCTTGACTGTTCTAAAATTAGAAAAACAGAAAGTGTACAGATCTTTACAGAACAATAAAGAATAATTTTTAGTGTATATGGATCCTAAACCATCTTTTTACAAACCATGTCTGCCTTTCTGCATCCTTTCAGAATGAAGTGACACACAGAAATGGAGTAAAATCTACCTTCAGCCTGACAGGTATTTTATTTTCAAAGGTATAAACAGAAAACTTTAAGAGTTGAAATTTCTGTAAATAATTGTTACTGATAAATCTTGCACAATCTGTATTCTCCTCAGTGTGCAGTTTCAGTGTTCCTTCAAAGCCCAAACATTTTGTTTATATGGCTCAGCAATGACTTTAGAACTTCCCTACACATTGGATGAGTAAATTAACACCTAACAAATCAAAATGGTTTATGGCTGTTTTATGTAATTTAAGGTAATTTGCAAGTTCATTTTAGATTTTAGGTTCAGTACTTTTAAGTTAATATCTAAGTTAATAAGTGCAATTCCTAATTTCAATGAGTTAGTTCATACTTAGCAGTAAAATAAACTGTGTATCACTGTGCTAGTTCTCATTGCAATGTCTCTGTTAAGGACTATTAATGATGACTATTTTATGAATTTGTAATTTTCCAAAAACTCAGTCCAGAAGTTGTTTTTTGGTTTTTTTTAAGTTAACCTGGATTCCAAATACAGAATTTTATTCTCAGCTGCTAGCAGTGTATGCTACAGAGATCAGTAGATGCATTCTGACATTAGAAAGAATATATTTTCAGATCATGAATTCACACAAAGAAAAACAGATTTAAATATCCATTTAGTTAATACTTTAATTGAAAGCTTTTATTTAATACTAAGGTTCTTTTCTATAGCTCTTCCAAAATCACCTTAAATGAAAATTGCAGTGACCCAAACAGTTGTCTTAAAGAATCTTATACACAACTATGTCATATAACTACAGCTGAGAACATTGTAGGCAACTTCTTTCTGATAGATTTTGTATCTCTCAGCAATTGAATATCTAGAATTCATTTCTCATCTTATTAACTCATAATCACTAGCAGCCAGACTGTATCATTAGTTTTTTCAGGAAGGCTGCCCATTGTGTTTGGAAATTAATGATTCCACCACTGACAGCTGAAAAGCACCAGTGTCTTAATATTTTTCACTGGTGGTATTATTATTGTTGTTATTTATATTGTTGGTGTTATATTATTATAGCTTTTATTATTATCTGGTTTTCATTTTGAAACATATCTCTTACTAGGAAAAAAGTAATATTGAATTATGATAAATTTTAACATCTGTGGAATATCCCATGTTTGATATACCACTCAGGAAATAATATATAAAAAAAGATTATAGTTTTGTTTTCAAAAAATATTTAAACTATATTTTTTCTCTCTTGACAGGCATGATTAAGATTTTCCAGAATATAGATCATTAACCAAGCCTTGGCTGAAAACTCAAATAATTAATATCACATATCTGACCTCTTTTTTTTCAATAAATAAGCAATATTTCTGTTTTCCCTTTATGTAATATCAACTTTTTCTTCTGCATAATGTTATATATTATTACATGTATGTAAGCATAAATAAGAAAAATCATACGATTTTTAAAACATAATAAATTTTGTAAGGTATTAATTCACAACATTTTTAATTTTTTTTGTGAATGGTACGTACCAAAGAAGCCTGATATTGGCTCTGGTTATGCAAAAACACTCAAATTGTACAGTAGGTTGTACAAAATACAGAACTTTTACCACACCACAAAATATATTTAAGGTTATTCTGTTTAGTAACTGCATAAACAAATATATATTTATCACAGAGGAGATTTTAGCTGGAGGTAGAAGTGGCAAATTTTTTGGACATGCTTTTTAAATTGTGTTTGCGTCTGATTTTATTTCTATAATTAAATGGCTACATTAGAGTGATTCAGTGTGGTGTGTAGACAATGTCATAATAATTATACTTTCCTTTCAGATGTTTCCTCAATATCATCACAAATTTTATATGTATTTATCCTATTATTTTACAGCTACAAAAATCAATCTACAGACAGCACTGCAAAAGATTTCTGTTAGCAGTGCTTGTCCTTAGAACTTTTTAATAAAGACCTTGAAATTGTCCATAACACTTTTCATTGGTTTTTTTTGGTTTTTTTTTTTTTCCTGGTGATTTGGGTTTTCCTCTGAGTTTTAATGTTACATTTTGTTAGATATCAAAGGGAGCTGTATGGGCTTAAAGACATTTTCTTTTATGCTAGTGCAGCTTGCCACAATATGAAAACAAAGAAACCTTAAAATGTGTTTAAAATGAGGCCAAGAAGTACAGTATAGTGCAAAATTTAAAAGTAAATCAATAACACTGGGTATAAAAGAGACTTTTAAAAATTTCCTTTCAGTTTAGGAAATATCGCCTTACGTTTCAGATTATACTTATATAAGAAATTTGAAAGACAAGAGGCAATGGATTTAGTGTGCATGTAAATACAGAATGAGGTTTTAAGAGTATATGAACACCAAATTTGAAGCTATGTGCTTTAAACATGTATAAATATTTATCAACTAAGTTGTTTTAGAGCAGAGAGTTTATAATTACAGAGTCTGTAAAACTCATCAGAGACAGCAAGCATGACTTGAGGACCTGCAAAGTGAAGAATAACCTGTTTGGGGAAATGCCTAAAATGAGTTTGGGAAAGTTGAGAGAGGAGATCAAGGAGACAATTGTGAAAAGTACTGATAATTACATAGAAAGAAGATATTGTATCTACGTTCTCGTCTTTTGCTATCAAGACAGAAAAAGGGAAATGAGACTGGGGAAAGTATAGCGTCATACACTGTACTGTGGGCTTGACAGAAGAGAGAAGGGAATGTAACTGGAATTCAGGAGGCAGTGCAAAACTGAGTAAAAATTAATAAAAACTGGAAGTGGAACTATAGTCCCATGTTGGATGGGATAGTGAATTGGAAGTGTTTCAGGAGCAATGAAAATGGTAGTATAGATGGAAATAAAATTATGGTCCTTGAGCAGGTATGAGTAAATGCAGACTGTTTTAATAAACCATCAATCATGGAGAAGAAAAAAATAAAAAAAAAGCACAAGCAAGTTATTAAACACAACTTCAGTAATTGTTTCCAACATTCTGTTACAAGGTTAAACCAGACACGAACAATACTTTTGACAAATAAATGCACAGCTGGTACAAAGCTGTATTAAGTGCAACAAAAAAAAGTTGAAGACACATATAAGTGAATAAACCAAATCTTCTTACATTATAAATGGAGACTAAATGTAATTTAAAGTTTAATGTAAATATATTTGGTGGTGAAAACTGAAAATTTTGATACTGTTTCCTTCTATAAAATAGCATTCAATTTTAAGGCTGACTAGCACTTAGCAAAAAAGGAGGAAAGAAACCCTGTAATAAAATCCAAGCAACATAGGCTAAAATAGAATCTTAAAAAAAATAAAAATTTCTGAACATTTTTTAACAGAGTAATATTTATTAAATCTGTTAAAAGATATACTATTAGCCAGGATTCCAAGGACAGACTTTAATAACGGCAAGATGCTGCAGTGTGATAGGATTCTACTTTTATCAGTCTATTTTGTCTTGAATAATGCATTTTAATGGTGTCATATTAGTCAGTGTCCCCAGCACTTTTAGTGACTAGTGCTTCAGACTATGTCAGAAGATATCCCTAGAACTTACAGGTAATAGATGTTGCTCAGCCTTGAAGGTTGTTCGTGTATTTTCTGTATCCTGGGTTCATTAATATGTCTTTAGATCAGTACTGTTTCCCAGTAAGCTTATACATGACAAAAGTGTATTGCAGAGCAAAATGTGTCTCAGTTTTCAAATAATACAATCATATGTTAATAAGACAAAATTATGTATACAAAAGAAAAATCCTCAAAATAGTCAGCTTTCTGTAAATTTCATGGAGGGGAGGGGGGAGTAAACCCAAACAAGTTACAAAGAAATTAAGACTTGAAATGTGCTAAAAACCTGAGCCAGATCATTTAGTGCAACAACTCTTCAAACAAAGTCTCATGGTTTAGCATACTTCACTTGTGTCTTAATGTGTCTGCCTTTGAGTACACTTCTTGGACTGGTCCACTGCTCATTTTAGGGATCTGTTGGGAAGTACCCTAATTTCTAAACTTGCAAATTTTATTTTTCCTCTGTACGAAAGAGGTAACAGGATAAAATGAGAAGGAACTGATATGTGACTGATATATTCCTGACAGAAAGCTAGGATGAAACTTGGAGGTATGCACAGACTGAATACCTGCTCTTATATTGCAGAACTTTTGCTTATCTGTTAGAGTTTCAAAGCCTAAGGCGGAAATTCCTTCCAAAATGTTTGGAGCCAATGCCTTGGTGTGGTGGGGATGGTTAACAGAGGATACAAAGGATGTGCATATCTTGATTTTATCTGCCTTAAGCACAGCCTCTGTTCTGATCTCCAAAGTCTGGGAGCGGAAAAAACTGTTTTTTCTAGTTTTTCTGTGCGAGGCAGAAGCTCAGTCTCTCAGCGGAGTGAGGAGGAGGGAGCACAGGCACTTGGATCCCAGCATCACTGGATACTGGATTTGTGCTTCTTTTTTCCCTTCTCCAACCTGACTGTTTTCATCTGTGAGTGATCATAATCACTACAAAGCTTGCTGTGAGGAAAAGAGGTGGGAGAAAGCCCTGGTTTTCCTCCCCATGCGGAGAGAGGATTGTTGCTGTTTTGGTCCCCATTTTTCTCACGGGAACCAACCTGGGACCTGCCTGCCATTCCCCTGAGAGAGAGGCCAGCTGGCCAGGTGTGACATCACCACCTGCTGTCTGTAAATATAACTGCAACCCCTGGGAGAGAGTGAGCAGCGGAGGTGCGACAGCGCCACCTGCTGTTCATGGATATAATTGCAGTCCCCTTTTTGGGGGTAGCCAAAAAGACTTTTTTTGACTGCTTTGCCTTGTCATTTGGGGGTGGAGGGGTTTATTACAAACTGTTGTTGTTTGGTTCTTTTTTCTGGAGATATACATATATGTATATATATATATTGTGGTTAAGAACTGTTATCTTTTTCTTTATATATATTTTTTTCCTAATTAAAGTTCTCTTTTTCTAAATTTAAAGGAGAGGGATTATTTCTTGGCCAGCATAATATCTTAGTTCTCTCCTGAACTAAGACATCATCTTAAGAAAACAATTGAACATGTGACCTTGTCCTGACCTTTGCCACCTTGACTAAAAGCAATGATTGGTATGGTCCCTCAGCTTGTTTTCACATGCATCTGTCTGTCTAGTTATCTGCCTGTGTGGATGTATGCATGTGTGAATATGGATAAATAAATGTGTATAAAAATTCATCTGAGGGTCAGTTACAGGTGACATCCAGAAAATTCTCTCCCCCAAAAACCTGAGTTCTCATATCAGTATCCTGCCTCTACAAAGATACTCCAATTGTAGAAAATAAAACCTAGAAGAAATTTCTCCCCTTCTCAAAAAAACCTTAACACCCCCCCCCCTTCAAAAAAAACCAAACCTAAACTCAAATAACAACAACAACAAAGGGGTGATGTCTGTGAATATAAAGAAATTTTTGACAATATGTAGTTACTTCAAGGATAAAACCTTTGTCTTGTACTACTGAATAGGACAAAACAAAGGTTGTTTAATAAATACATAGTTTAGAGTCCTATCTGCTTTGTAGAAGCCTAGAGTTTTAACTTAATAAGTAAAAAAAAAACTAGTCTATAATAGCTGCACAAGGAATAAAATATACAGTTCACTCCTCTTGAAGGTACATTTTAGTGGAATATTTGATTCCCAGTGTCCACATCACTTGACAACAAACCCATCCAAACAGCTGCTTTTGACATTTTTTACTATATTAAGTGGTCTTAGACAATTATTTGGAAATAGAGGCTTTTGTCACTATTTCTTTATGTGAAAGTCTGTGACATTTTTTGAATAAAAAGGACAAAATGTTTAATCTTTTTAGGTTTGTGACCAACATTTTATGTCCTCTTTCTGCTTTTCCTCATACATATTTTTATGTTGGCTTCCCTCACGTGTATCAGGAACAGATAAGGAGCACTGTCCTCGTTTGCTATACAATCAATGCAATGGTTTGTCATACAGTGCCAAAGGCATTCTTTGATTGCTATCTGAACCAGATTTTATCAACATCTGGGCATTTAGACCATGTCTACACTTATTTATTAATATACATCACAGTGCTCCACAGGGCTCTGATCTGTGATCATACTGCCAAGCCGCTGCTTGGAGCATGCCCTTATCACTGTCTCAGTTGTTTCCCTGCATTTTATTTCATCTCATTTTAGATTTCTACAGTACAAAAATCTACCACTAGAACTAGTTTTCTAGATGTGAAATTCTTTATCCAGGACATGAGTGATACCTAGAAGAGGCAGGCTGAGTTTCTAGGGTTACTAATGAATATTGGCTCAAAATACTGCTCTGAAATCTGGAAAAATAAACTGTCTTGATGCTCAGCATTTTATAACTCTCAGTTTAAAGAACAAAAAAAATGTAGTTTTTTGAGGAAGGTAAAAACTGACAGTAAGAAAGAAAATAAATAGAATAACTTGTGATAGCCACATAATCAATTTTTGATATAAAATAACAATCAGATGAAGATTAAATTCATGATATGCAATTTGCTTGGACAGTTCTCAGTAAAGCTATTGCAGTTGCCAGATCACAGAGCTCTGTCAAGTCTCTTGCTGGATAGCAAAGTGTCATGAAATCTCCTACTGGTAAGAAATGTTAAAATGTTTGCTCTCCAACTCAAAGAGTTGCACTTGGGTTTTAGAATTCTTGTATTTAACTTAAAAAAAAAATAAACATAATCTTTAAAATCACATATAAGACGTCTATAAGACGTCTCCTAAACAGTCTTCACATTTTTGCCTGCTGGATCTTCAAGTTTTCTCCTGCATAGGCATACCTGAATTTCCATATAAAATGTTTTCAACATAACTCGACTGGCTCTTATGAAAAAGCTATTTCAACAACTTTATTCTTTTCATACTGGTTTACAATACAGTGCTGTTCCTCCCCGGCACTTTATCATCCTTGAACTATAAACCTTCTCTTTTGTAGCCACTAGGCTTACGTATGGAAAAAGCAGGAATTCTCAGACCAGAATTTTTCTGCTTTAGATATTTATCATAGGAATTGCACAACTGTGGTCCTTTAGTTTTCTTGGTTTTGGTCTAGGTCTTCCCTGGTAACAGGGTTATAACTGAGGAAGTGTTCCACACCATTCCTTCACGTAATCAGGGATGTATAAGTTGGGGGGGAAGGTTTCCTCACTCTCTCTTCCTTTTGTCTGCTGGGAAGGACATCAGGTCACTGTGTTGGCTTAGTTCTAATATATATGATCTGAGGCCTATCTGAGAAGCTGGTGTCTCAGCCATATGGAGGTGGAGATTTCTACTGTTTCTCTTGAGGAGAGTTTTGGTGAGAGTTTATTGTGCTAGTTACTTATTGAGCTTTCTCTTGAGTTTATGAGTGTGTGTATCTGTTTTGTTTGGTTTTACTCATTTTTGTCCCATTTCCCTTTCCCTTTCCCTTTTCCCTTTTGGAGTTGTTTGGGGTTCTTATTTTGTAGATTCATAGTGTTTATTTGTATATAATTGTAATGTATATGAATATATATATATATACACTTTTACTACAATTGTCTTTGGGTACTTTTTTTCCTTCTCTCTTGGGAGGGGGGGGAATCTGTGTGGCTAGCAGTTGGGTTTGGCAAGGAGTGTCAACGGAAGTGTTTATTACCCTCCACAGTCTCCTTCCTTTTTCTCTGATGAAAGCAAATGCTGATGCAAATAAGTTGGTCATCTAAAATGAGATTATATAAATTGAATCCAACTGACTTCTTTTTTTTTTTCCTCTCTGAGTGAAAAATGTAAAAGAAAAGTGTAGCAAGACTATCAAATAAAATATAGAAAATTTGGCAGGGAAGAGAATGCACTGAATTAGAAGTCAGTCTTCAGTCAGTCAGTCTCAGGTCTTGAGATCTGAGATAAGTACTATCATGTTTTTATAGTTTTCATTGTCTTCTACCATATCGCTCCTTTTCATTTAGACACAAGATCTTCCATGTCTTACTGTGTGTGGTGCAGAATGGAAATTTTTGGATCTCTGTCTACTACAGAAATAAGACATTACAAACCCCTCAAAATTATACTACTGATGGACATAGTGAGGGGCTCTTTCACTTTTCTACTCGTAACTATGATGTATTTGTCTAACAACACAGATTTTACAAAAGAGAATAAAAATGAAAGCATTATGGCATCATTATGAATTGCATATAAATTTAAAGCAAAGGAAGATAAGATGTGAGGGATATTGTAAGTAGAAACAGATCTCCCTTTTTCTTCTCTCATTTATACTTCACTTCTTATTAATTCCCATCTCTCTAATAATGCAAAAACTTGGTAGATGTCTCTGTCAGACAAGAAAGCCTCATGGAATTCCCATCTTCCTAATAATGCAAGACCTTGGTAGATGTTTCTGTCAGAGAACAAAGCCTTGTGCAAATTCTGAGCTGGCAGTACTAAGACTTTTTCTTCCATCCTTGCACCCAGACAAGTTTCCCACTCACATAAGTCTTGAGGCTCCGCTCAGTCATATTTGAGTGACTAGGGTTTAAAAACTGCAGGCTAGAAAGTGGAACACTAAAAAACAAGGGAGATTACCTCTCATCTTCAACTCTTTGTCTTCACAATCACAGAGTGGTGGTACCTTGAAAATAGCACTAGCTGGAGTGTATCTAAGCAGAGCTGGGGCAGGAGAGAATTCAAGAGAATATGTTTCTGCCATTCAAATAAATATGTCTGTCTAATCTACTGGAGGAGAAATAATTTGTTTATATAATAATGAAGGCCTTTTTCAGAATAAAATTAAGTAGTTCACAGAAAAAGCCTGGAATATACCATCCATTTTTTTCCCAATCTCCTGCAGGAATTAGTGGCTTTTGAGAAGTAATTTGTTAACTCCCATAAGAATAGAATTTTATCACAATTTATGGAAATACTGTTGAATTTGTTCCAAATATTTGTATATTTCTGAAAAAATGATAACACCCCCCCCATGGTGTGTTGCTGTCCATTTGACAACACCTAAGGTGATGCTAAACAGTTTTCAACCTTTAATTTTTGACTTAAAATAGCATTGGATTGCATATTTGATATTTTTTCTGTACTCATCTTCCATTTTGGGAGTTCTTTCAAAACAGATAGATTTTTTGTATCCCTGAAAACCAACCTGGACCTGGGCAATTGTATGATCTAAAGCATGGGGATCTTCCAATAGATTCTGTAAATCCATTTATTCTGTAAACACAGAGAGGTTACAGTTCCCTCTTCCCATGCTTAGAAATTTAGTCTGCTTTTCCCCCTCAAACTTGCTACTAGTCCTACATAATGTTACTTGTCAGGGTCAATCTCTTAACTTTGTCAAAAACAGTAGGAGGTTTATGCTTTTTGTTTTGGGGGTTTTTTTTGTTTGTTTGTTTTTTGTTTGTTTGGGGTTTTTTTCCATTTACACTTTTTTTTTATTCTTACAGTCAAAAACAGTAAAGTGGAAGTACAATAAATCTTTAAGCTATTACTGTCAGAACAAAATGCACATCACTTACAAAAGCTGATTGTTTAAAAAATAGATGTGTATGCTATTTGATTTGCTGTTCACTAGAGTGACTTTCTTTTTCCCTTCTTAACAAAAATTCTCTTCTTTTGATCTTATTCAGAAAGGCAGTAAGTCTTTTTTAGGACACTTGAAACCCTCAATAGATGCTGATTTTTCCACAACATCTGCCATGTTCCTATTTTTCCATGCTGAACAGACATTTTTAAAAAGTAAATGCAGAGCAAAACAGATTTTGCTAAACCTTAATTAGCATTTTTATAAAATACTTCACCCATAGAATTTAATATGAGAATTCTTTATGTCATGACTGGTTTAGTCCAACAGTGCAAGTTGTATTGCCATCTTCTTTGTCTGCTGGGTAGAGATTGCAGCCTCGATTTAACCTTTCATGTGCTTTAAATCTAAATTTTAAACAAAAATTAAGCTATAGTTATTGTTAACCTACTCTTCTAGTTATATCAGTATTCCTTTAACTTCTTGTAGTATCAAGACACTGAAAACCTTATACTCTCATGCCCTTGTTAAAACAGATATTCAATAGTGAGTATATAGTG
This sequence comes from Campylorhamphus procurvoides, assembly GCA_013396655.1. Taxonomy (NCBI): domain Eukaryota; kingdom Metazoa; phylum Chordata; class Aves; order Passeriformes; family Dendrocolaptidae; genus Campylorhamphus; species Campylorhamphus procurvoides. Next base: position 64,604 of record WBMV01003485.1, read on the forward strand.
CAGTATATCATGAAGGCTTTTTTACTCAAGGGAAGGTTCACTTTAAGGTACACATAACTAATGTGTGTATCAAAAGGTTTTTTTCATAAAAATGTTCCATGTATATTACTGTGGTGGTTTAGTTCTCTTGGTTTTGGTCTGGGTCTTCCTTGGTAGCAAGGTTGTAACTAAGGAAGTATTCCGCACCGTTCCTTCATGTAATCAGGTGTATATAAAGACAGGAGGCAGGTTTTGTCCCTCCTTTTTGCTCTTTTCTCTCTCCCGTTCGAGTGCTGGGAGGACATCAGCTCTCTGTGCCGGCCTAGCCCTTATCTCTGTGAGCTGAGGCCTCTCGGAGAAGCTGCTGTCCCAGCCGTACGGAGGGGAAGGACCTGCTTTCTCTTAAGGGGAGTTTGGTGAGAATTGATTGTATTAGTTACTTATTGAGCTTTTCCCCGAGTGTGTATTTGTTTTGTTTGGTTTTACCCATTTTTGTCCCATTTCCCTTTCCCTTTTCCCCCTTTTCCCTTTTGAGGGTTGTTCTGGGATTTGTTCTGTGGATTCATAATGTTTGATTGTATATAATTGTAATATATGTGAATATATGTATATATACTTTTACTAAAATTGTCTTTTTGGGTACTTTTTTTTCCCCTTCTCTCTTGGGAGGGGGGAATCCGTGTGGCGGGCAGTTGGGCTTGGCAGGGAGCCAACCCAAACCTCCACAATTACTTAGACAGAAGGCTATGATTACAGTAAAACTTGCTTTTCCTAGCTGAAGCTTCCATAATAATAATTTGAAATACATTTCTTTATATTCACTTTTTTCCTCACTGTCACATATTCCTACTTATTATGGTGACTAAGCTTCACCTATGATATAAGAAAGTAAAATATACCGCTGGAAAAGAACTCATGGGTGTATCACTGGTCAGACAGGGTAATACAGAGAACTGCTTTCTGATGGGATATATGATGTACAAAAGAGCTCAACAGTGCTCAAATGAACTTTCACTAAAGCATCTCTGAAAATGCAGAAGTATTTTATCAGTATTGATGTTGGTGAGCAAGAAAGATTCAATCACTTTCAATATTTTAGTGTTGTTACAGTTAATCTTTGCTTAATTCTTGAAAAAGAGGAGAAGTTTTATTTCTACTGTTATGATGATGTTAGCCATTTTAACTGTCACAGTTTAAAATAAAGCAAAGATCGGGACAAGAGAAATCTATTCAGTGGATGAATTCTCATCAAATTACATTTTTCCTGAGAATGAATGAATATAAAGCATATTCTAGCTGTTCTAATACATTTAAAAATATTTAACATGTTTTATAAACTGGAACATAACTTTTATCATGAAAAGTTATATTTAGTTCAGCTTCCACACTTTTTTCTTTCATTAATATTCACTTCTATAAGTATGTCTTAAATATAAGCTTTTTTTCAGATTTTTTTTTCTGGCAGCCTTTTTAAAATTATATTATATTATTAAAAGGAGTGCTGATGGGGTATCCCAGTTCTGAAACTTTTGAAAGAGATAATATTTTCAAGGCTTCATCATCTCTGCATAGCTAAAATAAATTCTCTCCAAGTTAATTTTATTTCTGTGCCACAGAATAATTTCATTTGTTTTCTTCCAGCAATTACACTTTAATCATCTCATCTTCCAGCTCATGTGATAGATAGACAATTTGGTATTCAGTTTTTAAGAGCTCACAGATCCTTATCTCTTCCTAGGTTCCTACAGATCACCTCAAGTTTATTATGACTATTGACATTTTCAAGTTAGCTAAGGGACATGTTTCTGTCAGCATTTTTATAGCATCCAGTGTAGTCAATATTACAGTTGTGGATGGTCTGATTAGGAGACTGGGTTTTTTTCATAATTCATTGTTATTTTATTTTTCTGTTGTTTTTTATTTTTCTGTTAGTTACGGTAGGTGGTTTGCTGGTTTGGTTTGATTTTCCCACAAATACCTTCACATGTGGAAGTTCTGGAAAAAGATGGGAAGTCATTAGAGAAGGAATTAGACTGGAAAGCCCCAGGGACTATGTTGGCAAATGCTTTATTCAGATGCAGGTTGTTCTGAGACGTTTTTTAATTGAGCTCTCTGCAGATTGCACTTCACAGACACGTCTATAGTGGTAGGATACTGAGAAAAACCATACGTTGGTAGTATACATTCCCTTTCAAGACTAATACAAGCTTGTTTTTCTGCCATACCAATATAATCTAAAAACAGTTGTATAACTAGTATTAAACTGACATAAGTCTCTTGGAAAAAGGATTGAGCCTGTAGTTACTTCTTCAAAGAAAATAAAAAATTAGCAAAGGGGTCGGGAGCTTTATTGATAAGAAAAAAACATTAAACTAAAAATACTAAATCTAACATGTATTTTTTCTTAAATAATTAATTTCTAAGGGAAAAATAATGAAAGGTCATATATTTGAAAACAGCTTTATTGCAATTGATAAAACCTGGGAATTCTATGATTTTTTTTAATTAAAAATGCCTTTCTTTTGATAATCAAATGGATTCTGGCATGTATATTTTTTTCACAGTTGCACATTCTGACTGAATGAACCAAGTCACTCCACTATCACAAAATGGCCACAACTCAATAAAACATATGTTAACAAAAGTAACTTCAAAGCAACTTATCTGGGAAGGAGAGTGCAAATTGAAAACATGCAATGTTTTGAAGAAAGGAGTGATTTGTAGACAAAAAAAAAAACCAAAAAACTGTGGAAAGAAATTGTGTCCAATAAAACAAAAATCAGACCCATTTTCATGAATTTTTTGCAAGTTATTGTCAAGGCAACCATCCAAACAATGCACACATATCTGGATATCCCAAGCTGGTGGAAAAATGGTCAGTGAAAGTGAGACTTACTTAGGAAATAGGAAAAAAATCTACCAGTAAAAAAAAGTGAGGTTTGAGATTGTCACTATAATGTCACAAAAAATGTGTTACATTCATATGCTTATTTATCAGTATGGTTGATAAAGTATGCATGGTTTGAAGATGATTAAGCAAATTCAACTATTAAATGCAACACCCCTTCCTTTTTGTGAATGTCATTAAAAACTGTATCAGCTGACTAGAGAACTCAACTAATATTCTGTGTATTTAAAAACAAGATGAACTCTGCTCCTATAGAAAAGTAAACACATTTATACTCAAATCTTCTCATATGTTGGTGGTGGTCATGGTCTTCAAACTATGAATCTAAGTCACCTTAGTCATGTAATTCTTTCTAAGACAAAAGGAAAATAGCTTTTTTTTTCCTTACATTTTATTCTTTATTATTATAACTAATGCAAATATGTACAGATGATTGTCATAAATGATGGGTTTCAGTAATTCAAACAATTAATTGAAGGAATTATCACAGATATTTTTTTTCTTCTTTTCCACAATTAATCACTTGTAATCTATATTTTGCCTATTCCTTGTTTCTAAATCCACCTGTATTTTCTTTTGGCTTTCCAAGAGTTTACTGCAACTATATCTAACATACTGGGCAGCCATTCTAAAATAGTGTGTTAGATGTTGTTTCTGAAATATGCCATTAATGTGCTTTGCTAATATGCTCATGGTTGAAACGATCATAAAATGAAGGTCTTTTTCTCCAAAGACAGATGGGTACAGACCTTTAACTTTGTGATTTTCCCTTTTTCCTTTCTTTGCAAACATCACCATGTCTGTCATTTGGAAAATAATGAAGCCACTAATTTAGTAATTAATAACAATAATGCTAAACCATTATATGTCTTTATGAAGATTCAAGTATCAGTAACAATCTATTCTATTTGATACATGTCTGTTTATCTGCTTTCATAAATAGGCACTTAACATAATCTATCATCAAACATCTAAAACGTACAGGTCTACCATGGAATGAGAGAAGTCCCATCCAGGAAGATTAAAACATGTTGATAAAATCATGTTATTTAGATATAACACAAGGGTATCTTCATTAAATGTAATCATAGAGTCACATGTTTATAGAACAGTTTAGCTTGAGTGCAACCTTTGAATGTCACATGGTTCAATTTTCTGCTTAAAATGGGTCTTACAGCAGGGCAAATGGCTTAGAGCCATCTCCTGGATGGAGACTGCACATCATCTCAGAGCAGCCCTCCCAGATTTTAATTACTTTCTCTCTGAAGAATTTTTTCATATCTAATTAGAACCATCCTTGTTGCAAATTGCAATTGCAACTTTTTTGTGTTCACTACACACTTACAGTAAGAGTCCAGCTTTGTTTTCTTATTCTAAGAAGTATTATGAGTCTAATACCTTTCCATTAACTGACAACAGCCCTTTAACCTCTTTATCAGGTTGAGAAAACAACCTTTCCTAAATTATTATGTTTTGTGCTCTAGTCGCTGATCATCTTAGTATCCTTCTGCTGCATACACTCTAGTTTGTCCATGTGTCTTTTTGTACTGAGGACCACAAAACTAAACGCAGCACTACAGATGCCACCTCACAAATATCACACAGAGAAGCAAAATCATTTTCTTCAACCTGCTAGCTCTGTCTTTAAAAATGAAGATGAATATGTGATAGATCTTTGTCATTCCAAAGGTTCTCTGCTGACTTGCATTCACCATTTTATTCATATTGACTCCCTGTTTCTTTTCTGTGAAGCTGCTTTCTAGCTAATTTGAACTTCTAGTTTTAATTTTTGATGGGGTAATTCTACACCAGAAGCAAAACTTTCTATCTGACTTTGCTGAATTCCTCAGTAACCCATTTTCATAGCCTGTTGAGAACCCACTAAATAACAGCCCTGCCCTCCAGCATGCAGTGCTACATTGAGGAGAGCTAGCATTAGGTCAGACTGCCCAGGGCCTTTTGACAGAAACTAGAATATGTCACACACAGTAAAGAAGGATTTTGCTTTATCTTTAAATGAGCTTAATACTTGAAAATACATCTTGGAGGTTAGACATACCTTTGTAGGGCTTATCTCAAAACTTGCCTAGTTCATATTTTTTCCAGATTCATTTTAACTGAATAATTCTAATGTTTTATTATGCATTTACTAACTGGGACCAAAATATCTTTCAACAGATACACTTAGGGGAAAGATGAAGGAAGCCTAAGAATGAAATATCTCCCCTGTCTAGCTTCCAGAATTGTAAGTTGTTCATAAAAACGCTTCCATCCGTTAACATATGCAACAAAAAAATCCTTATAAAGAGGATGCTATGTAACTTAATTGCAGGAGAAGAACGGAAGATTGTGAAAGTCTGGGCATTCAAGTATCTCTTACCCATATTGTAACTTGGAATAAAACAATATTCTGCTTGTACCTAGACCTGCCTAGAATGTCCAAGCAAAAAACTGTAAGCACTTTGAAGCTGCTGATTTGATTTCTCTTTGATTCCAGTCACACTGTTACAAGAGTCTGTAGGCTTTTTTTGCTCTCGTTATTCAAGCTTCATCTTGTTTAACTGTCTTCCTTGTATTCAGATAAAAAATGTGGATCAAAGTCAAAACAAAATGCAACTTTTTTTTTTTGGGTACAAACCATACTTTAATATAGCTGTAATAGATTTATTCACAGTACTAGACATTCCTTCCCACCCGTTATCAGTCTTTTTATTTCATCTTTTGTTCCATGTTGGTGTCTCTTTTGCTCCCAGTTTGATATATCTTGCTTTTTTTCTTCTATATTTTTCTTGTCCCTAGTGTAGTTATTGTATTTGTTGTATGAATTTCCCTCATATGTAGAAATCATAATCATAGCTTACTTTTTCTCACTCAGTCTGTTTGATTTTTGAAAGCAGATGTGTACCTGATTTGGAACATTTCAGAAGTTTGTAGCAATCATTCATTGTCAAGTTAAGAGAATAATGTAGTTACACTGAATTTCCATGCGCTCACTCATCAAAGAGTGGTGATGCTGACCGAATTCTGATCTTGCACTGTAAATTCCAGGGAGTCTCCTTCTTAGCTGTCCTTTCAGTTCTTGCAGTTCTGCGTGACATGCAGTGCAAGTTTCTTAAGGTTATTTACTCATAATACAGGGAGAGAGCAGAAGAGATTATGTACATTTAGAATCCAGTTGCAGTTCTGATAGAGGTTGATAACAAGGCTGTGTCTGTGTGCACAACTCCTTGTTTATTCTGTAATTACAGGGGTGACCTAGGTCTTCATCAGTCATCTGAAAATATGAGTTAGTATACTGTCTTGTCTCAGTCTTCCTATTGGGTATTTCACTCATTTTATAACAGCCATCCAGGGCATAAAATCGGATAGCTCTAGAATTCCACCCATACAGCTCCTGCTGTATGTATGTGAATTACAATACCCAAACGTCTTGACTGAGATTGTGGATTAAGAGACTGAGAGAATATACTCAGATCAGTGCTGAGGAGGACTTGGGGGTGTTGAAGGATAAGAAGCTCAACACAGGAATCCAGCCACAACCTGGGTTGCATCAACAGAAGTGTGACTGGCAGACCAAGGGAGGTGATTCACCCCTTCTACCCAGGAGATCCTATCTGGAGATCCAGCCCTGGAGGCCTCAACCCAAGGACATGGACCTGTTAGAGCAAGTCCAGAGGAGGGGCAAGAAGATGATGCAACATTTGGGGCTGTAGCACCTCTCCTAGAGAGACAGATTGAGAGAGTTCTAGTTGTTCAGCCTGGAGAAGAGAAAGCTGTAGGGAGACTTTTTAGTGGCCTCCCAGTACCTAAGGGACACCTACAAGAAAGCATGAGAGGGAATTTTTACTAGGGCTTGTAGTGTTAGGACAAGGGATAAACTGATTTTAAACTGAAAGATGGTAGATTTAGTTTAGACATTAGGCAGAAATTCTTTACTGTGAGGGTGCTGAGACACGGGAACAGGTTGCCCAGAGAAGATAAGTCTACTTCATCCCTGGTATTTCAAGGCCAGGTAGGACAGAACTTTGAGCAACCTGGTCTAGTGAAAGGTGTCCCTGTCCATGCCAGAGGGATGAGTGGTTAGGGTTCCATTCAACCCAAACCATTCTACAATTCTATGATTAACATCCTGAATGAACTGTCCCAAATGGTCGTCATTATATATTCTATTTTATCAATATAGAAAGTCCTCAGCTGGAAAGAAATTAAAAGTTTCTCTAAGTTCTGTTTCACATTCATCATTCTATGTCAATATTTTGGATAGCCCAAAACACTTGAAATAGTGATAATGTTTCACTATGACTATAAACCATAGTGTGTGGAGTTTAACTGAGCTTTAAATGTTAAAGTTTAAAGAGTCCTGATCTTTGTGGACTCACGGTATCTTTCTTTAAGTTTATTTCTTTTTTTTTTTTGTTCTATTATGTTGTAAAATCTAGTGATGCTGCAAAGCTGTGCATTCAGTATTTTTTAACAACATGAAAAATATTTTGCCTTCATAGCTAAAAATCTCTAAATAAATAAATAAAAATAATTCTTAAAAAGGTGAAATTCCCTATACCCCTATTTATTTTCCTTAGAATGTCTGGTCACACAAAAAGTACACACCTTGTATGTAAACAATCTGTTACAGAAAATGTTTTGTGATGATGGAGGGTTTATATTAAAGTTAAAAAATTACAGATTATTTTGCTTTTATTATATTCTATAATTATAATATAATATTATATCTTTTGCTATTTATTATTAAATTTAAATCACCACAAGCAAATTATATACTTGTGATTCAGTCTTCCAAGTATCATGCATAGTATCCAAGTATAAAGCATGTATTTCAAAGAGACCAAAGTGTGCTGAAGGCAGGTGGTCTCTGGTACTTCTTGCAGTATAAAGAAAGCACCCTGTGCTCAATTCACTTCTCTGCAAATAGGCTTCTAGAGTCATCTGAGACACACTGGAGTTCCCAAAACATATATCAGCATCTGACATGATACACATACCAAGGGAAACCCAAGTTCTTCTGGAGCACCACTTAGTGGTGAAGAAGAATGGTTAAGGGAGTCTCATCAGATATGTCTCTGCACTCAAATATACTGTATTTTGTTGTACCCTTCTGGTGAGTCCTCACATAATTTGATCAGATTTGAAGGGATGCAAAAGATTAGATCCCAATTAACAAAATAAATTCAGTAACATTACTCTGATTGACACAATAAATTTTTTCTACCTCTAGAAGTTAACAAGTAGATTTTATTTTCATTTATAGCTCAGAAAGTTCCAGATAGAGGTGACATTTGATATGAGTTTTAAACAGTTCAATACAGAAGTCAAGCATTTGTAATTATTAAAAAAAAAAAATAAACAACACCAGAGGAAGATGAAATAAAAGGAAAAATGCATGTGACTAAATTACCTTGATTTTTTCTCACATATTATACAGATCAAATACAAACAAATAATACTTTTCCTCTTGTATAACTCATCTAAACAAACTTTGCCAAAAAGAAATTTTAGGTTCCAGATTTGCAGGGATATCAGTCAAATCCAAACCAAAATTTGGACAAAATCTTTTGAAGAATGTACATAAGCAACACATCTGAATAAAACAAGGTAAATTGTGTAATAAAAATTGGAAACAAATTTTTTGTGGTGATCAGTCAAATTTTATAGCTATTTGTTGCTGCAGAACTCCCATCATGTCTCTCCCATATTGTCACATCTCACTGTGTAATTTTTCTAGAAGGACTATTATACATTGTGTATATGATTTTGCTGATCTGTATGACTGCATTATTCACAAACTACAAGGATGTACTCTTCCCACAAAGTATGAACTAGTTTATCATCAGCTTTTTTTCACAGTAGTGTCTTTCTAACAGAGGGTACCCTGAAGTTTTAAGCTACCATTTTTCTCCCTGAGAACAGTCATAATGACTGGTTTTCAGTGAAAGAAAAAGTGTAGTGGTATTCCACTGGTCCCATGAGCCCATACTGAGCAAATTTTCAAAACTAACCAAGCCTTTGTACCATGGTATTGAAGATACAGGGCTGCTGACTCTTTCAATTTCTTTGTCCAGTTTATCAATAGATGGCAGCAAATAGCCCTTTTACTTGTGATCTCCAACCCAGAGGGTTACACACCCTTATTTATTTAGTGTTCTTTTCTATTTCTGCCTTTCTTTCTAAGATAGCTGTGTACATGAGTATGTGACAATGCAGTTAGACTATAGAACATATGCAACTGAAGCATTTAAGGATCTTCTTCGCCAGATCCTTGCTAGGGAGAATCCACAGGGTTTCACTGAGAACCATAAACAGTTCCTGCCAAATCCAAGTTAGCAAGGAAATGTGTATGAAATTCACTGAAATTGTACAGCGTCAGACGGAAATATCCCATATTTAAGTTCCCATTTATTAAGGAGTCATAAAACTCAGTACCTAAAATCAAGGATTCAATCTATCCTCTTGATAATAATTTTCTTTTGTTCCTCAGTTTCAGGTTTTGGAAAAGTTTATGCTCTGCTTAGACATTTGCAGTATTCTTCGTGCAGCTTGTCCTAGAAAAGCCCCTTGGGCCTAGTCAGTCTGGATAGAAAGGATGTGCAGTTATCTCTGAGGGGAAAAATGCTTTCTAAAACTGCAGAATATCTTGGCAGATTTCACTCCACCTGCTCAGGAATACTTTTTTCTCACTTCATATAACTGCATCCTGAAAAGTTTTGCTTTCAAATTTTGTCTCTTTCTCAGGGATGGGAAGGGAAGGGATGGTGTCATGATAGTGCTCTTGGAATATAAGAAGATAATAAGAAAAGAGTAATAGATCTCTAAAATATTTTTATGCAGTGTATTAGAAAAATGAAAATAAAAAGAAAAAATATATTAAAATGTCTGCTTTTGTGACACTTTTGTATAATGAAAGTAGTTAATTGTTTTCTACTGAGACCCACATGTTAGACTTATCCCTAATGAAAAAGGACAGCTGGAAGAAATGTTGAGTTCATGTGAGATCCCATCTGGTCTGAAGATTTAATTTGCTATCTGAATACATCCCAAAAAATTGAAAATTACATGAATGATCCTTTTTTTCCCCTCCAGACAGATAATATTTTGGGTTTTTTTAAGTATATGTGGGAGGCTTTATTGCTTGGAATGTGTGTTCATCTTGGATAGTTTTACAAACAAAAAGAGGTATGAATTAATTAAAAAAGAAAAGGTAGGTATTCATAGAAAGGAAGAAAGAAAAAAAATAACAGTGCACCATTTAAAAATAGTCTGCAAATGATAGATGTTTAAAGTGCATTTAAACAATTACCAATGTGAAATGAATTTAACATGGGTTGTGTAATTTATTGTTTGGCAGTGCTTAGTTACTTAGTTAAGCCAATAAAGTTACTTAGATTTGGAAATGAAAATGAGAGTTTGTCTTCATTTACTAAGACGTCCTTCATTTGTTACTAATTTTTTTATTTATACATATTGAATTTTTTATAAATTAATTTTCTACACTATTCCCAATTTTGTTTTTTTGAGATTTAGTATGTAATATGTGAAATAAATTATAAAAGGTCACATTCTTCTGCTGTATCTTGAGCCAATGTTGTGATGGAATTGAAAAACATGGTAGTCAAGGTTCAAGTCACTACAGTTTCTGTCCCTGCTACATTACCTGTGACAGAACTAGGATGTTGCCAGCATAACAAACACATATGTATGAAATCAGCAAGGTTTAATTGCCAGCAACCAGTACATCACTTCTTGATAAATTTTATTTTCTGTTTTCTTAAACTGTCATGCTTTAATTATTTTTGGAGAAAGTACGATAAAAATACATCACTGTGATATTATTAGGCAAATAAATGTAGTTCATTGTTGAAATGTGTTGAGCTTGACTGGGTGCCAGCTGCCCACCAAAGCTACTCTCACTCACCTTCTTCAACTGGACAGGGAGAGAATATATAACCAAAGGTTTGTGGGTTGAGAGAAGGAGAGGGAGATCACTCAGCAGTTAAAGTTATGGGTTAAACAGATGAAGCTTGGGGAAAATTTTTTTTTCTCATATTAAATGGACTAAGATAATGGGAAATAAAACCAGATCTTAGAACACCTACCCTCAGCCCCTCCCTTTTTCCTGGGCTGAAGTTCAGTTCCAGTTTTTTCTGCTTCATCTCCTCAAGCAGCACAGCAAGATGGAGAATGGGGGAAGGTGGGGTCAGTTCATCACATGCTGTTTCTGCCACTTCTTCCTCTTTAGGGGTAGGACTCATAATTTTCCTACTCTCTGGGTCTCTCCCACTGGAGACAGTCCTCCATGATTTATTTTAATGTGAGTCCTTCCCACGGATTGCAGTTATTCTTGATCTGCTCAAGCATGGGTCCCTTCCAGAGAGTTCAGTTTCTTGAGTGTTCACTTTCTTGCAAGCTTCTTGAGGCTTTTGAAAGTACTTGTGATGTGATGGCTCTATGTGATGGCCTTCCTTGTTAAAGAGAAGCTGAGGAAGGTGAGCTTCAGGACCTGTGGCCATTTTGCTTCCTGGTCTGCTAGAGCATGGCTGTCTTGATACCCTGACAAGAGGCACAGCCAAGCAAAAGGCTGAGCAAGTATTCTTAGGGTTACAAACACACGTACACACAAGCACACACACATGAACACAGGTACAAGAATGATGTCTTTAGAGGTATCACACATTAAATCAGCACTAACTTAAACACAAACATCACAAATGACCTGAACCTGTTCTCTACTTGCCCTTTTCAGTATAAAGGTAAGATGAGAGAAAAGACAACAATCAAGTAACAAGGGAACAAAGCAGGGAAACCCAGGAAATGAGATATGGTGTAAAAAACAAGGAATAAAGAAAAGGCCATAGCTGAAGAGAGCAGAGGCAGAAGCAGACTTGAAGGAGAAGCATCACGACAGGAAAAGTGTGAGAAAACATCTTATAGTAAAAACAGAAAATTACCTTAAAAAACCATCCTGCTGTATCCTCAGCTAGACAACCTATTCAGTCATAAAGACTTTCTACAAATGGGCATTCTTTTGACTCTCTTAAATTGAGTGATTATATGGTCATACCAGTAGGAATGACTTTAAATTCTCTGATTTTGTTTTCAGAAATGCATACCTTTGTGTGCATGTATTTATTTCTCCTTTCTGAAAACAGTTTCCCTCTTGAAATAACTTTTTCTATTCACAAGAGGTTTCATCCTTACATTTTGTGTTAACATGTGTCTGGATTATGTATTGATCAGAGATCACTTTCTGGGAAACTAATAAAAAAAAAGAATTGTGCAGCATGATGCCAGTTGAAGGTGGCCCACTTCCAAGAGTAAAATAAGATTAAGCAGACTGCACTAAATATGTGTCTGCAACTTGAAGAATATCAGAACTCTTTAGTCAATGACCATAGACTATTGCTTTCAGGTTTTTTTTCTTTTTTTTTTTTTTTTTAACAGATGAATACACAGACTCACCTGAATAGCAGAGAGAATATGCAAATAGGCAGGAAATCAATCTCTTTGTGAACAGTGGTACAAAGTGTCAGCAGAGAGGACCAGCTGCTCTCTAATGGATGGGAAGTCAACTGTAATAACATGCCAGCAGGGCAGGAACCTTGACAGCCAGAGTACTGCCCTAAAGTACCCAACCAGGAGGAGCAATGCAGGATCAGATTAACAGCCAGAAAAAAATCACAGATCTTTACAATATCATCTTGGGCTCTCATTTTCTCTATTTTGTAAATATTAGTTTTTGAAATGTTTGTATTATAAACCCAGACATCCTTATTTATGTTACCAGCACAGCTCCTTATCTCTGTCATGATGTCAGTAACCTGTGTATCACCGAAGAGTATGGAAGTGTGTTATACAAGTCACACTATCTCTTAATAAAATAGTTTGAAAAGCACCTGCAGTAGAATATGACATACTTCTTAATGATGCGAGTGATAGCCAGTATTTTAAAACTTACATTACTTTGATCCTAATTAACTTAGATTACTTTAAATAGCAGTATGTCTGACTGTTATATAGCTAGAACATAGCTCATTAAGAGTTACTGTTTTGAAAATATATTAATAAATATAAATCCCTCATCACTTTCAAAGATGTTATATTTGCCTCTGTGAAAGGATGAATAGGAAAGGATGAAGAAACAATGAAGGAATATAGGAAAATTAGGTGCATCAATATACAGAAAGAGAAAGTTAATTTTGAAAAAGAATGTAAAATAGGTGAATTACATGGAACGGAAGAATAAATGAATCTGTTTATAGCTCATAGCAAGAATATGTTTTATTATACTATGTGTAGTTTATGTTTTTCATAGTTTTGTTGAAAGATTAATTTTTCTCATGTCATGCACTAAAGTTTTTATAATGTGACAATTTTTTAAGAAAAGTGATTTTTTTCATAAGAGGGATTAAAACACCAGTTTACTTCACAGTACAAGGTAATGAATCATATTCAGTGTTAGGGGTAATGTCACATAGTTTGCATTTCTGAGAAAATGCAACATGTGAACCTCATGATCACTAGGTATTTTTATTATTCTGTGTCATCTTGGATTTCATAAAGAATATAAACACATTTTTTGAGAGTTTAAAATGGGTTTATAAGAAAACTTAAGGCTTCTGGCCTCCAGAAACAGTAAAGGATATTGTGGCCTATTCTTTCCTCTACTCAACTGATTAAGAGAATTAAAGAGAAAACACTATAAAATAGCTGCCAGGAAAACAAAACAAAAGGAAAACAAAACAAAAGAAAAACAAAAACCTGCAAATCTGCAGAAAAGGTATCAACTTCCAAAAAAATCTTTAATTGCCGCAAACAAACAAATGCTCAGAAAAACAAAATCTGATGCCAACACCAAAATAAAACCTCAATGAGCTTTATATTTAGTTTTTTAATACTATAAGGAATGTGAAAGTATATTTCATAATTCCTATGTGGAGACTTCTATAAGGATATACACTGCTAAAGTGCCACTACATGAATGAAGAAACAACCTTTCTAACTAAATTTTCAAAGGCATTGAAAGGATTTTTTCCTTGATCTACCACTCAAACCAGCAACTCAGAATCAGTCATAATAACTAAGTTTTCTCTGTTTTGTATCCATTTTGTTTGTCTCCTGATACAAACTTATTTTCCCTAACGATTAATACGATATTCATGATATGGTGGTTTAGTATCTGAAAATATTTTACAGTGATAAGAAGGTATTATTTAGGAAAATATTTCTAGTAGTCAGGAATTGGGTAACAGATCTGAGGAGACATTAGAAAGACTCTAGCATCTAAATAACAAGAAGCAGTGGTATATAAACTGATCTTTTTAATCCTTTTTAAAAAGGATTAATTCATTTTCTCCTTTGTATAGTTTGTAGCAATGGATCCCAGATTATCTATGCAAAAATAAATTGTTCATTAAGTGTTAGCTAACCATAGGACTATAAGATTGAAATTATAACTTGAATATAAATGTGCAAATGTAAGCATTTACTTCTTAAATTGCATATTTTGTTCCAGTGAACTTATTTCCTTACTGATTTTAAGAAAAGTTCCTGCTATTTTGGATTGCCTATTTTTTTGTCTTGTTTCTAAAACTTAGGTAGTCATAAGCTTGCTTTTAGTTATGGGAGAGAAATAGACAGCTCCAGCAGAAGATTCTTCTTTCTGTAATCCAACACACATGAACAACACCTTAGAGGCACACATTTCTTTTCTGACTGCAAAGGGATGCTATGTGGATGGCTTAGAATCAGACACAGTATTCCTGTTTCTGAAGCTAAGAGACAGATAGGAAAAGTACTCTCTTATAATTAAAATAAAGAAACAAATATGCAGTTGTGTATGTTTGTATTTGTAGGAATCCCTAAGACTCAAAGAGTTTTGCTTGCTTGCAGCCCAAAGTGTTTTTAAGAGGAAACCAAGGTACTTCCTGGAAATGCATGAGTTTGTGCTGGAACAACCTTCCAATAAATTTAAGAGAAAACTTATAAAGGACACGCGTCTTTCTAGGAAAGATAAAGAAACATATCACCATGATTTTAGTAGTGGGCTGAAACTACTAAAACTAGAAGAACTAGAAAACTAGCTGAAACTACTAGGAGATTATTACAGACACATTTACTCCAGCGTTTTAAGCTATATTTCCAATTATATCAAGAATAACTTCAGCCTTGAACTGCTGGGCAGGTAGGCATCTCAATCACGAATAAAAACTTTCCTTTTTCACATATTATTTATTCTCTCAATTCTCACCAATAGTCTTACAGTAGGCTACATTTTTAGAAAATAATTATGGATTGGTTTCCACAGTAAAAATTCTTTAGGGAAAGGTATTCTTTGATCTCTTTGATTAACAAACCTCATTCAAATCGCAAGTGACCTGGTGAAAATTTTTGCATCTCTCTGAAGAGAATTTCTAAGCCTCCAACTTGCTATGAAATATGTTGAAATTCTCTAAAACAATAATGGAATAATGGCTAGCACTTGGAAAAAAATGTACTGTAGTTCCTGCAAGGAGAATTGTCTCCATAAGATATGCCTGATCAACTTAGTTATTGTACTTGTACTTCTAATTAAAGCACAGAACAGGAAAAATGCAAGCAAGACTTTTTTTTTTTTTGATATGGTGGTGTTTCCACTTTCAATAAAATGTGAACTTTACTCACAAACTATACAATGTAGCTTTTAGAGCAAGTAATTTAATTACACTGTTTTAAACATTGATAGAGACCTCGGACAAGGAATTTGGTACTAAATACTCCTAAGCACTGATTAAAATGCCAAACTATTCTTTTTTTTCTTTTCTTTTTTTTTCTTCTTTGTACCCTTGTTTCAGGAAAGAGAACTTGATTTATTTTAGCTGAAACAAAAAATGGAAGTCAAAATTAAGCAGTTTTCAGAGAGAGTTTTAATTCGATAAGGTTAAAGCCCCATAGGGCTTGTCTTCTGTCTTTAATTCCCACTCTGTAGGAACTTTTTGAACTTCCCCTGCTGCTTTATTCAGATGTAATCAGCACCCTTCAATGAAACTCTAATTTAAAGAGAATTCATTATAGCAGATGACTTATTTAAATAGGTGAAAAATGAATGTCTCTGAGCAGAGAACTGCATGTTCTAAAATGAACGTAAGGTCTAATGGGTAACCTATAACAACACTTCTCACCATTGAATATGATTTAGATCTGTATATGGATATATTTCTGTATAAAATATATATATATGACCATATAAATAAAATTTATGATGAAATTTCTCAAAGTGTTTTGCAAACATATTAGAAGTGTCCCTTGGAAATTGAAGTGTAACTAAATTTCCAATTTTTCTGAACTTAGATTTTCCATATGAGTATTAAATACAATAAGCCCATGGAAGTCTAAATTGTTTATAGTCAAGCAGTAAGTCAAATACAGATATCAAAGAAAAGAAACTGGGATTCTTAATTCATACTCTCTGTAATTAACAGGATAGTACAAAGCTGACTTGCAATTACTTTACACTTGATGTAGTTGTGTATTCATGCACTGTAGCTGTAAATCTTTGACATAATTCTTGATTTGATGGCAATCTAAAATGTATTTTTACTGAGTCAGGTCAATATACCATTGACTAAAGATATTTAATACCTTAGATAAGAAGACTAAAAGCATGTTTTCAAAGCCTAGTAGTGAAATACATTTGCATTTAAAGCTACAGGATAGCAGAAAATCAGTCCTACTGCTTATAAGGGGGATACCAGTACTGCAATATATTAACTGATGCAATGTCTGTAGAAAAATATATACTCCTTCCTTAGACCAGATGTGCATCCAGAGAAACAGAACATTTCAGGCATGGTAATCAGCTTCTAGGGTTGACATAGAAGGAACAAGCTTGAAATTGCATATGAGTTAAGAACAATTTGTTCTGAATTCAACTTAAAGATACGGCAATCATTGAGATAGTTTGATGGAAGACTTCTATCATAGCCAAGCAAAGGAAAGAAAGTGTTTCAGTAGAAAAGATAAGGATATCATATCTCTCATGAGAGACACATTATCTGAGTAATAATAGATGCTGGCACTAGTGGAATGTGTAATATATTGTAAAAAAAAAAAAACCCTACATGCTACTGAGAATACATTTACCCATTTGGCTTATATAGAGAGTTTATTCTTTATCTTTGTGCCTCTTTAACATGATAACCAAGGTCAGATACTGAATGGCTGCTTTGTGAGAAATAATCTTAAATTTTTCACTATATGCTGGAGAATTTACTGGCTTTTCAGACTTAATTGTGCTGAATAAATGATTGCTACTTCACTGTATATGGAGTACTTTGTAGAGTAGCATGATAATTCTGTACTGCACATTCCCTCAAGTGTAAGATAAAATAAGGATATCTGTTTTTCTGAACACAGTTCTTTCCAGAACTGAATTGTCTCTGACTCCAAGACTACAGCGGTGAAAGAAACAGGATGAAGTAAATGGAGATGGCTATGGGACTAAGGGATAAAGGAACTATCCTGAAGTTTATTTCACCTACAGATAATTAATTTCAGCATGTCCTGTTCTTTATCAGTAGTCTCACAGTTGATCCTTAGAGAATTCTACCATTACAACTGTTAGACTATAGGGACAATTTCTTGCTCTTACATTTATTCTTACTGGACATTCTATATCTGATAAAATCTGATAAAATAATTCTGAAGTACAAATATGATTTTTAACATGTGAATTCTTGATGATGGTAACATTAGCTCCAATTTTTGATGCCTGTAATTCATGCTGATAGGCCCCATATTCAAAAGTCAAAGGCAGTGTAATTAAAAAATCTTATACATACTTTGCACACCTGTGCACTCTTATGCAGAGAGAATTTGGAAGTGTAAGTTTATGTGGAAAGAGCATGTCTGCTCCTTTGAGGGCATCTGATCAAAAGAGCCACAAATTGAAAAATGCAGAGAGAAATCTGTCTGACACATAAGGGACACATAATGTTAAGAACTGTACCTTATCAGTGGCATGAATTGGTAAGAGTATGTGAGATGTGAAAATGTTGGATTTTTTTCAAATGGAGGTGGGGCAGTGGGTGGATAAGGAAAGAGAAGGAGACAAACAATGACAAACAAAACTGGTCAGTCACACTGATTCATGGACTATCAAGAGACTTCAGGCTAACCAGCACTTTGCAAATCCAAGTGTCCTACATATCAGAGGGGGTCAGTGGGACTGTGTCAGCTGATGAGTCAGTGTGTAGAGAAAGGAGTAGCAGGGAGGAACAGAAAAGGGGATAGGCAGAAAAGAGCCAGTTATCTGCAAAACAGAGCTAGTTGAGAGCATTCTTTTGGTTGAGCCCTGCACCTGATGAAGCCTGTCCTGTCCTCTTATATATTATCATGCTTTATTTAAATTCTATCTCTTTAATCTCACTATGTGTCCTACAAGAACCAATACCAGCTTCTCATGAGGCCCATGGTGCGAAATGTGGCACCAGACACTGGAGTCAGACTTGGGCTGTGAACTCCCTCGAACTATGGTGTCAGCTGCTGGAGCCACTGGAGTCTCAATGTCAGCAACTGAAGTGACATCTGAAGTGTAGACCCCAGACACTGTGACAGGAATTATGTGTGTCTTAAAAAACAGTTACTGAAGGAACCAGAGTGAGTGAGGTGAGCGAGGGACCAAGCACTGCCCACTGGGGCACCTAGCACAGCCTGTATTTCTTTTCCAGCTGCTGGGCAGTGATTGCTTTTCTTCCCGAAACTGGGGGCATGTGTGATGTGTATATTCATGAACAAACTTTGTTTGCCAAGTAGTCAGGGGGTCTGTTTGGTACTCAAAAATCCACAGTATGTGTTTGTGCCTGTGATGCTGGAAAATGCACTACTTGCCTGTGAACAGGGAAGTGGCAGCTGTGTCTCCTAGCCTGTGCAGAGACCCCATGTTCCTGGGTGCTTGGCTGGGCAGGAGGGAGTGCTGGCATGAGCAAACAGAGGAGGCAGACCCTCATTCCTTCACATGTGAAAATCTATAAAGAATTTAGTCAAATGAATTGATTCAAGTACCTTAAAATTGAGGTTTATCAAAGAACATTGTGCATCCAGATACACAATTTCTTTCAGAAAACATTTCAATTCTCAACCAAACCAAAATTTTAGAACTCTGAATATTTTTAAACATACCTCAATAGGAAAGAAAATCACATCTGTTTCTACCTACAGTCTGATCCTGAGTCATCTGTGTTGATTGTAATTACTTCATAGCAGCCATGCTAGACAAATTTGAGCAATGTTACTTGTTTTTTAAGTGGGGAGGGAAGATTCCTTAATCAGTGCTCTAAAATGACAGCAAAACTTGTATATACTGATGCTGAAAAACCTTGGAATAAAAGAGAAACTGCTCAGAAGCAATGTGTCTTTAAGCAGAAAGGTTGGGATTATTATAATGTTGGAAGCTAGCCAGTTTGTGCTGGACAAACTAGCTCAACTCAAAAGGTGCAAAACAAATCATTTACACATTTCAGGTACATATTTGCATCATCTAACATACATATTCATAACTAGGTGGAGTCTAGGTGGAGCTTGGTCAGAGCTTTAGAGGATCTTCTTTTGGCTGAACTTTTAGGTGATCTTCTCCTCTTACCTCATCTCCTGGCAGTCTTCATACCCTTCGATACCCTTCATTAGCCTGACCTTTTTAGTTCTCTTTGTTAGTGCCCTGGTTACTGAAGCTTGCAGAAACCACTGGCTTAAAGCCATTCTATCCTATTCAAATGTCTACCTCATTTTAATTTATGACCACTAGGTTGACTGTATAGAGTTCTCTCAGTATTTTGATAAGATCAGATCCAGTAAGCAGGACCGGACAAGCTAGTGCCAGTAAGAACAAGCATTGAGCAATTCTCTTCTAACAGAACAAGGTACCTATACTCAGTTAACTCTTTCTAGTCCTTGCTCTTCTTTATATATATATTTGATTCTTCTATCCATAAGTTCTTAATTCACTGTTCTGTTTACATGTCACGTAATTCTTTTGCTGAAGTTATTTACATTTTTTGAAATTTTTTATTAGTCTTCATAAATTATAATTTATTGCACACAGTACTCAGAGAAGAATGCATTATATCTGTTTACAAGTATTTTAAATTAGGTAGGGCTTTCTTGAGGGCAGCAAGCCTGGTTAAAGAATCCACAATATGTGGTTTGCACTGAAAAATGAACCCATTTTTTGTATTTGAAATATACAATTTTAATTTCTCCACAATGGAAATAAGTAATTTGCCTTGGAGAACATTTGTTTTGAAAGTATAGAGTTTTTTTGTGAACTTTGAGTATAGTCTATATACTTACTCACAGAGAAGATAGTAAATATCAAGCCAGCGAATTGGAAAATCAGAATAACTACAGTACTTAGAGTATAATAATTCTGCCCAGTGGGATTTTTATTAGCCACTAGCTAATAAAAAACTACTGCAATATTATTTATAGTATGCATAATTTAAAGCATTCAATATTATTCTATGACCATCAAGAAAAGGGTCATAATTTTCACATAGCTGCACATTGGTACTCAAAATTTATATCTATGAAAACAAATCAACAGACTGGAAATTAGTTTCCATGGATTGAAAATGGCTCATTTAGTCTGAAGAAATGGATTCATAAAAGTCAGGGACATAAACATTCAAATGAGTTTAATCAAATGTTTAATCAATAGTAATGCTGAATTTCAAGCTGACATCAGGTGATTCAAATGAACATTGCTACAGAAGGTACAAAGTTATGAATGATCTGCCACTTGAGACACAAACTATAATTCATTCCAAGTCAGACGGGATTTTAGACATTGCTCTCCTTGATGCCTAGGTAACTATTACTTATGCTCTTTACTCACTGCATACTTACTGAGATTAAAACTTAATTCAGATGAAATTTTTATCTCCCTAGGTGATATTTTACGATAGTACTCACAGAAAAATACAGATTCACAGTTCTTAAAGGTTGCAAACAATCTATTTCATGAAAATAGAGCTTCACACAGAAGCATGTTCAGCTATTTAAATATCTTAGGTCTAAATTCCTACTTCTCACTCATACACTTCTAATGCCCTCATTCTGCTGTTCTGTTTCTACTCTTTTGTTCAAATAAGCTTCAAAACATTGACAGGTCCTTGGAATTAAAGCTTTTAAATACCAATTAACTTATGACCATGTAGGGTTACACACTACACCATCATGTTTTATAATCTTATAGATTCTAACATGCTGAAATAAGCCTAGAGTAGAATATCAAGAGAATAGACTGGTAAAAGCAGGATTAGCCTTTTCAGACTAGTGTCATATATTTCATGTAATTGCAAGCTGGGTTCTTAAATAGAAAATGTTTTGTAAACCATGCCTTTAAGCAAAGACAACTACCAAACACAAAGATGTAGGAAATTCTTATTCAAAATCATTGTCATTGGTTTAGTATCAATTAATCTTTGGGATAACTTTCTGTATAGATGCAGCCCTTCTCCTTACCAGAACCCTATACCTGTTCTCATATAGGGTCTGCAATTGAGATGGGAGGAGGGAAAAAAAAAAAGAAAAAAAAAACACTTTTTTTTCACCAATGAAAAGCACAAGAGTCTCCTCACTAGGGCGCTGGGAACTGAGACACAGTGACTGCCAAGACAGACAGTTGACTGCCAAACAGGAATACTCTCAGAATAGACAAAATTTTGTGCCCAGTTTCTTATTGAAAACTGATGGCAGGGAATGCCAGCACACCAAAAGTACTAAGAATAATAATAATGCAAAAGAGAGCTGCCTGGTTGATACAAGAGCTGGTCTAAACAAGGTCACACCAAAGTCCCAGATATGGTGTTTGAGACTACCAGTCATCTTAGCTGACACAAAAGGACACAGTCCAATTCATATGACTTGTAAATTAACAGAGACATTGACCCAAGAGGGAATACTGAAGTGGGTGTAATCCCTGGGTCTTGGGCTGAAGGGTGAATCTGACTCACTTCCCTTAGGTAGGAGCTGGGAATAACTTCACCTGCAGGAGGTGTGCTCTGGTCAAGCTGCTAAGCCACAAAAAGGAGACAAGGGAGACCAGCGCATCACATGAGGGAAGGTGTATGGGAGAGTGAAAAATCTTTGCAGAGGTCTGGCAGAGTCCACAGCCGAAGTCCCTTGACAAACAGAAGGAAGAAGTTCCAAAAGCTGTGCTTGAGCAGGGGTAACACAAAGATTTCCAGGACCACAGGAGTTGGAAATTTGGAACTCAGGGCTAGATGAAAGAGGCAAAGTCCACGTGGTGATATCCTCAATAGTACTCTTAAAGGGAAAGGAAACACAAACACATACATCCTGTATGTCAACTCCTGGCTGCAGAGTCATCATGTTCACCACTTTGGCTCCTGTAACTACTAACCCACTTCAAGGACTAAGACCTGCTAAAGATAAACAAGATTCACTTGATAAAGTGGGGCATCACCATTTCCTCTCTCAAAGACGAGGAGAGCTTTAAGCAAGATTCATCAGAGAAAGGAGATCAAAGCCTCAAGATAAGTAGGAAAACATGGGTGGGAAAGGGCAATGGGGGAGATGCTCACATTTCCTTTGAAACAGTGAAGTGAGCCTACAGCCATCAGAAATGCCCTTGCTCTAATGTGTACAGTATGGAAAAGAAAGTGGATATCAATTAAAAATTACAGAGTACTGTAAATATATAGCAAGGCAGCATGAACAATGAAATGTTGCAATGTATGGATAGTAAATCTTTTAAAAAAATAGGCAGAGATGGTGACAATATGTGTGAGGAGTAGCTGAATGCAGATCCTGGACTGACTTCAGATGCTGCTGTATTTGCTCATTCAGCTGATAAATAAAGAATAACTGTCTCATTATAATGATAGCAAATGGCAGCTTGCTACAGTGACCATGTGATAATAAAGCTTGAAGACCCTTAGGGAAGACAAGAAGACATGTAACAAGGAATTTGGACTTCAGGAGACCAGGCTTATTCAGGGAGCTGATATGAAAAGGTTGATTCCCCAAATAATCTAATGGCATACAGTGAATTTTGATTTGTGATTTCTTAGATTGAGGAGGAGTAAATTGTCAAGGAACTGGAATGAATTGAGTTACTGAAGAGTAACATAAAGAACCATTCTTTTTTTTCTTTAAGTATGCCATGGATTTTTTTCAAGGATGATCTTAAAATTAAAACAAACAAACAAACAAAAAAGTGACAAAGTTTTAAGTTCTTAAAAGAAGTGTTATGAATCTAGGGATGGATAACATCTATAGAGATGAAGAAAAAACTGGAGATTATATCAAGACTAAAAGAACAGAAAGGATGTGATATAAGAAATCCATTTTATATACTTATATATAAGAAAGCCATTTTTATATTAGAATGTAAGAATTGTTTAACATATGACAGGGTATCTGCAAAGGATGTTTTTGTCACGCAGCCAGTAGAAAGGAGATATAGATATATATATTACTAATTCTATTCACTATAGAATCTTTGTAACTAATTAGAATGCAACAAAAAGAGAAAAAACAGATCATCTTGCCAGAATGGAATTGTCTCATAGCAAAATAATGAAAAACAAGTGAACAGAGCATGCGTCAAGATATAAGGCCAAAAGTTTACAGTGAAGAAGATTACTGCATGAGACCACTGAAGTGATAAAGAAACAGAAAAGACTACCATGGTCCTTTGTCCTAGTTCAGCAGAAGGGACCAGTTATCCCTGTGTGGGGGTGATTAAAGCTATGTATTCTACACCCTCTATTCATTCCCCAAGAACAATGGACCATTTGCAGTTTCTGCCCAGGAAGCTGTTAGCACCTTCACANATAGATATCTTAGTTCTCCTTTGAACTAAGACATCCTTAAATATGCATACTCCAACAGAAGGACTGATGTAATTAGAAGTGTGAAATGACATGAAGAAAAGAGGCTGTCTATTCACTATTTCCTGTTTGTTGAAGTGTATAAATGCCTAAATTTTTGTTCTAAAGAGTGAGTGAGTTAGGAGAAGTGATTCCCCTCGCCCCAGGTACTGTAAAAACAAATACCTTCTGCTCAAAGATACAAAGTTTCTAAGTGTGTTTGTTTTTTGGTTTTTGTTGTGTTTTTTTTTTTTTTTATGATTATTAGCCAGGGTTTCTGGCATCAGATGGAAGGAGAAATGGCAATACAAAGACATGATACTAATAAAACTATGTCCAAGACATATTAAAAATATTTTTAGGATGAAAAATATCACAATCCTTCAGCTATCAAGTTTTAGTAATGAGATGATTTAACAATACCATTGTACTTTGAAAGTATATTAAAAGTAAATTTATTCTCTTAGAGATGTGTGCTGTTTTAAAATAGTTCTGATTGTCCAGATATCTACCTTCAAAACCCATTCCCATTTTCAGCCTTCTGCTGTTTGCTGAAACTTCCTTTATATTCATGAAGTTATGAAAAGTACAGTGGGTAGTTTAGATAATACCTAGTATTTACTTTTCTTCAACATTCTCAAATATTTTTAATCAATTTGGGGGAGAAAGGAAGTAGAAACAGCATTTCTAACAGTCTTTTCAAAGCTTTTCAGATTACTGAAAGTTGAAGCAACACAAAAAGTCGGGTTGATGCAGCTAAACTGAAAATACATTCCAAATTCAGTTCAGGATCACTTTAAAGCTGATATCTTGGTGATTGCTGGGCAGGCAGACCATTTTTTTCTTTTTTTTTTTTTCTTTTTTTCTCTATTTGGCTATCTCAGTAATCATGCTGCCTGAATGTCTGAAACAAGTAGTTGTGTCTTATACTCACAATTTTATGTCTTATGAAACTGCAGTTCACTAATTTTCATCTGCAAGTGTGAATTCAAAGCATTAGGAGATATTGGTAAAAGGCCTAATTTTGCAAGACAAATCAAGAGTTAGAGACTTCACCTCACCATCAAAGGTATGCAGACATCTATCTGCTATTTTATATAGCATTGTTAATCTTTAAAATAAATCATTAGCTATTTTGTTTTCTGAAGTACTTTGAGTTCCAGCATTCCATAGGCATACATAGTTAGTCTTCCTCTATGAATTATTTGGAGCATAAATTCAAGCAGAAGCCTTATTAACAGAATATGCCTAAGACAATATAGGCAAAAATAGTGTGTGAAAAATGCTTAATATTAAGAAAACTCAGGTTTAGTTACATTTCAAACCTTTAGCCTAAAGTTTCAGATGAGTGTTCAGGTTGCCTTCTAGTTTATCTGTCTTTAAATTCATGTTCCTCAAGAAAAGCAGGGTAATTCATAGCACTGGGACTCCCTATATGGTCAACTGAGAGGTGTAAGTGCCTTTGGAGAGCAATTTAGAACAGTGAAAAGAAACACCTACTTTTTTTTTTTCTTTTTGCATTGAGTTATTGACTATAAAAAGCACACGTGCCTCTGTAGGCAATTTGGTGCTCTTTAACAATAGATCAGAAGCTGCATAGAGTCAACTATTAGAAATATAAGCTACATGGATTGTTAAAGATCACTCATTTCAGAGCTGTGATCTTAACATCTCTTCACTTGGCATTCTATAATGCAACATATTTTCCCTATGACTGAGTTCCTTATAAACTAGAATGAAGAAGTTAAGTTACAATACTTTTCCATTGTAGTATTTCATCAGAATTCTTTGAACACTTATTAGTTATTGACAGAAGAACAACTTCAGAGGAAGCTGTCTCTTTAGCCTACTGATGAGACTATTTCTTTAGGACACCTATCCACTAGAAATTTAGTACCAAAGCAAGGGCTTCTAGAGCTGATTGTTAAGGATTGTGTACAGTCAGATTCTGAAGATCTCTGTATTTGGGTACTCTGGGCAATCTTTTCCAAGGCTTGACCTGAGATTTCTGTGGTTAATAGATTTCCATATAGTGAAGAAAACAGTGAATATGTTAACATTTCTATGTCCAAGTCCCCTGCCCACTCAACATTCAGACAATAAACACTCTGGAGTAAAATATACAAACCACAATTATCTTTATGCATCGGTAATTTTTTTTTTGTATGGGTCACAAATGTATGAATTCTTCTCACAGTATTGATTGCATTCTTGACTTTAATATTAAGGATGCTTGACTTTAATATTAAAGATAATAAGTACTTCCAATTATGTTCTATAATTTGGCTAAGATACCCTTTAACAAGGTAATTCATGAATTTAAATGTCTGTGTATGGAAGAGAAGCTGCAATAGTTCTGTTTCATTTGGGAATACTTAAACACTTCAGCCACTAAATCTAAGTGACATTTTCATACACCAGCTTTAATACTATCATTTATTTAAGGCGTGGTTTAAGCTTATTGAATGGATTCATTTTTTCCAAAAATTGAAGCAGAATTTTGTCTCTCCTGGTCTATCTTTGAATCAAAGTTGCTCTTAGTCATCCACTGACTTGAAAAGGAATGTTTATGAGCATATCCAGAAAAATGTGATTAGGTGCCTAGAGAACTTAGCCTAACAAGACTGAAAAATATTATATGCAGCAAAGATCAGGAAGTCACAGATAATAAACTCCCTAAAAAAACACATTTGTTTTTTTTTAAATCAGATTAAGATAAAAAGTAAGCCAGAAGAATTCTTTCTGTAATGTTTATCTTTTTCTTTTTCCTAGTTCAATTCGTAATCAGTTATTTATCCAAAAGGGAAGAAATGTATCTTCTCCTAGGACACCTGGTGGGAAGCAACCTCTGGGTGAAAAGTATGGTGTGGTCTTTGATGGTCTCTTTTAATACAAATTTAATTTCTGTAATGAATTAAGCAGAAAAGGACTTTGAAATCATCCCACTGGAATAATGAATTCATTAATTGCCTTTTCTTCTTCTCACATCCTGTTTTTACTTATTTCTTCTTTCCTCTCCTGTTTTCTATCTTCTCTTCTTTTCCCCATTTTACACAGAGATTTCTAAACTTTTGCAGCACACCACAAGTTGCAAGCAGGCTTTGCATAATCAGTGGGAGGAATTGTTACTCAAAGCTATTACAAGCTTTAAAGCAACTTAGTGAAGAGCTCTCTTGCGAGGAGCTATGAGAAGGCTGACCTTGTAACACAGAAATCAGCACTCGAGAAGCAACACGGCACCCTGGATTCTCCATTGGTAATTGTATCATATCTCACATATTTGTTTATTTCAGGTAAATGTTACCTTAGTGTATTCTGCACTTGGTGACAATCAAATCACACATTGGGTGCCTAGTAAGATAATTTGTCACGATTTGAAATTTTAAATGTCATGGTGAGATAGATTGTCTCTCTCTGTGGTGATTTCCTTGCCCAGACCTTTGAGAGTCAACTTTTGAGTTGAGCAGAAGTATTCCTTCAAGCAACTGGAAGTGAAGCTATCTTGGTGTTTAACAAATGCTATTTAAATACGCTAGAAAGGAAAATAATCTATATTTTTTTAATGAAACATGTCCTTTATTTGTGTAAAGATTTAAGATATATGTCAACAGAAATTATTTCTAAACGTGCTAGATGCAAAATGTCCTATATGCATTTCTAATATATTCAGTGTTTCTGAAATTGATCATAGATTTTCTTGCCAGCTGTGAAAGTGGTATGATGTTTAGTGCATTATCTGATAAAAGTGGGAGACTAGTGTAGAAAATGAAACTATGTAGATTCAAAATCTATCTAAAATGAATAATGTTGCTCACAGAGAACAACTTACCTCATAAATTTTCATGTATCAAGAAATAGAACAAAAAACCCAACAAAACACACAAATCATGGAACAATACTGATATCACTTTGAAATAAAGATGATAGAAAAGTCCCTTTTTCAATTTCATGTCAAATTAGTTATTAATTGTGCTTCTTTGCAGAGCAGGACGAGCAACTAATGTTTTAATGGTTTAAGCCACTACAGAGGTGAACAGCAGGAAGTAAATGAATCAGATTCCACGGGAACATGTAGTCCATGTTCCTCTTTCTAGAATATAAGTGACCCTTCACTAAGTAGCAACTTCGTCACAGTGACTTTCTTGACCTGTGTGGTTACAGAAAAAGAGATCTGGGAATCGGTGTTAAGCTTTGTACTGGTACAGAATACTGAGCATTAGAAACTATACCTGAAATTCTAGACAAACATTGTAAAGAATAGTGTTCCTGAATTAATGAAATTTAAGATTTATTTAAATGTAATCATGTCTTCTGCTCATAGGGACCATTCAGTTACATAAAAATAGCTATCTAGGGCCACTTGCAATAACTTAATTTCTCAAAATGTTCAGGGAACACAGACTAGGGTCTCACAGGAATTTAAGACTATTTCTATCATTCTGGCTTTCAACCAGGGTAAGTGTCAAGACCTATAATAGGTCAATTCCACCAGTCATCTGTTCTTAATCAGCTAAAATGAACCCCAACAATAAGAACTAATGGTAGATGTCTTCCATGTATTTACATCTGAGTTTCTCATGTAGCCTTCCTTATAGATAATGAACAGAAATAATGATTTTTCAGGACAATTTGCCTAAACTATTTCCTCTGTCTAGAAATATATCTGAGTTGATACATTCAGTTTTAAAGGTAGTATCCAGAGTACATAAATCAAATTTAGGCACCAAAATAAAAGGATTTACTGGTGAGCTAAATAGTAAACTTCATACAGAAATCTACTTTCAGGTGTCTACATGTTTGCTAAGTGATTAAACTTTCATCATAGGCAAAGGGAGCACAAGCAATACACTCAGTAGATCTTGTCTTAGTTGTTCATATAGTTGTGCAGCTTTGAGGAATACATCTGGTTCAGGTAGCTCAGTTGCAATTTGCAGATTGAGCTCTGGGTGGGAGCCTGAGACAAGAGGCCTTGCACATTTCTTTTACAATGTCTCTTTCTGTGTTGATTACTGACATGGTAAACCGCATTTTCACAAAGTCTTGTGAAGACAAACAAGAAGGTCTGTTTCATTCTACTTCTTTTGCAGTTGCCTGTGTTAATTGTATGAAATACACTGAAACTTTACAGTGTGCTGACAACCCAAGACATCTTTTACAAAAGTGGTTGCGGAAATTTTTTGGAATTGGTAAGGAAACACATCAATCCTTTAAAATGCCTGTAAGAAGAGAGGCAATGCAGTCATTTGTGTTCTGGGAGCTTCATTGTTTCATACCCTAAGGCCTAAGTAAAATATTTTTACATAACCCCTGGGTGAACTATTTGTTAATTGGTTTTGTAACAGTTGGGAGCCATAAAATTGGTTTTGTGATAAAAAAGAGCATCTTCAGCAGTATCTCCAAAGCATTTTTAGCCACATCAAACATATTGATTTGATAGTACTTATGAATCTGGTTCAGATGACATTGATTCTCAGTAACAGAATAAGGAAGTCATATTAATTTGAAATCAATATCAGGATTAGCCGTTTAATACTAGATATACTTTGTCTCAAGAAAATAAAAGGTAGAGAGTAAGTTACACCAGAATAACATATATATTATAAGCAAGATTAAAAAAAAAAAAGAATTCTGAATAACAGTGATGAATATTATTACTATACAGTGACACTGTATGGCAGGAGGCCCAAAGTAGGTTATGTACACCATCTTTGCATGCAAATGTTGAAAAAACATAAGTAACCTTTCAGGATAATGTTTTCAGTAACATTTAGGTGTTTGATCTGGTAACTGAAAAGTGAGAAACGAGTAAGCAGTTGTGTGAACAAAGCAGATCCAGAGCCACTCTCTGCTTGAGTTGTCTTAATAATAAACCTCCTGTTCTTTGCAGCTCTGGGAATCCTGAAACCCTCATGTAATAGTACCAAAGCTTGCAAAATGGGGATACAGACACTGTATTCTATTTCTCACTGGTGTGGGATTGACAGATTCAGCATAATCACAATGTTGTGAAACAAGATACTAGCTCAAGGAACTGCTCTGACGCATTAGAAGACATGACTGATCTGAATAAGAAAACAAGGATAGAAAGATGTGTCTGCTGCCCACTGTGAGGCTGGGTGGGAGGTATCAGCATGCTCATGAGAAGAAGGTACTCTCGCTGAAGCACCAGGGAATGAGCTGCGAGAGATGGTAAGCAAATGTCATGGTATCTGCTAAAAGAATGAACAGGAAATGAGCAGATTCTTCAGAGACACCCTGGAGAGACAAGGTGCATTTAGGGACAGCTAGAGGCTGTCAAGTAAGGAAACCTGATAAAGTTTACTATGAACTGCATGGTTAATTTTTATTCCAAAAACAAAAATTGAAAAGTATAATTTGGATTGACTGCAAATTGATGTTGGTTTTTTAAACTTTGCTTTCATCACTAAGTGAAATTTTATTTCAAAACAAATGTAATAATTTCCAAATATAGTCAAAACCTGGGGAAAAAACCCAACCAAACAAACAAAAAAACCAAAACCAAACCAAATCCAAACAACAATGAGGAGATAAAAAGCTATGTAAAGAAGTTTGAAATTTACTAGTTTTAACTGTTTCAGTACTGGTATATAACTTTCTTCAAGATATCGCAAAGTCTTTTAGTTGTTTCTCAGACCAGGAGACCAAAATAAATTTTTCTTCACTTCAGTAATAAAGAGTTAAACACACAGATTAATAATAGGTCAGCTATTCAGTTTGCAAATCCACCTAACTCCATTGAGTTGAATGAAATCTCTCTATTGTTTGTTGAGAATCTGATACTACAAGCTTCAGTTACAAAATATACAATAAATATCACTATATTCAGCCATGTAACAGACAGATATAGCAGTGATCACAATCTTTATCTGGGACTGATTGCCACATGAAAGGTGAGTTCAGTTCTTGTTCAAATGCAGTCCTCCTTTCTGTATTTAGGTGAATTTTCACAAATAATTTCTGCCCATCTAGTGTAATTAGCCCCAAGATAGATGAAGAGAGACTGCACAGTCACAACATAAATGCAATTTAAGAAGGTAGTCTTCTGATGTTAAATGCTGCTTCTCAGCTGAGAAATAGTATAGTCGCGACATGGTGGAAAGGCCTATCATGCTCAAACATATATTATAAGCCCCCCTATTTCATATATTAGCTTTCAGTGACTGAGTTTCACCTTAAAGCTTTCTGGGCCTCTGTTCCCAAGCTCTGAATTGAAGTCAATAGTAGTTTCCTGCTTGACAGGATTTTCTAAGGAAAATTACATACGCAAGGGTATTCAAATCACATGGTATGTTAAATAGTACAGATATTTTGACATTATAAGAATAATCAGGTCATTTACAGATTATACCTATTTTTCACTAATTTTTATTGTTTCAAACCTGTCTATGCTTAAAAAATTATATTTTAAAAAATATTCTGAAAATTCTGAACCTAGTTATGAACCTTATAACCGTAGTTAATTTTAAAAACCCTTAATTAATTTTAAATATATATTTTTTCAAAAGTTGCCTAAGTTATGAGAATGATTCTGGAATAAAATGCAATTTTTTTCCTCCTCACTTAAGACTGTTATTGTTCTTCCCATAGCAATTTACCTTTTATGTTCTTACTTCTGCTTTCCAGTCGATAATTCAAAATTAGAATTAACTTCTAAAAACTTGTGAGAAGAATTCGTTAAAAGTCAAGGGAAACATTTCTTTGTTCAGGCCCTATAGGAGGAAAGCAATTTTTTTTACCTGTCTCTTTGTTTATAAATAATGAAAAGTTACTAGTACAGGTTTACTCTGTTTCCATCACTAAGGCTCTACTTACATTTTGCAGCACCTGAAATAAACTTATCTTTGATACTTGGTTCATTTACTAAGCACTAGATATATGAATCCAGGCAGAGTTCTTTTTAATGTGATACAGAATCTAATGTTAACTGTGTCCTCAGAAATACAAAAACTTAAGGAAGACTGTGACAACTGTTCTCCAGCTGTCATATCACTGTGTATTATGATCTGTAAGAAGGGAGAGAGTGTTAAGGTAAAAAAAACCCACATATTTTCAACTGAACTTTATCTACTATGCTTTATTTGCTGACAGTTATTTGCATTTTATTCATCATGTTTTTCTGTTCTTTTCTCTTAAAATTAGCTTAAGATAAATTAATTGAAAATGCTTAATAAATAGTTCAAATATCTCAAACTGATATGCCTCCTTTATTTTGAACCTGGACCTAAGGTAAGACCAAAAAAAAGAAAAATACAATTACTCCAGTTGAGAATTTTTGTAATAGCTTTGTCTGTGGGTTGTAACTTCCAGTCTATGAGCCAATTTAACGTAGAAGGAACTGAAAATTAATCTCCAGCTAGTTCATTATTTCCATTCCTCCAGCTTAATTTTCACAATTAAGTGTAAAACAGCCAGGACAAGCCACAAAGGCTGATTTCCTCTCTGTCATGCAATCATACTCTTACAACAAGAAAAATAACTATGCATTCTCTTATGATCATGTTACTTCTACTTTTCCTTGCTTACTTCATTGGATTACTCTTTTCTATCATCTTTCTTTATAATCTTATCTTTTGCAGATTTTTACTAGTTATTGCTAGAAACATTTTTAAAAAAATACCTATTTTTAACAGTTTTGCAAGTTAAAAATATTATTATTTTTTTCTGGATTTTCACCATGGATATATAAAGAAAACCTGTGGAATAGAGAGTTTAATCACTGGTTTATAATTAAGTAGACATATTTTCTAAATTCAGTAGGAGGACGTTTATTTACCATGAAGGAGACAATGGTACCAGTTATCATTGGTATATCACCCAATTATATACTGTGAATCTGCCATGAGTTACTGTATAACTAGAAGAACCTTGACTTCAAGGTAAATATGTTTAAATCTGCAGTGCACATCCAAATGATCAAGTATTTGAGGATGTCAAATTACAATCAAAGGATAGATTAAAAAAATGCGGGATAACAAATTTATGGAAGAGTTTTCTGAGGTAGAACCAAAATCCTCAAAGTTCTGAACCAATATGATTATATAGATGATAGTACATGATTCAGAACAAACAGACACAGAAAAAAAACATTCATTTTGTCTTTACAGTTACAACAAATGACTTTTCTAGCTGGTTCACACATAGTTATAGCCTCATCTATGGAAAGCAAGAAAAAGAAAAAAAGAAAAAAAAGAGGGGAAAAATCCATGACAATTAATGAAAATACATATGTATAGTTATAAAAAGTTGACTTAAAATAGAGAAGCAGAATTAATATAAAACTTTATTTCAGTTAAGGTTAAAAAATAATGTGCGTTGAACAAAATAAATGTTACTGTAGCATATTCTAAATATTTTAATTACTATTATCATGTCAAGGAGCAAAAATGCATGGAAATATGAAGGGAAATCTTAAACTACCAATTTATCTCTACCAAGTAATGACCTTGGTATTCATCTGATAAAGCTGCAGGTTTGACAGAATGTTTTTTGTTGGTGGGGTTTTTTGGTAAGTGGTGTGTGGGAGGTTTTGGTTTCTTGTGTGGGTGTTTTGTTTTGTGTTTTGATTTTTTTTTTCTGTGAGGAAATTTAATCCTAAAGCAAGCAAAAGCATCAAGTTAAGAATAGGAAGACTTGATCACAAATTGTGCAAGTCCCACAGGCTAGCATAATTATTTTTAAAATTTAGTATACCACAGACAATATGTTGATATTAAATCTAAACTATCACCTCTAAAAAAAAGAAAGAAAAATAAATAAAAAAAAACATGGAGCAAGGACTAGTTTTCTTGGTTTTGCTCCAGATTTACTGGTTATTTATAAGAATAAATTTCTTTTGTGTGAACTGGCATTTCTTCAGTTTCTGGTTGGAAACAGATCAAAACTTTTAGACAAAATATCTCACAGTACGGATAACATTCCAAAGCACAACACAACCTAAATGTGAGTGGACAATAAATGTGGATGTCTTCCAGTTCATGAAACTTCTTTATGCCATCATCTCAATGACCAACAAAGCATAAAAGTTCTTCCTCATGTTTCCATGGGTTTCTCCATCTCAGACCCATTGCACTTTCTGCATATTTATAATACCAAAATACATCACCATTAAACCAACAGAAAAACCATACTCTCTATTTATTAAACTTACAAACTATTAATATACCATAGTATATTTTACTACCTATTCACAATAATAACAATAAATCTGCTCAGCTTTTGTATTCACTTTAAATTTTGCTGCACAATATTTAAAATTAGAAAATCAAAAAAAATACAATTTCTCTCCATCTTCTATAATACCCCATGCTATGCCATTTAGCATTGTGATTGAGATTGTTTTTCTGCTGAAGTCACCGCAACATATACTTGCCATATATAAGTTAGTCTGCTCATTTATTTCAACTTCTTCTGAGGATCTATCTCAATTCCAGGGCTGAAATCCTTTCACTGGAATAACCTGCTGTCTTAGTTCGAGGGAGAATTAAGATATCTATGTGAGCCAAGAAATAATCCCTCCCTTTTAAATTTAGAGAACAGAACTTTAATTAGGAAAAATATATGTAAAGGAAAAGATAACAGTTCT
>WBMV01003485.1:108334-150483 GCA_013396655.1 Campylorhamphus procurvoides
ATATTTTTAAAAGTTTTAATGAAAGCATAAAATGAAGCTGAAGTTGGAACTATTTCTTTGAACTTTCTAAGAAGAGTGAATAAAAGCATGACTGCACATTTGAAAAACAAACAAACAAATAAACAAACCAAAAAAAAAACCCCAAACCACTTGCATTTCAAAAGAAAGACAAACTACAAAAATGCATAAGAAAATAAATCATGGAAAAAATATTTCAGAAAGATTGTTTTATTTTGTTTTTTCTATATTGAAGTCTGTCTTTTCAGTACTTTTTCTTCATATTCCCACTTTCTGATAATTTTCTTCATAATTCACATAACTTTTCTCCCCTTAGTTTATCCTCTCAAAAGTTATTCTGAAATCTTTAACTCCTTGAAAGTCCTCTTTTGTACCCAGCTTCTTTTCACTTTGTTGCTGTCCTGCTCCCATAGCAGTATCTCTTAGTCATCAGGTCAACACTTTTGTCATATGACTTGTAACAATGCATTCTAGATGATTTGGTTTCAAGCCAAATCGTCAGGTTGAAAGGACTGGCAGCAGGGAGGCAGTTCATTTGCAGAGCACATGCCAGGTGTAGTGAGCTTCCAGAAGCCAGGAGGCAAAGCAAGTTGGATTTGCTCCAGGCAAAAATTCTGTCCTACTTTTTATTCCAGTTACTGGACACCACTTGGTCAATCTGAATCTACAAAAAGAGATTTTTTTTAAAAAAAAACACCTAAATGTGACCTATTGCCTCTGGGTCCTCAGTGCCAGTGTCAGAAATGAGCTGAAACTCAGCAGATTCTCTTCTCTTGCATACTGTATTTTTTACATGTGTTTGAAGATAGAGTGGTAAATTTAAAGCAACTAGAGAAATAATTATTCAGTTCTGCCTTTTATACTCAGTAGAGTGAGATATGCACTCCATAGAACAATTTATCTGTAGAGCTAGGTAGATACCTAGGATAAATCAGACTAAATTTCCCTCAAAGATGCCTATTTTTCTCCATTGAATGGAAAAGAAGGCAAAGGCAGGAGCTTCAAATATTGAAGTTTATCTCTTAGAATCAAGACACATGTTGCAACTGAATACTGATATATGTATCAGTTAGAGAATAAGAGTTTGCTGTGATAGGATTGTTTAGATGACTGATAATTCAGTCCAATTTCCATCTTCAAAACAATACTGCTAAACTAACACTGACAATAGGCATCACCCATTGCCAATTATAATCTCTATCTATTGGAAACAAATATTCTTTGATGATCATCATCTGAGAGCACACAGTACCGTGGAATAGATGCAGTATAGTTCTTGTTGATGGCTATGGACCTTGCCATGATTTTAGTCACTGCGCTAGTTTTGTCAAGGTGGAATTCATTTTCTTCATAGTAGTTAGTGAGTGGCTATGTTTTGAATTTGTGCTGAATAGTGTTGATAACACACTCATGTTTTAGGGTTTGCTGAGCAGTGCTTATACAGAGTCAAGGCCTTTTCTGTGTCTCACAACACCCCAATGGCAAATAGGCTGGAGGTACACAAAAAACTGAGAAGGGACACAGCTGGGACAGCTGACTCAAAGCAACCAAAGGGATATCCCATATCATATGATGTCATGCTCAGCATAAAAATATGGGGGAAGAAGAAGACAGGTAGGGACATTTGGAATGATGGCATTTGTCCTCTCAAAGAACCATTACATGTTATGAGTCTGGCTTTCCTGGAAATGGCTGAACACCTACCTGTCAATGGCAAGTTGTGAATGCTTTACTTTGCTTTCATGTGTGTGGGTTTTGCTTTACCGATTTTGCTTTCTTTATCTTAACCCACAAGTGTTCTTACTTCTACCCTTCTGATTCTCTCCCCCATCTCAGCAGGGGAGCATGAGCAAGTGGCTATGCAATGCTGTTGCTGTGTGGGGATAAACTATGACAGTCACCAAATTTAAAATGGCCAGATGTAAGAGTTTTTGATGAGAAATAAAAATAATAATAAAAAACCTCAACCAACCAACAAACAAATAAACAAAAAAAATAAACCAAAAACCAGAAATAGGATGATCAAACTATTCCCCATCAATGAGGTTTTTTTATTCTCTTTCCCAAAATGAAAAATACATATCACATATCTTCCTGGCATAGTTCAGCTTATTTTGGGGACTAAGAGTGATTCAGAATTTGTCAGGCATCTTTTCTAGTTCTTCTGCATCTCATTTCCATCTTGCAAATTTAGTTGTTTGAACATGTTTTCCAGTTCTTCTACTGAGCAATTATACCCAAGTTTTGTTTTACTTCTTTGCCACTATATGCTTCTTAAATACTCTCTTAGTTCTGGGGAGAACTAAGATATCTATGTTGGCCAATGGAGAGAAAAAGAAAGGCCTTCTTCCCCCAAGAAGATCAGCCAATAAAACCCCAAAAGAAACAACAAAAAATCCCTCAAACAAATAAACCACATCCAACCAAACCAACCAAACAAGAAAAAAAACAAAACAAAAATGAAAACAAAACCAAACCACCTCTCCTTTAAATTTAGAAAACAGAACTTTAATTAGGAAAAAAACATAGGAAAAAGATAACAGTTCTTAACCACAATATATATTCATATATCTATGTCCAGAAAGGACCAAACAAAAAAACCAATTTGTAATAAACCCTTTAAAAGAAAGGAAAACAAATGTTAATGTCCTCCACAAATATATTTACAGAGAGCAGGTGGCGATGTTGAGCCTCAGCCGGTTGACCTCTTTCTCAGACAAGATGGCAGGGCACAGTTACCAGGTCAACTACTTTGGGATCAATGGTGAAAGCGGCACAAACCCCATCTCCGTAGTGCAGAAAGCAGGCATGCTCTCTTCCTCACAGCAGCTCCTGCAGTGCCTGCAGCCCCCATACAGGTGAACAGTCGAGTTAGAGAGGGAGAGACACAGTTCTGGCTCTCCAGTAATGCCGGTCTCGGTGTGCTCCTGTCCTAAGTCACTCCGCCAAGATGCTGACCTTCCTAAGCGTGAGCAGAAAACCCCCTGCAGCTCCCCCCAGGAGCTATCTTCCCTCCTTCTCCTGGTCTGGGGGAGACCAGAACAAAAGACTCTGGTCTGAGTCATTACATCGGGACATGAATATTTATTAGGACCATCTTCACAGAGGTTTAGGCACTGACACCAAGCTTTTTGGGAGGAATTGTAACAAAATGGTGAAACTATAACAAATACTTAGGTTTAATTATGTTACAAAATGTCAATGCATTGCTGCTGGACATTCTAATTTATTGTGCTTATTTCTGGTTCAGGGCAGGTAAACACTATTTATGCTTTGCTTAGTTTATGATCTGTTCTGTTTCCTGAGTGCAACAGGTCTTTGGCTGCTAAGTTGATGCAAATCTGCTTCCTTCTCCGAATACGACAATGAATCATAAATTCTGAGAACAAAGTCTTTTCCTGCTATTATTTTAGAGATAAATGTATCTAGGTGTGCAAATATATCAATCTACCCCTCTAAAAACAAACCACAAACAAAAATAAAATCCCCCATAAGTTTATATTCTGTTTCTGGGTTTTTTTTCTAGATAGCTAAATTTTTAAGCCACAATTCTCAGACAAGTGAATGAAGACGTTTTACCTTCAAGGTAAGATCTTGATCATTTGTTTCCCTTCTTTAGATAGATCAGCTCCTTTAGCAATCAATAACAGTTTTCCGAGGAAAGATATTCTTTAACCACTATAGATAGTTTAAATGCCTTGCCAGCTTGTCATTAATTTTTCTGTTGTCACTTGAGATGTGTCAGGTCACTATTCATAGTTTAAGAATTCCAATAGGATCTATTAGACCAGGCATTATACCATATAACCTGTACTTTCACCTGCAGAGCATTCTGAACAGAATTTGTGTGGACTGCTCAAGGTATAGCAGAATCCCATTATTTTGATATTTTGAACCCTGTGGTTCAAGAATTTTAGTTGATAGCAGGAAACCAGCTTCTTTCATAGCTCCTGTGGAGTTCTGCTCAATGGCCTGACAAGACAGAGTAGGATTTTCAATAGATTTCCCTGAAAATATTTGTTGCTGACAACTTGCCTTTAGCTGTCAAACTGTAAAGTCTACCCAAGTGACTGACCAGCCAAATATATTTAGGTTTCTATTTATGAAAGGGCAGGGTTTAAAATAACAAATGTAGTTTTTCTCTGTCTAGACATAGCCACAGGAAGCATGAGATATGACAAAAAAAATATTCAGCACGTGTCACTACTCCAACAGATATACAGGTGCACTTGGTAGGAACCTTTTAGTGAAAATCACAATGAAACCACACACAATTTCATCAGCGCCTGCTCTTTTGGTAAACTCCTGTGAACTGCTGGCACATATTTGGAAGAAATGGTGAGGAACTCAAATAATCCTCCTTAGCTCTGTGAATACTGCTGTCTTTTGAAAATTTAGTCATCTTTGCACCAAAAGGAATTGGCAACCTGTTTGCTTTTACAATATTTTGCATTAAATAATAAGAGGAAAAGCATGTGATATGCAAAATAAGCCATAGTTTAGAAAGAGTAGTAATAAACAGTTCTGCAGATCTCGATCCACCTATATTTTTAGAATTTTTAGTCCTCAGGGAGAAAGACTTTCGTGATTCAGGTGAGGATGCAAGTCTTGGCCCCATGCTAACCTAATTTTATAAGCTCTTTAGCATTAGACTAATATTTTCTATTTCATCACTCTCTTCTTTGTGAGAAAGAGGCAAATAACTTTTAAAAACCAAAGTGTTTCAAAGTATTCGGAAAAGAAAAAAAAATCCTTACTGAACAAGGATTAGGGAAAAACAGTGAAAATTTGTAACACAAATTAACATAACCTATCTGATGACCTTCAGAAGTATCTGATTTATGCTACTTCTACAGATTGTCTCAGGATGGGATTAACAGTCTTTAGGAAGAATTTTCCTTTAGAAGGAAGAAAATCAACATTTCTACCTTAAAGCAGGGATATCACTTTTAAATCCTTAAAATTGCCTGCCAATAATTACACCCTGGAGGTTTTTTCTAAGTAATTTTAATGGTATATGCACTTTTTCAGAGCAGTTCAAGACTGGGGAATTGTGCCCAAAAAGCTAGTCTATACAATTTTATTGGATGTCAGCATTTCCAGAAGAGCCATCCTTAAAAAAACCCAGCAAGATACCTCTAATCAATATATTGCACCGCTCGCTATGTTCACTTCTTTTATGAAATCCTAGGGAAAAATAAAAGTTACTTTCAGTAAAAAGTGTGATACCCAGTAGAGATGTTTGGTAAACAACTTTTATACCATCTTAAATGTAAGGATTTTGGTATATTTTGCACTAGTTTGGGAGTAGATATAAATACAACAAATTTTCATTTCGTGCATGTTTACTTGAAATTAGGTTAATAATGATTCAAAGCAATGCAAAAAAAAAAGACAAGGTTTTAAAAACAACATTTAAACAAAGTATTTAATATTACTTGAAAGAAATGTAGTAATAAAAAAAGTATTTTTATTTGATTTCAGAAAAATGCCCTAGAAAAATAACAAAACTCCACAAACTAGCAACAAAAAAAAAAATCCCCAAGAAACAAAAATACCCAAACTAAAGGAACAAAAAACCAAAAAAAAAAAAATGAAGCAAATAAATCCAACTTGTTCTAAACATCTTATTTTGATGGTGTTGATTTCCCAATGTAAAATTTCTTTATGATTATTTTTTTNAAACAACATTTAAACAAAGTATTTAATATTACTTGAAAGAAATGTAGTAATAAAAAAAGTATTTTTATTTGATTTCAGAAAAATGCCCTAGAAAAATAACAAAACTCCACAAACTAGCAACAAAAAAAAAATCCCCAAGAAACAAAAATACCCAAACTAAAGGAACAAAAAACCAAAAAAAAAAAAATGAAGCAAATAAATCCAACTTGTTCTAAACATCTTATTTTGATGGTGTTGATTTCCCAATGTAAAATTTCTTTATGATTATTTTTTTTCCTAACCAGCTCTAGAAATTACTTCCCAGTGAGTTGAAAAAAATTTGCTATATAGTTTTTCTCTAGGCTGCATTAAAAAAAAAAAAAAAAAGAAAAACAAACCCAGACAGTAGGGTGGATGTTTGAAACAATGTTATGTTTTTATGAAGAAAATGTAGGTGTACAGCAGCCAATTTTAAAATACTTCTAGATATTTAAAGTAGCTTAAAAGTTTCAAATAATTGAAGTCTACTTTCTCTTTTTTCTCTGTTTTTATTTTTCATTCATTTCCTCATTTTTTTCTGAATCTTTCACTTGCGTTTATTCTTAATTGTTTTATGCTGCTAAAAACTATATATATATTAAATCTAACATCTATGTTCTAAGGCTATTTCAGACCTTTAATTTCTCATTACATTCCATTTTGAGTTTTTCTAATTATTTTTTTCTTAGAAATCTTTCTAGTCTGTGAAGATATTCCATATGTCTAAAATGAGTTTTTTAACCACGGAACTTCTCTGAAAATTCAGTTTGTCACTGAAGCAATTCAAATACTGGAATTAAGAAATGGATATTCTGCTCTCCAACAGCATCTGTGTCTTAATGTTTTTCTCTGATTATTCTTTTATACATATTTTTCTTCTTTTTACTCCATACTTATAACTCACTTTTCCCAATTTTTGTCTCTTTTCTCTTTTTTATCTCACATTTCTTGAACCTTACAATATTCCCATTTTATCTTAAATCTTCTATTTCCATTCCTCTAGTGGACTATTTTTTTCAAAGAAGCAGTCAAGACTGCTATTTTGAACAGCTTCTAAACAAGCAAATTTGGTGATTGAAGTCAGAACTCTCCATTCTTCTTTGTGATAAATAGTCCTCTTTCCAGTAGCTACAGAGGGTGGAGTGAAAATGAAGGATTTTCTGGTCTATTGCTAGTAATATAAAACGCAACTTTTCAGAAAGAAAGTAAACACTATATATAAGTTCTCAAAGCACTCTTATTCAATAAATTAGTTGCTATAGGACTCAATATAGGAAATAGAAATGGAGGTGAAATATCCACTGTTTTAAACAGTGCTTTTCACCCATTCACTAATCTAATATATGCTGTATTTTTAAGGTTACTTACATAAACATGAAACTTAAAAGTAATAGCTTTTTCTGAGCTTTTTGTTGTTATATTTTATTGTTTGTTTGTTTTTATTAAATAAAAGTCAGTCATAAAATATGAAGCTCTGCTGTTTGCTATGTTGTGCAGACAGATGAATAGAGCCTGTCGTAAATTTTAGCTAACAGAACAGATCATGAGAAACTGCTAGATGTGACAATAGAAACATCTGGATATTGCTAGTAACAGAGAAAGAAGCTGACAAATAATGCTGTAAGAGAAACAGACAATACAGTTTAGGGGACAATATGAAAGAGGCAGCTGAGCTTTGAGGGCAGCACTGAGGGTCTGTTGGAGAAAATAATCTTACAAATTCCTTAATGATATTAGCAATTGTACTAAACCTTTCTGCTCACATGCATGTTCTGACTAATATTTCCATTATGAAGCATAATGGACAAGGGCAGTTGGAATTACATGATCTTTAAGATCCCTTCCAACTCAAGACATTCTATGATTCTATTATAAGAAGACATAGGAATTAGGATAAGGAATCTGTACTGAAATTAGTGTCAATGTAAAAGAAACTAAACTGACTTGCATAAGGTCTGGAACATGAGAGGGGAAGGTGGGATGAAAATCTTACAAAACCTCTTTCTCTGAGCTAGGGACTGCAACAGTGTTTCATCACTCTGAACATAGATACAAAAGTGACTTTAGGATTCCCACTGATGAATGTATCTAAGAAGATGAAT
Source organism: Campylorhamphus procurvoides (assembly GCA_013396655.1). Lineage (NCBI taxonomy): Eukaryota > Metazoa > Chordata > Aves > Passeriformes > Dendrocolaptidae > Campylorhamphus > Campylorhamphus procurvoides. The sequence goes on from WBMV01003485.1 coordinate 116,155, forward strand.
AAAAAACTTTCTCCCCTAGAGGAGAAATGATTCCTCGTTGCTTTGTTAGTTGGCACCATCTCAACTGATGAAAAGGCACTTTTGGCAGCCTATATGGAGTTTATGTTTTCATCTTTCTGGCTGAAATAAAAGTAATGATGAGAAAAGAAATCAGAATCACAGTGACAAAGCTCAAGAAATCTTGAGACAAAAAAAGCAGCAGCACTTATCCACTACGACAAGATTCAGCTTACATCAGGAGAAAACTAAATCTGAAACAACTGAAAAAGGCCATTAATGAAACAGAAATTAATAAATGCAAAAAAGCAACATACTTCTTCAGTGACTCCTTTATGGTTCTTCAAACTTTAAAAAGCTCTAAGACATCTATTCTCACACCAGCTTGAATTTACAGATTTCACATTGAAATCAGCAGAATCCCTAACACAGAATAATAGAATCACAGCATCACAAACACATTTGGTTTGAAAGGGACCCTCAAAGATCATCTAGTTCAATCCCCATATATGGGGAGTTGACCCTGGCTAGACACCAACAATCCACCAAAGCTGCCCTGTCATTCCCCTCCACAATTGGACAGGGGAGACAAAATATAACAAAGGGTTTATGAGTTAAGGTCCACTCATCAAATATTGTCATGGGCAAAATCAACTCAGCTTGAGGATATTAATTGATTTTATTATTAACAAAATCAGAGCAGGATAATGAGGAGTTAAATCTTAAATTAAATCTTAAAAACACCTGCCTCTCATCTGTCCCTCCTCCTTAGCTCTACCTCCACCCTCAGCAGTGTAGGGAAAATGGTCAGTTCATTGCATGTTATTTCTGTTGCTACTCAGGGAAGAGAGTCTTTCCCCTGCTCCAGGCCCCTCGCACAGGAGACAGTTCTTCTCTTCAATGTGAGTACTACTCCACAGACTGCTCCAACATGGGTCACTCTTCCACTTGCACTGAAGGTTGCAGTCCTTCAGGCTCGTGCTGCTCCACTTTGGGACCCCCACAGGGTCACAAATACCACCAGGAAATCTGCTCCAGTTTGGGGTCCTCTCTCCATAGGTTTAAAGGTCTCTGCCAGGAGCCTGCTCCAGCACAGGTTTCTCATGTTTTTGCAGACATCTCTCAGGCATCCACCTGCTGCAGTGTGGGTCTTCTCCACGGACTGCAGGTGGATCTCTGCACTCCTGTGGTCTGCAGGAGCACAGCTGCTTTGCCATGGCCTTCACCATGGGCTGCTGGGGAATCTCTATGCCAGTGGCAGGAGCATCTCCTCCCATTCCTTCCCCACTGACCTTGGTGTCTGCATTATTGTTATTCTCACATATTCTACCTCCATTCTTCTCTGGCAGCAATTATGGCTACCCAACAACTTTTTTTTTTTTCTTCTTCTTAAAATATTATCACAGAGGCATTACCACCATTGGCCCAGCCTTGGACAGCAAAATGTCCATTTTGGAGCTGCCTGTTATTTTCTTCTGTAGGAAGCTTCTAGTAACTCTCTCAGAAGCCGTCTCTGTAGCCCCCTGCTATGAAAAATCTGGCCACACAAACCAAATGTGCTCTGGTTATGAGCACAGACAGATTTCACTAGGTCAAGTGGCTCAAAGTCTCATCCAACCTGACCTTGAAAACTATTAATGATGAAGCAACTGCAGCTTCTTTGGCATACCTCTTCCAGTGTATCATCACCCTCATCATAAAAAATTTCTTTATCATTCCCAATCTATATCTATTATCTCTCCTCAGTTTAAAGCCATTGCTCTATCACTTCTGTCACTCGTATTCTACAGTAAAAAGTCTCTCTTATAAGGTGCCCTTTAAGTATTGAAAGGTCATAATAAGACCCTATGTTATAGGGCTAGGGTGTTTTCATGAAATTTAGGAAGTTGGTTCAGAATAAAAATTGATTGGGGAAAGAATAGTGTTGGGTAAGACTTTGAGGGCATTAAAAAAATGAAAAAAAACAAGTAACAGGCTCTATTGTTTAGAGAGGAGAGTCCCATTTCCTTCAGCATCACTCCACCTGCAAGATATTCATAGGATTCCATACAATGATGTGAAGCTATTTTTGCTCATAGGCTTTGATAACATTATATACATGCTCTGCCTTAGCAGAAGGTCATTAACTCTAATCTTCAATTCTGTGGAAATAATACTGCACAAATGAAGATTTGCCTTAAGGTTGTGCCTGCAACATTTCATTGGCTGACCTCTCAGCCATTCACTGTATTTTAAGAAGTGACAGAAAATAGTTTCAGGCAATCTCTCTCCTGATATATGTACCAGATGCCTGGACAAGAATAGACAAGCCTGCAAGATCATTGTTTGGATGCTCAGTATTTGACAATATTCTAAAATCTTAGTGTTTGGAAGCTTATCCTACCACTTTATAGCAGCAAGGGCATGAAGAGAACACAAACTGACTAAGATGATTGAAGTGGTTGAAGACTATTCAAATTCTGTACAGAAAAATGATGACTAAAACTGGAACATGACAGATTTTAAATGAAATAGTGATTTTACTACAATTTTCAATGTATGCATAAGAGATATCACTCACTTTTTTTTTTCCTCTTGAAATGTGACTTAGTGTTGTTAAGACAACACTGTGGGACAGATAATTTTGAATGGAAAAAAGAAATCAGAATGGCTTCTTGTTGGGTCTTTTAATTTTTCCTTGGCTTTAGAATACAAGTGGAGAGTTTCAGGTATAGCACAGGTTTTTATTTCCCTGTGCTCTACCTTTTCTACCTCCAACTTCACACAACCAATTTATTTCCCAAAATATGCATTTTCAAAGTAATAAAACTTATTTTATATTCAAGTATGTTTTCCCTTGGTTTTGTTTGCTATTTTAAGTATGGACAAATAAGCCAGATAACACTTCTGCCTTTCTGTTTAAAAAGTATTATTATGTCTTTCTGAACAGTATATTGGCACAAATGTCTTTGTGCTGAAATTGGAAGCTCAAAGGCAAAATACTGTTTGAGAAGAAGTGATGAGACACTTTAACAGTTACTCACAAATACGCAAAATAGATCTTCTTTGTGTATAGGAAATAATTTTTAAAAGTTTTATTGGTCTGAGTACATTTAGTCTTTGTATACTCTTTGTTCCCCTTGTCTGCACATACATTTAATGTTAATACTCATGATTTATGTCTATTATTTCTGAAAAAAATCAATAGCAAGGCCTTATATTCTATTGATATCTTCTGTGATTTGAGACACTTGATCTATGAGGAAAATGTCGCAAAAACATCAGATCATGAATGACTCATGTTTAGGTATAATTTGAAGGACGTTTTACAATATATAAAGTCCAGTGGTTCATTTTAAGGCTATGTTCTTGTAAAAAACATAGGCTTTAAATTTTTTTTAGGTGGGTATTTTGTCATTTGTGATTTAAATTGACAATTATGAACAATGTAAACATGACAGCAAATAAGACTAGAATATTTATGGCCACTGAAGTGAAGAAAAATCTCTGTCATAACCAAGATGTTTTCCTTCAGTTTCCTCCAATTAAGAAATAGGGACATAGGATCTAATAATAACTTAAATGATCCACTGACAGTTTTACCAGCTAGGAGGTCCTGAACATAATGTATAAGTAAGGTCAATGAATTCAGTGTTGTACAGATGACTGGACTCACAATAAATCTGATGATTACTCACTTGCACCTACAGAATAAAAATTATTTGTAGAGTATGCTTTAAATGTGTAAGTCAGCATACACTGGCTATTGGTTTTCAGAATGATGGAGTCTGAGATAGAGGGTCCATGCTTTAAGTTGAAAATAAGTAGTTCTCTTTCACCTTCAGCTCTATATAGCTCTATAACACAAAGTGTTATTTGTGATTTACATAAAATTCACTTATTTCTTGAATACTTATGATACTGTGTCTGACATGAGATTTAGATTGGAAAATATTATGTAACTTAATATAAATTTTCATAATAACATCTGGTTATCTTAAAGTTGGATTAAATAAAACCCAGAAAATAATAATAATTAGGAAAGCAACATATGAGGTAAGACTGTAGAGTCCTAATGTAGGTTTCTATATTCTTGTTTACTTATGAGCTCATCGTGCAGGATCTTTTTTTAGTCAGTGAACTCAATTCACCACCTAAATATGGATGGCTATTTTTGATACTTTATGTATTTTTGTAACATTGGCACAAGACTGGCAGACATTACAAAGGACCTGTGGGACAGTTGTTTTCTTCTAGAGTGGCAGATGGAGGACAGAGGAATACTTAAGCTCGTAAAATGGCATCAGACATCTTTGGCCAAACTATTTTTCTAGCAGTCAAGAGAGTCAAGAGACCTTAGACAGTTGGTCTGTGGCTGTCTGTAGCCACAGTATTTCTTAAGGGATATATATTTTCTGGTACCTTCATCTATAATCAAAGTGAAAAAAAGATCTTCTCAGCTGTATTAATAATAATAAATTCTAATCATTCAATCTGTCTTTCTGAAAAGACAGAGATTTCCTGTTACTTATGTAGGAACTCATTATATGAAAGCATATAGCTGGGAAAAAATAACCAATTTTATTTTAATATTTGCATGATAGAAGATAATTTAAAATCACTACAAATTACCTTGATGGGTAGTTAGTGTCACTGTCAGAAAGTCCGTTTGGTTTTCCAGTTATTCTAACTTTCATTACCATTCCATGCTTTTTTTGTTATATTACATAACCATCTAATTTCAAATTTTTATGCCTCATGTACTAATAATCTGTCATTTATGCTCAGAATAAACTAGATCTATGCAGAGTTGAATTGCTCATGATAAAGTACAATTGTCGGGCTTTGCTGGGGGTTCTTTGTGGGTTTTCCTTTGGTTTTTTTTGTTGTACTTCTTTTTTTTTTTTGGGGGGGGGGGGAGGGGGTTAGATATTTTTTTTTGGGGGTTTTTTTCTTTTTTCAATTTTTTTTTTATTTTTTTATTTTTTTTTAGTCTCAGTATTCTTCTAATGGTTCCCTTAAAATCCTAAAAAGATTCATTTGAACTGTTTGAAGCAGAACTGGACAGACCATTCAAAAACAGTCACTACAATAGTGGCTGTTGAAGTAAGAGAAACTTTTTATTTAATATGTCTGTGATATTATCCTTTATCTTATCAAGTTCTAGACGATCCCAATAAAAATACTCAGATTAGTGACTTTTTTTTTTTCCCTCCAGCTATTTCAATTCTGCTTTTGGTTTCTGTGGAATTTCCACAGACAGAATCAAAGTCTGTGCTTACAGAAAAAAAACCCAACAAAACATTGTACCATTCACAACCTCTATCAGAAGATCTACATTAGGAGCTCTGACAGTTTCTGGCTTAAAGGAATGGTTTTCATTCAGATCTGTGAATAAGCTTAAGTTTTAGAAAATGTGTTCCTTCTTTCCATAGAATCACTCAATATAGTAGCAATTAAATATATGCCTAAATATGTTGAAATGTCATCACACAATCTACCGCTTTATTAGAGGTAGACAAACATTTTGTATGTTTTCCATAATATATTGGTTGTTTTTTTTTTAGTGGGATGCTACATCTTTTCATACTCATCAGCTCTGACCTACTTTTCATGAAGAGAGCATCTTCATAGATGGTTACCATAGTATAATAACAGAATTTAACATGGAAGATCAATTTTAAACTTCAATCCGACCATGTTATGACACCACAGCAATGAATATTGAAGAGAATGCCCCAGGAAATTATATATCTAGAGGTACAGAGAACTCCTTCTTAATGGAAAGACTATATCTAACAGTGAATTTTTACACACACTGCAGAAGCTACCAACTGGAATTTTCCTTACTACATACAACTGATGCCTACTCAATATCTTTTAAATTTACTTCCCTCTCCCCTTCCATCGAGCGTACTAATGTTACCCTCTCTGACATTCACATTGTGAAAACTGAGTCAAATATTTAAAACATTTATTCTAGGAGGTAATCTGGGAGACCCTTGCAGATGGATTCTCATAACTGATGCTTTGTATTGTGTTTGGATCTCATAACTTGAGAGATTGCATGGGTAATACTTAAGCAATAGAGTGTATCTGATATTCTAAGACACGAGTGCTAGCATTTTTTCTAAGTAGAGTTTTCAGATGAGGATGACCTTTAATTAAAAAGGTAAAGCAGAAATAACATATAAAAAGTTAGTTTTAGGTTTTGTTGTGTTTTGTGTTCCATATATATGTCCAGACCCAGGCTGCACATCAATTTGTGTATCACATCCCGAAACATAACATGTGTGTGTAGCAGAGAATACAAAGACTCAGTAGGCAGTGCACAGAGCTTCAGAAATCAGGACTCCAAAAAACTGAAGCCAAATCTATAAATAGTACTATAAAAGATGAAAATTTGATCTTATATGCCTTAAAAGTAGATTAATTAAGAGGAGAGTATTTACTTTGAGGGCATTCATTTTGGACAACAAAGAAACGCTAAGGCATATAAATATCTTTTACCTATATCTAGACATATTTGTGTGGTGTTCACACATTGGGTAGCATTATTGCTTCATTTAATCATAGAATCATAGAATGATCCAGCCAGAGCTGGATGAAGTACTCTAGGTGAGGGGTCATGACAGATCATCTGAGATCCCTCTCCAGGCTCTGGGCATCTCGTTGCTGGCCCTACTATCAAACTGATAAGAATGAGATGGATTTGGGCTTACATACGTTACAAACTTTAATTTATATCCATCTTGTTCAGTTTATCAAGCCTATGTCTGAAGATGCTTTTCTGACAAGTGGGCTCCATCAGCCCCCAGTAGACCAGCTTTCACAAAACAAGTCCCATGTTCTAGGAAGTTGAATCCCTGACTGTGACCATTTGATGATTTACCAGATTCGACTTGCCCTTTCAAACCCCTTTCCTTTGACTGGGAGGATTGATAAAAACTACCTGCCCTCTGGCATCCTTTACCACCCCACCCTGGACTCTTTAATCTTGATACTCCTCAACCTGCCCCTGGCTGTATCACTGCTGTCTATGTAAAATAACAGCAGATAACAGTCAGTGAACTGTACAAGGCTTGACAGTCTTTTGGTGACATCCCTCTTACAAAACTTTGGTACGGAGTACACCTCAGCACATCAGCTCAGCAAATGCTTCTCAGAAGAAAATCACCTACCACTTCTATTCTTTGCCTTTTCTTAGTTTTGTTGATTGTTAAATGAGGAGCAGATGGTGCTGCTTTCTTCAGCTCCAGTGTCTCTCTTGATGTAACAGGTCTTTTCTTAACAATGTGCAGAGCAGAGAAGCAGGATGATCCGGGCTTTGGGGAATTCTCTTTCTCTTGTAGGTCCTTTCCATTGCAAGCTTCCATTCTTCTGCATTGTTGCCTCCCCTTCCTTCTATGTGTGCCAGTGGGGGAAGTTTTGGTTGTTTGGCTGTGCACTGTGGGTCTGGTGCAGACTGCATTTGGAATAATTCTTGAAGGTTAAACCTATTTATAAACCTAACCCTTATCAAAGAGAAAATGTATGTGTCAGTCATTTTTTTCTGAGGGAATACAATAAAGAGAGGCTAATGACAAACTATTAATAGGTCATAAAAAGTGATAATCTACTAATGATAGCACAATCACAAAAATCTTTCTATCTTATTTTTCTTGACTGCTCTGCAGAATCAGAAGTAGTGGAAAGAGACTTCTCAGTCAGATGCTATCTACATTTCTAATAATTTTCATTTTCAACTGAATATAGAAATTACTTTGTCTTGAAGTAATAGTTTTAGGTCTGTACCATAATTTTGAACACAATAAAATCTCTCACCAGATATGAGAGGAAATTACTGATATATGCAAATATTAAGTTTACAAGAGCTATTGTAACAATGTAGTGTAGTTTTGTTAATTAGAATAGGCAATGATAATAGGAAATCTGCTATAATGGCTGGCAAATGGGAATCATTTTGTTCAACTTGTTTCAGAAGGTGACATTTTCCCCTAGGTTCTTGACCTAGCTGCCATCATTTATAGATTTTTTTACAATTACAGTAAAAGAAGCATCTGCATTTATAAAGAAAATAGCTATAATAATTTTATTCAAATATATGGAAGCTACTGATATAGTTTATATGACTTTATGGGAATTTTTAGTATGCATTGAATTTAATTAAAACATGACTATTAATAGAAGAAATAAACATGTATATGAGTTTGGGCACAGGTCCTTGTCAGTAAGCAATTTTTTAATTACAACTGATAAATGAAGCATAAAGAATATGTAATGACAATGAAGATGATGATACTACTAATAAGAAGCACAAATACTCCATAATAAATGAAGAAGTCTATTAGATGTTTTCCCAGAGAATTGTTGTTCAAATAAGTGTAGAGGAAGGGGCTACCATGCACATTTTCAGAAAGAAAAAAATCAATATTTTCCTTCTGCATGTATAGAAAATAAGATACAAGTGTGATACCTTGCTTATATTTGACTATTAAAACAAAATAGTATAAGCATACACATATATAAGAAAATATGATGAGAATTTAAAGATAAGATAGTGTTTTTCAATAATTTTAAGGGTATCCAATTTAGTTGGGAAGATTTGCCTTATTCTTGATTAGTATGTGTGAAAAGAAGCTTAATTCATTTGTCTACATGATTTAATGAGACTCAGGGTGTCTAGACATGGATTTGGCAGATGTTATACAGTACCTATGGAAGACCTACATCATTCTGAAACTGCAAAAATCCAGACCTGACATCATAGGAAATCCCAAATTATGCCAGATGCCTATGTGGGAGAAATTTATACAAGCTCATGCATTGGAGTTTCACTTTTGCTTGTTTATATAAGTGTAGGGCTTGTTTGAGTGTTGGTAACTGTATATGGGCTATGTGGATTGTCCTTTATAGTCAAGTGAGATCTGGAGATCTGCTCAGTTGCTTGTCTGGCTTTAGGAAAACTATGGGTTTCCCAAAGGGTCCATAGTAAATCTGCTAGTCCTCTGTGCATGTTTCAGATGTCACAGGATATCTCAGATACCATTAGATGTACATATTTAGGCAAACAGAATGAGCCCTTGGTCAACACTGCCAGTGGTATTTGGAGAATTATTCAGATCCCTGAGTGTAAGATACAGTCACTTTAACATAGGGTCCAAATGCTCTCTTAATTATATCACCAAGCTACAGGTAGCCCTTTCAAACATTCACCAGAACTGCAATGCACGGCATAAGGCCTGGCAGACAACTGCTTCCTTCTGGAGCGTCTGACACTAAATATTAAAACTTAGTATGACTGATCAGAACTCCAATTGTGAAACATATTTAATTAATTTATGTGTTGACCATTTATTGACATTAACAGCGGACTTCAGATGTCTAAATGCAGATGTCTCATAGCATTTTAGAAACATCAGGATACCCTGCCTGATCACTCTCTGCCTCCTTATATTAGCACAGATCTACCAGTCCTATGTGACTATCACAAATGTATCAAGTAACTCGAGCATTTCTTCTCCAAGCATGCTAATGGGAGTGAGAGGTTACTAGGGAAAGGCTGCATGACACTTATGACTGCCTCAGCCAGGTGAAAGAGGGTCATACTGACATGTTATGGTTCTGTTCTGCCATTGTGCAAGACCCAACTACTTTTTGCAAATAAAACTCCCAATACCTCTCCTTTACATACAAAATGGCTGCCCCCAGAGGTTTATGGTCTCATTTCCACTTCTCCCAAAAGTATTACTGTAAGTTTACAACCACACTTTGCAGAAAAACTGTTGGGCTTTCTCCTCTCTCTCTCCCCCTCCCCCTCCCCTCCTCTGATGCACGGATTGAAGACTTGTGTTTTCAACTGTGTAGGACAAAACTTTAGTGAAATTAATCTTAAGTGATTGTAAAATAAAGCTTAATGAATTACCAACTCGTTGTTCTTTATTATTATTATTTAGTACTAATGCCCTGAGTGTGTTTATCTGCAGCAATTTTGAAATTGTGTTTCTGTTGCTTCAGTAAACTGCACTATTCATAAATCTGAGATGGTGAAAGACTTTATTGAATGCAATTAGACTTAGAGTGCCAAATTGGTTATAATCAGAAATTAAAGTCAGACAAACCCCACCCCTCTAAATTCCGAGGACCAGCTGGAATAAAATGGAGTGTGTTTTCTGCCAAATTTCTATACTCTTGATGACAACACAGAGTCGTCATAAACTCTGATTGTATTAACATAAAAATATTACTGTATTTTCTAAGAGGGATAGGAATACTACAATCTAAATTTTACCAAAGTGGTTTGCCACAATTTGTAAGCTTCAAGTTCAAGCCTTTGATCCTAATCTGAAAGTGGTCACCAAGAAGAAGTTCAGCACTGGGAGGTTTTGTAAGTTTTCAGCATCCTTGCCTCCTCTTTGAAATGTTTCCCACTGCTTTGGTGGTTTTTTTTGGGGGGGGAATATCTGTAGATACATGGAATACAAATAATTGAATGAGATACTAATACAATGGGGTAGTGTATTGATGGAGCATGATAATTTTCTTTCTTTAGTCCATGTGCTTTAGATAAACACTTCAATATCTTATTAAACAAGCTACTAGGATTTTCATCTATAAGATTCAAGAAAATTTACAGAAGATTAGATAAGATGGTGTGATTACTGTGAAGAAAGTAGTCTTCTAAGTGGGAACAGAATGTACAGAACTATTTAGTTTATCATTGAGAAAAATAGATGTTTTCTTCATTTATCAGTCTCTTGGAAGAAAATGCTTAATTCTCACATCTTCTTTATTATTCCAAAGCATGACAAGAATTGATTTTTGGCTTCTGAAGCTGAACAAAGTAAAATATTAGACAGCTAATTACTGTCAGAGGTATTAGTAGAGATGATTTTGTCATAATTAGTTATTGGGGTTCAGTAAAGAGTAACAATGCAAGTGCAATTGACATAGTCAGAAAAAATATTTTGATTATCGTATCTTATCTAAAATAATATATGGATCCCCTTATTTAAATTACTGTGACTCTGACAGAGTACACATCTTTATATTTTCAAACTTCTTTAGAAATGCTGTTGAAATCAATGTGACTAAATAAGATGAATACATATTTGAAAAGGGGAAAAGCAAAAAATGTAGACATGGAGTGAGAATAAATATAACATTATAAAGGATTTTGAGTCTAGATAATTTTTTAAAGATTCTTTTTTCAATTTAAAACAAAATTTATGAGCAAATTTCTTACAGAAAAGGATTCAAGATACATATTTCATTTATAAGCATCTTGGTTTTTATTGTACTAACTACAGGCTAGTTTAAACATGAGCAAGAATTTAGACAAATAATTTAAGAGAAAGTGTCAAAATGGTACATTTTTGATACCTTCAAATAATTCTTGTAAAATTAACACATTTTTAAATTGAATTGTTTTAAAAAACATTTTGATTTTCCTTCACCACAGTATTACTGTTTATAAGAAGTAATTTACACAGTTAAAAAAACAATTGACACAAACCTGAAATGGTAGAAAGGAACAAGCCACTCTCCAGCAGGGTAAGAGCAAAATGGCCAATTTATTAACAGGGGCACCAGCTTTTATAGGGCAGAGCATGGAAAGATCTAGAAAAGGGGTGTGGTTCAGGGAGGAGTCAAACAGGTCTACATCAAGAAAGGAAATAGTAGGTAGGGCTTCCACAAGTAAGGAGAGACAGGGGAGGAGCAGAGGAGTGGCTAGCCATATATGGCACAGCTGCACTGCACCACAGGCCAGCCAATGGGATAAGAGGATTAAAGTGGCCAATAGCAGGGATGTAACTGGGTATAACTGGGATACAATGAGCCAATCACAACAAAGAACAGTTGAAATGGAGTTATTCCTATTCTAATACAATGCATATCTATTTAATTGTCAACTCTATGAACGTCGGACTCTCTTCGTGCATTGGTGGGCTGTCTTTCTTCAACCCACAGAGATGGTGAGTCCGTGGATCTCTTTTTCTTGTCTTGCCCTTTCTTTCTCCACAATCAGTATTCTTTTGTCCTGACCGTGACAAACAATCCTATCAGTTTTGCAACTAAAGAACAGTAAAGACTTGTGTTACTTAAAATTCACTATGAATAACTAATGTAGCCTGAATTTTTCATTCTTATTAACACATGAACGTGCAGTGATATCTGACTTTTGAAAGAACATTGAATAATAATTAAAATATGAAAAGTAACACAACATATGACAGGTTGGCCATTGGCTATTGTACTGCAGGAATGTTTCAGCTGAGCATTGTGAAACATCTAATCATGCCTTCATGGTATCTCTAAGAAGGTAAATATTAAGTTATCATACATTTTCTTTTTGTAGAAAAATCTGACTTCTGAGTTAGTTAAAATTGGTGCATGCAAAGCTGTTCAGGCATGCACCACTGAATTCATATGCAAGATATATTGGAGAAGGACTGAATGTCTATTTTAAAAAGGTATACTATCTTCATAACAATTTTAAGCCAGTTAGGACTTGAAGATACAAAAGAAAAAGAAGATCTTATTTGCACCATCAGTATAAGGTCCAGGTTCACTTTAAAACATTAGGGAATAGAGATTTAATTGCAAGAAAAATTTATTTATTCAGTATTAGCTCTATCTGCACTCTAACAAAACATTTGTAATAGAACAGAAGTTATATGTCATTGAGAGCAGAATAGGGCCAGAAAGTAAGAAATATTACCGGTTTTAGTTTCATTCTAGTCAATAGCATAATTTATTTTGAACTGTCTTGTTAGAAACACACAGTAATGCTAGTAGTTGGATTGGTATTTAAATCTTCAGGTTCAATTTAAAGCAGACATCAAAAAATCTCTGCTTACCAGCAGGTATGTGAAAGAAATTGAGGATCATTATTTGCTTTTGAAATCAAACATTCTATGAGGTAAATGCACAGCAAAGTGTATTGCAAGCGCTTGTTAAGTGCACACAGCTTTCCAATCAGTTCAAACATCTTTGATATCAAGATTCTTTTGAACTACCACTTACCATTTCTTCACAGAAGAAAAAAGTAGTCTGAAGAAAATGAATGTAAATAAATATGAATTTGTTCTTTCAAAAAACCCCAAAAATCTCATTTGGGAAAACGTCATTACAGTTTGCCTGCTTTAGTATTTTCAGCATGAGTATAATTTTTGCAAATATGTTCTTTGGAAGCGTACAAGTTTTTACAAGATATCACATCAGGCTCATGGGTAAATGAGATTTCATAACTCTAATGGTATAACATGCAATGATGAGAAAAGGGTGGAGGCAAAGTTAGTCAAATCTTTAGGGTGTTCTGTCTATTATGAAAGAGAAAATGCAATGCATACTTTAACTGAAATCACACTGAATCACGTTGTCACACTTTCTATCTCTTTTGTTGTTAAAGTCCTCAGCCTGTGTTTTGCACATACTTTTTTCAAGCATTGTGCAAGATGCAATAGTAAAATAAAGTGCAGCTTAGTCTTGAACCCGGAAATTTCAAGAGATAAGGATAAACTGATGACTCCATCAATACCCAGTCAGTCCTGTCGTATCATTAGGTATTAGACTCAAATTTATGTCCTTGATATTAGAAGTGATGTTCCTCACTTTGTGACCATGTACTGATGAAGAATGAAAAATACATGGCAAAAAATAAGTAAAATGTTCGTCAGGATCCCAGCCTCGTCATTTTTACTCCTTTAACTGTGAATGAACACAGAATGATTAATGTTGTCATGACTAACACCTTCACCATAATGTGTTCTTTTTTACATCTATGGTCATCCCTTACTTAGTGGCAAAACATTAATTAATCACCTAGCTTGACCGGACGCTAGATCTGACATTAAATCTTTCAGTGACAGTCAGGATTTTGTAATCACTTCTTCTTGTGTTTGTCCATTGCTGCCTAGGAATATCTAGACTTAAACTATGAAATTTGTCCATTTTTTGTTGCAATGTTTGTCCAGTGAATGTCATAATGGTCCCTGAAAATTTCTTGTGGATACCAAGAAGTCTGCTTCTTCCATCTCCATAGTGAAGTCACTTTTAACAGTCCATGCTTCACTGTCAGAAAGGAACAGAGAGGGAGCCAGAGGGTACCTTGAATAGTTTGTCATTCACGTCAAACACAGGACAAGAACTCTGGGACACAGAAGAATAAGAAAATGATTGTGTTTCTCTAATTTTATTAGTTTCCATATTTGAGATACAAAATATTTTTACTAATGGCTGATTTTAATAAACGTCTGGCCATGACTAAGAAGGTTTAGAGTTGCTTACAATTTAACCTTAGAACACTTCTGTAAATAATCATCAATGTTGCCTTTATTAGAGAGTCTCTAAAAGTGTTTTTGTAAAAGTAAAGTGAAGCCTACCTGTATTCACTCACTGGTGATATGAATCCAGCTGTGTGAGTGGTTTTCTTCTGAGCTTTTGAAAGATTATTTTTCCTTCCTGAGAATTATCTTCACGTATTAAATGTTTGGGATCTAGAAGAAAAAATAATGATGCATGAGTTAGACATATACTGCATACATAGCCAGAAAGTGAAATAACTGGAAAGAAGTGTCAGTCACCTGTATTGTTGAGCAAGCCTTGACTTCAGAAGTGAAGTCAACCCTAATGTCAAAGATCTTCCATTCTCTATATTTTTCCTTGTGGATTCATAATTTTCATACCTCTTCTATAACCTTTAAATGTATCCTGCTGTAGAAAACTATTTTTACTAGCAAAGGCTGGCTAAAACTACTGCTATTCCCATTTTCAAATGAAATGTTAGTATCTGTCATTCTTTTTGAAGCCACATGATGTTCAATGAAAGAACTAAAATGGCTCAACAGAGTCAAAGTTTCGTACTTCAAGAAACTGTCCTGCTTTTGTATCTATCCTCGTAGGCTGGGTTATCTGTCTTCCTCATTATTTCCTCTACATTAAGAGTAAAATATGGTGCAAATCCTATGTCTCAGAAGTTCATCATATGAATACGAACAGAAGTTTTATATCTGCATCTCCTCTGCCCTTCTCTGTATGTGTTTGGTTGTAACTGAATAAGGATATGGAAGTTGATGTAAGTCATTATGCATATATAATTATTTTGAAGACATAATACGCAGATATAAATATTTCTGTGAGCTGTAAACTCTAAGTTGCAGATCCTAGAATCAACCTTATAGTATTAATCTATATTAACATTTTTATACTTGATGAAACTTTTGAAAGACTTTGTTCTACAGCACTTTAGACTAATTTCTGACTGAATGGAAACAACTTCCATTTATAGGACACAGTACCTTATATCAGCAAGACATCTCAAGGTGCTTTAAAAAAAGATGTACAATAATTAATAACACAGCTTGCAGTGCCAAGGTAATGATGGGAAGCAAAGAGAAAAACAAGTCAGTTTTCAGTTTTGATTTAAAGCACTCTGACATTCATGGCATGTCTTGGCAGAGAGTGTTAAAGCAAGGCTTTTAAATATCTGAAACAGCAGCATCCTAATACAACGTATGTGGAGATATTAGCAGAACAAGTACAGCACCTTGATATGACCTGTTAGTGAAATGTGTAAGTTTTGGAAGAAACTTACATGGGAGGGTTTTGTGTTTGATGGTGTGTATTTTTTTTATTTTGTTTTGTTTGTGGAGTTTTTTGTTTGGTCTGTTGGTTGGGTTTCTGTTTGTTTTCGGGTTTTTGTTTGTTTGTTTGTTCGTTTTGTTTTTTCTCTGATTTGAACCTGTGTGATTCTAAAAAGAGGACCACTGAATCAAGATTGTTTGGAAATTAGCAAGACACATTTTTTTTTTCACACTTTTTTTTTTTTATGACAAGACTGGATTCATATGCTACAGATCTTCAGTCAGAATCCAGTAAACATTTTTTTTTTTAGACTGTAAAGCATGAAGGATGTGTTTATCTGTGTATGGCATAACCACATGAGGAATAGGAATTCTAAAGAACTCTAAAGAATCATGTCCACTTTCTACTCTGTGTATTCCAATCTTCTCAATATATGGAATATTTTAGAATAATTCATAGACACATCTCTTTTCTTTTGCACAAAGTGTTTCTGATGCAAATCCTTGAGAAATATCCATACAATACAAATTTCTGTAACAGAAACCTAGATAAATAACTGTACAGAGATGTCAGCCTCTTCCCATTAATTACTGTATGCAAATACATCAGATTTATAAGGTACATAAATTTATAACAATTGATATGATAGCACAAGTGACAGATCTGTCTACTACATCTAATCCTATGCCCTATCCCCAATAGTGTCTAATAGCAAATACTCCAATAAAAATTATAATGAATGACCTATATTTGATACCCCATCTCAACTTTTGAAGATGATGATTCCTGAAGGAAGCAAACATCTCAGTCATACAATTTGATAACCATTTATAAACCTCACTGGTTTTTACACCGCATGTTTTAAACCAATTCGTTTTTGGCAATGTGTTAACTAATTTATTTACAACTGGAGAAGAAAAAGCTCACTAGTTTGATTTACTTTGTTTCTGTCAAATTAAACCTAATGCAATCTTTTTAAGCCATGATAAGTTGTGAATTACTATTCCTTATTTATTCATAAATACATCATTCATAATTTTATGATCTTTCTAATGCATTTCACCACACCCATCAGTTCTTCTATCTGCTTATTTATATCCTCAGGCAGAAGACATTTGATACATTAATTTATTTTTCTTTTCCACTTCTATAACATTTTTCGTTTTTGAATATCTTCTGTGAATTAAGACCAGAATATATTTGATTTTCAAGACACATGTCTAACCTGGGAGTATGGAGTAGAAAGCTTATGTCTTTATAATAATTTATAATACTGTGGTGGATTGATCCCACCTGAAAACTAAACATTCACTAAGTCACCCATTCCCCCTCAGTGGGTTAGAGGAGACAATCAAAAGTACTAAAATGAGGAAAACTTGTGGGTCAAGGTAAAGACAACATGTAAAGTAAAACTTCAAGCAACGAAAAATTAGGAATTCATTCCCCATGTTCTGTTGGCATGTAGATGTCCAGCCACTTCCTGGGAAGCAGGGTCTTAACACATATAATTTTTGCTTGAGAAGACAAATAATATAACCATAATCTACACCTGTCTTCTTCTTTTCCTTGGTCATACCATATGGTGGTATGGAATATGTTTTTGGTCAGTTGATGTCGGCTGTTCTGGCTTTGTCCTTTTCCAATTTATTGATCACCTCCTAGCCTGTTGACAGGGATGGCAGAGTGGAAAAAATTTCAAACTGTGTACATTACTATAGTTGTTCTTCAGTTCTGCTTTGCATATAAAATACTGCAAAGCAGTATTACACTCATCACTTAATCTTTCAAACTTCTGTGGTTCTACAAAAATCTACAGTTACGTTTTAGTTTCCATTACTCTAATTGTGCCAATAAATGCTTGTTGCCTTGGTTTGTGCTCCCTTTTCCATAAACTTTATAAATATGTTGACAGCTTCATACTTCTTTTTTTTTTTTGAGAATTTCAATGTACTTTATCTTCACTATAAGAAGGTGTCATTTTTTTTCCTCCTTTATTTCTACCTTTCAAATATTTTTACTTATTGAAAGACGTTTTCCCTTGTTCAGTGACTGTCAATTTAATTAACCTGGTAACAAGACCACCAGTTTTTATTTTTTCTTTTTTTTCTTTTTTTTTTTTTCTTTTTTTTTCACAGATACCCACACGTTATGGCTGTATCTGCACTTACATATTGTCTGCAGCATCTTGTGGGGCTCTGTATCATTTTGAACTACACTACAGCTTTTAGAAAGCTTGCTCACCTAAAGTTCATCTCTGTATGCAGCAGCAAAGGAGGCGAGCACACAACTATTCTTGGTACTGAGGCCTTTCTCCAGTAGTAAATGCAACTGTGGCCACGCCATTTAGACATGGACCTGGGAATCCTACAGTAGTTGACCCTGTAGAATCAGGAAAGTTATACAAGTTGACCTTCAAAGATCCCTTCTAATCTCAGACTTTATATGTTTGTGATACTGTGCATAAGATCCTAGAAAGCTGGAAGTGCTTCTAAATGAAGTGATACAGCAACATTTGAATGGATCATGTTTCTTTCTTTCCTTGTTAATTTCTTAAAAGGTGTCTGAGGCACCAATTACCTGAGAAAATGTTATTGTGCCATATAGTAAGTAAGTATAGACTATACTTACAAAAAAACCCCAGTATTTTCAAAAAAAAACCCAAAAAAAACAGTGGTTTCAGAGAGTGTATCTGAAAGCCAGTTTCAAGTTTGGATTTTTTTTCACTGCTCTGTGCTCTGATTCACGTGTCCTCTATTTTCTCTCTGCTTCTATTACCTGCTGCATTTGCTTTGCCTTACTGTTTCTCAGGTTAGCCAATGCCTTTTTTTTAAAAAATGACATTGTGTTTAGGGCATTTCATTCTCTTCTGGAAGAGTGTTATGGTTGATAGACACCACATCAGAAGATTCAGTCATTTAAAACCTGATTTCTTTTAGAATTATTGTGTGATCAATCTTTGGTCCAAGTAATATGTTCATTTTATTAACTTTGTTCTAAAAACACCTCTATTGACATATTTGAGAAAGTTTCTGAGGCTCATCTTTCATACAGATGAAGCTTCAGCTTTAAGGAATATGATTTATTTACCTTCCTGATAGTAAATATGTGTCAAAAAACAATTTAATGTTTCTACTCCAACGTATCCGATCTCCTTGGTGAAGCTTGTTTAATCTCTGCATATCTATGAATACATTCAGCATTTTGTATAGATCCCACTTCTAGTATGGTCAAAGAAAATTTTATTCCAAACAATTTTTACTTTATGGCTTGACTCATAAGCCTTAATATATAAGTTAAAAATTTTATTCTCTGTCCATTTAATTTTATATGTACTGTTCTATATTTTGAATGATTTTATTTTTCTCTTGCAAGACTGTGTGTTGTTGCTCAGTCTGTTTTTGTGTTTGACTTGCTCTATTTTGTTGTTTAGGGATCCACTCCTGCTCAAAGCCTCAACATGTTGAATTTAAAATGAGTTATTACTGCAGTACAATTTGATGGGTGTAACTTAACCACAAAGAAGCTGAATTTGAATACTTTATAGCTATTAGCACATTGAATTTTGAATTCATCTGTCTCTTCTTAAGAACTGAATCAAGATATGGTTTTCCTCTTGCTAATCCTCTAATGAGCTGCTCAAAGAAGTATGGTCCTCAAACATTCAGGTTCTTTAGCAGTTGTGCCTTTTTCTCTCCATACATGTCAACACGCAAGAAGAGTCTTCTGTTTGATTATGTTTTTTATGATACAGGAGCAAGAAAAAAAAAAACTATCCCACATGTTAATAGCCATAATTGAGGCACTGTAATGTTGTGACATAATTTTGATTATCAAGGTGATATTCACCTCTCATTGCCTCTGTTATATGTTATTATGTATTCTGAGCCAGTTGTCTTCATTCCTTCTAATGGCAACAATGAGAAAAATATATAGATCCCACCTTCCTTAGAGTGGGATGATGGATTTTGTGAAGCTCTTAGTGTCTTTCTATTGTATCATAGATTGCATACATAGATCAGTACTTTAGATTTTCGAATCCTAAATTTTAACCTCAGTTTTAAGTGTCTAAATTTAGGAGACAGACATCCCCTCACTGTGGAATAAGGCATCCTGTTTTCTCACTACAGCTGCATTGATTACAAGGAGTCATTAATAGCTTGCAACAGATGAGGCATCAGTCATTCTGGCCACAGTCCAACAATGCAATTAAGACCATGTTTAACATTAATCAATGGAACTAACTTCAGAGAAACTACTCACAAACTTAATGTTAAGTAGGCATTTAAATATATAAGGAATCGAGTGTTAGAGAGAAAAATCTGGACTTCAGACACTGAATAGACAATACCAAGCAAATCTGAAAATATAGCACAGCTACATATTAAAAGACATATGGATTAGAGATTAAAATAATAATAATAAACTCCACAGAAATTATTTAGATAGTGTCAGATTCAATGTCTGGAATAATTATTTTAAATGTTCATAGAGAAATAATTGCTGTCACAAAATTAGGACAATAAACTGGTGAGACCACACTCGGAGTTCTGTATCCAAATCTTGGTTACCCAGTACAGGAAAGTTATCAAAAAACTGGAAAAAGTGCAGTGGAGGACTACCAAGATAGGTGTTGGAGACTGTTGTTGATGTCTACAGCTTATTAAGACAATGTGTAGAGAAGCTAGACCTTGATTTCAGAATTATACTGTGGAAGAACGCAAGGCAGCAAAACCAAGTTGAAACATGGGAAACCTGTATCAGATTTTTTTTTCTCACCCTGTGAGTTACCATACAGTTGAACAAGTGACCAGAGAGTCTGCAGAATCTGTATCTCTGGAGATATTTAAGATTCTAATAGACAAGATCATAACCAACCTTCCATGACGCAGCTCTGCTCTGAGCAAGGTGTTTGCCTAGATGACCTACAAAATTTCCCTTCAAACCTCAGCTATTTTATGACTCTATCCTACTTGCATAACTGAAGCTATGATTTTGAACCAGTAGTTCACCAAAAATCTTTGGATTAACAATTCATGGCTGGACATGGTATAATTTTTGACCATGTAGTTATTGCTGTATGTACAAGGATAAGAGATATTGCCATATTGGCTTCCTTTATACCACTGGCTACTCCAAAAAGCTCTGAATAGGTAGGAAGAATTCACATTAAGGTATATGAGAATGTAAACCTCTCCATGGCTTACATATATGAGTAGCCAGTGAGTAGAACAACCAGTATAGGAACATTTAAAAAAGTTGTTAATTATTGAAGGAAGGAAAATGTAAGTTCCATGACCTTCCCTTTGACTATGCAGAGATTATAATGTAAAAAACTGAATAAACTGAGTAGTAGGTGTACGTTGATTGCATAAGACAAGGAATCAAATAAGAATATATCACTTGGAAAAATGTTAACTCAAAAATTAGAATAGTTAATAATCCTGTGCATTACAATGTGAATGGTGACACCAGAAATGGACTCTATACAAAAACATTGAACTGACACATGTATAAGAATTTGTCCTTACAATTTAAGCACATAAACAATATGCCATAAAGCCACATTGGATCTAATTCAACAACTTCAGGCAAACTATTTTTACTGCTGTAGATATTCTGAGTTATGAATGCATTTGTGAAGGGATGTCAGAGGGAAATTAAATAAAACTATCTTTGACAGTGACTAATAGCCTATTGTTTCTATTTTGTCATGACTTATTTTCCTGAGTCTTTTTTCATATTATGATATTGTTTCAATAAATAAAAAATAAAATGTTGGCTATAAGGCATGGCTTTACTTAAAAATGAGAATCCCTCCATACACTTGGGTCAACATGAAGGCAAATTCAAATGAAATATTTGTGAAGAGCAACTTTGATCAGCAAGTTAAAGATTTGCTTAACTGTGAAGGACTAGCAGAAAGAAAGAGCACATAAAAAAAAAAACACTCAAGAGTTGCTTTTTTCCCCAGAATGTGTGGTCATGTGTCCTTGTTATGTTCTTTAATAAATTATGTATGAAGATTTAATATTTGAAAACTACAAAACGTTCTCTTTCCCAGATACAGGAAGTTTGGAAAAGTCACAGACACGTGAGTAAACTTCAAGCAGTATTATCACTCACTGTGCTTTGTGGTAGTCATAGTGATTAAGGTTTTATGAAAAATTTCTTAAACTTGATGATTTATCAGTATATATAATTAATAAGAGATTATTTCTGAGATTAATTCTGAATCATATCAGAGTAATTATGCTGTCCTTTGTAAGTAGTCTTTGTATTTGTGAAGACTTAACAAGCAAGATTTTAAGGTGGTATTAGTACCTATGTCAGAACTTTCTGAAGCCTTTGTGTTATTTATTGTTGTATTCTAACAAATTATTAATCAAACTCAAAAGGGCTGGTTACATTAAACATAGCCTATTAATTATTCTTTAAAAAGAAATTAATTCTTTTGTTACTTTAACATCCCTTTTTTGAAGGTGACAGTTTAATAATTATTTATAGAGGGGGAGAAAGAACTTGAGTATTTGCCACTAACAGTCTCGTATAATAATTTCTAATATCTAAGAGTTGAGATGGCATTTATTTTAATATAACATAAAATTGATTTAGACACAGTAACTCACTTCCTTGATTCAGCATTGCAGATCTACGAGTTATTGCACAATAACTTTGTACCAGGTGATGATCCTTTATAAATAAGTAGTTATTAAGATGTTCCTGTTAATTGTATTATTTGAACATAATCTATTTTTTTTATGATGGACAATGCTATTAATCAAATCAGTGTAGGAGTCAGCTCTTTAACAAAAATACTGTGGATCTAAAATATACATGCGTAATTTCTATTTTAACCAAATCTCATCAATGAGAAAAATTAGATCTTTTTGTGTATTTTTTTTAGCTCCAAACTTAAATTGCCTGGTAGTAGTCACATTTATATTCTTAAACTCTGTGTGACAAATCAATGAATCTCAGGTGACAAATTCAAATTGCTTTCTCAGTCCTTTCTCATTAAGCAAAACACAGTCATCTGGAAGCACTGGTTACCCTGACTCATAACTGTGTTCATGGGATCCTTTGTAAAACTACCTGGAAAACTCTATTTACTGTTCTTTTTCTTTTCATGATTTCAGCTGCATTGTAATTTTCAGAATACCTTTTGATTGCAGAGATTTATGATGCAGTACAGGACAGACTGTGTGTTTGCAGACAAGGAATAACAAAACAGACAGGGTCTGTCAGGGCAGGACTTGGCAGGGCAGTGTGGGGCACTGGCACAGTTTCAGTTTCAGCCCCAGCCCCAGGTATTGGTCACTTCCCTGGGAATGTGGATCAGTCGATGCCTGGAGTTTGATATGGGCCTCTGGATTGGGGTCCAGATCAGACCTGAGAAGGGAACCATGGTCCCGTCCCCCAGGGTGGCCTGGCTGGACAATGGAAACGGGGACAGGGATAGGCCAAATCCAGGCTGGGATGTCAGCCCATGGATGAAGTTTTGGGTTCAGATCAGCAGTACCATGGACAATCAAAGCCAGGGTAAGAGGTGACAAATAAAGAGAGCTCCTGGACAGGCTTTTCCCAGCCCTTTTTCCAACAACTTTTCATACCAGTTTCAGGTCACATGGCTGCATATTAGGCTTCTTTTGAGGCTCAGGGCCTTGCCAAAAATGCTTCTTAGCCATGTTCACACGGCAGCACTATCTATCAAAGTAAAAAGGTAAAGCTTCTGCTTTAGTTCTGGGATGTCAAAAGTAAGGATGGTGGAAGGAATGGAAGTGGAAATGAAGAACTGCAAGCACATGCAATCAGTTCTGCTATGAGGACAGTGTCAGCTCAGAGATATCTTAAAATTTCCCCATGTGCATTTCCTAATGACCAGGCCTTTTTGTATCATAGCGAAGATATGTCATGAACCTCCATGAAGCTGTGAATAAGAGATAACATAGTGTTATAATTAATTATATAAAGTTTATCAAGTATGCCAAATACTTCCATTATACAAAACACTGGGAGTTATCAATCAATATATGGTAATAAAATCACTTTATATTAAATAGTTATGACATTAAAATGCAAAAAATAACCAACTAAATAAACTGAGAAATTGCCCTTATTTGTTGGAATGTTTTCCAAATGATAAAAAAGTTAGAGAACTTTCACTGTCTATTTTTCTCATAACTCCTCACATAAAAGAGATGTTTTAGTGTGAAGTTATTCAAAAGAGACCTAATCTCATGAGGGTATTGATGAATTTGGTCATTCCAAAATATCTTCACTTCCTTAGAAAGTTCCGCACCTCAATTGCCTAAGATGAGCAAACTCATCACTAAAATAATTAAATTCTCTGCCTTGGCAGTTCTCTGATCCCACATGATAATCTGCAGAGAATTTAAGATGACAACCAAGTCATGTTCTTTGGTGTCAGAATAGTAAAACTGCAGTTCTGCCAATGAAAATAAGCACACATGCAAATAAAAAATTTCATTCATGCAAACTGCTCTAGTTTTTGGTTTGGTGTTTTTTTTTTTTAGAAAAAACTTTCTGCCTTTAAAGAATGTGAATTCATAACTATACTGCAACTTGCTATAAGACTGTACAAATATTTTACATAGGTTATCATAAAGATGGTTTATTTCTACATTTAGGTAGTTTGTTTGGTCTTCCTTTTCAATAATGTTAGTTGATCAAAAGTCCATTTGTTTTAAGGGTAGTTATGATGAAACTAGCTTTCAACCATCTCCTCTTCTCTAGGCAGCAATAAGGCTGCTTTATTTATAATTGTTACTAATTGTATTGGTCTTGAAACACTCCTGAAAATAGAGAGAAGCCTCTAGCATTTTTTTCCTAGCTTTGTGTCAAAATGCTGAACGGTACTTGCAAACCAATTCGTATTCTAATTAGGCAACTTGAGAATGACCTTGCAAGGTTGATATCTTGCCAGTGTTTTAAAGCATTTATGTAAGCTCTTTCCATATATGAAACTAAAGCAAACTACACAGTTGGTAACAAAAGCATCTTATATATACAGAATGGTAAATTAACCTCTGAAGTGTGTCAATCAAATGGAATAGCTGTTTCAGAGAGGTGATCAGTCTATTATGTATAAATAATGCACAAAACACATAACACGAAACAGAGAACTGTTTTATTAATGCTACTTTTTAAATCTGAAAAAAAAAAAAAAAGATTTTGTTCCATTTCATGAAGGCTTCACTTCAATCTATTTGACAGGCAGTATATGAATTACATGTGTGTTCTTTGTATTGTTGTATTCTCCCTTGAGAGTGAGTGGGTAATGTGAATTCTCTGGAAGAGAGGAGACTCCTTCCTCTGGTGAGTAAAGAGAAGGCACCAAAGATTGCAGGATATGGCAGTAGCAGTGAAGAGTCCCTGCAAGGAGAAGCAAGACTTGAGCTCAGAAGAAAGCTGTAAAGATCTGGAAACAGAAAGTAAAGTGTCAGAGGAAAGGGAATAAATTCTCCTATGATCAAGCATTGCACAGTTAGCTCCAAGTTAATCACTTAGTTGACCAAAACCAACTAAAATTAGAGATGCAAAACCACAACAGTCAGGACATGAACTTTTTGCAAGCCCTTTTTCTTGTTTGTTTTGTTCCATTTCTATGTTGTCTTTCTTGGTCATTTTAAGCTTTATAATTAAAAAATACAACTTTTCTGCTACATGTTTTGTAATTTATTATATGTTTATGATGCTTGAGTAACTCATTATGAAGAAAAAGCTAAAATTATCCAACTTGAAGCTCTGGCTAATGTGCCTTCTGTATTTTAAGTACTTCTCCTCATTGTTCATCTCGTTCTTTATTTCTTTCAAAATGCTGCTCTGAAGGTGCTGCATCACATCTTTTTTTGTTCCAATAGGTAGTTCATTGTTATAGTTATTGCTAAAATTGTACTGACTAACTGGATTTACTCTCCATCTTTCTGACCCTTATCCCTGTATTTTCTCAGAAATTGTTCTTATTGATCTTCATCTTATCACACTCTGGCCTGAAACTGAACAGACAATTTAAGCCTGGGGCTAGATCTACTGCAGAAAAATCTGAGATTTCGCAAGGAGATTTCATTTGACTAAGTAAATATTACTTACTGCATCATCTTGCCTTGGAAGGGCCTTACAAAATTCAGATTTTCTGTTCTCAGAAGGCGTTTGTGATTAACTTACTAATAAGTTAATTCCTGGTAATTAACTATAGATGTTGTTTCAGCTAAGGAAGCTGAGATGGGAAGAATGGAATAAAAGAACATAAATCTCACACTGGTGCATTATTTTTTCTTCGAAATGCAGAAGCTGATAAGTGCGCCCCAGAAGTGAAAATTAAGAGCAGGATATAGTTCACCTTCCTACAATAACATGAAAATCATTTAAATTAGCTGTATTAGCTCCCATTTCTGTCAAATGAGGAACAGACACCCCCTTTGCCACATGTACAGCTAATTAATAATGCATGGTTTATAAAAAAATGAATTTATACTAGCTAAAGTTTCAGTAAGTATGTTTATACTAATTTTAAATGAAAGAAGAGAGTTTGCTTTATTTTTTTAAATATTGTTAAAAGTCCATATTTTCATATTTTACATGCTGAATCTTCTGGGGAATTAAAATGTTACCATTGAAGTGGTATCAGATGTCAAAGTAGAAAATATTTTTTTTTTAAATTAGATTGATCCTTTTTAAATTAATTACGTGAAATATCTAAATGTATATTTGTACAGTTATATAATATAGATGCATCCCAAATATAAAGATTTGTTACATTACAGAATGCTAAAATTATGGCCTAACCAGCAGTTTGTGAGAGGTGGGTGTGCACACCAAATACTTGACATCAAAGGATGAAATGTTGCTGCCAAGTTATCATATTTATAAAGGCTGGTCTTGAACACTGGTCTCTCAAACCAGATAAAATGAAAAAGAGAGAGGAAACATCTTTGTGGCATTTTAACAGAGATAATCAAGGGGGTATAAAACACCCACTCTGCTTCCTTCTGAGCAGTTGCCAGATATAAGAAAATACAGATGTGTGAAGGTATGTGAGATATGGACTTGCTTCAGGTCCTGTTAAGTTACAGGTCAGAAGGCTCAGGCTTTCAGAGATGAGGAAGGGCATCACATTGAGCCAAAACCTCTTGGTGGATCTCCTACTTCTGGGAACTCACATTGTTCACAAAATACAAAATCGTTAACACAAGGGATCAAACAGTACAGGCTGTTTTAACCTTAGATGATGAATACAACCTTCATAACTTTCATGTTCAAAGACAAACTATCAAGACAACTTCAAAGTTAAATTTTATAATATAGCATATGTCTTCAGCTAGTTCTTTTAGAATATAAAGAATACAAAAAGAGTAACTATATCTAAGAAATAGGTTAGTCAAAAGTTTGAATCAAATTTTATAGAGCTTATTAACTGCACCTCATAGAAAACTACCAGTGATTCAGGAAGCAAACATTTCATCTCCCAGGATTCTTAAACCAGCATTTATGATAAATTTGATGCTTGTATCTTTTTAAGAACATTTTCATTAAAACCTAGCAGCCATCTGCTATGATAAGTTTGTAACTACCCTTATTTAAACTGATAATTTCCATGAAAATGTCTGTTGTAATATTATATGTAACACACAAATTTGCAACCAGAATGTTCATTTCAATATCTAATAAAATTTTTCTGTTTATTTTTTAAGTTCTCAGCATAGCTGGCAGGGAAGCGTTTCTTCAGAAACACTTCAGAGTAAAACTACATCACATTTTCACTACCCTCAAAATTTTAGCTCAGTCAACTTATCAATTTAAAATTTATTATAATATTATTACAGATACATACAATTTATTGTATTTTTACTCTTAAATTTCAACATTGGTAACTTACAGATAATTATATTTAGCCCTTCCTTTATGGATGCATCCAAGTGAAATTGATTTCTGTCTACTTTTTACATTTTTGAGATCATCACTACCACCTTGTCCCTTATGTGTTATCATATCACTCATTATTTTATTGCACAAAGTCTCACACTTATTTACAGCATTCCAGGCACAGCAGCCAAGCATTTGATTGAATTTATAACTTTTTGTACTGTTTTGGAAGAAATAAGAAGGAAAGTGAGGAAATTAAATAATTAAGCAGAATATTCCTAATATAAGGAAAAAATTGTGCTACATACATAGAATATCATCATTTCATGTGTATTCTGAGCCAGAAGAAATTATTATTACTTATGCTTTGAATCAATGACTCAATTAACTCAATCTCTGTGTAGTCCCTCTGGGCTTTTAATGATACTTTTCTTCCTTCTCTCTAGAGTTATTATTCCATTTATGTATACATAATATGTTTCTATCATTCCGTTTTTTCCATGCTTGTGTTATAATGTTTAGTTAGTCCAACTTTAAAAGTTGGTTTTAAGTTGTTTCAGGTTCAGGATTAATGAAAAAATGAAATAGGAATTTTGTATCCTATTTGTAAGGTTCTAACAAATTAGGTTGTTAGGTCAACCTGTCTGAGTTATTAATATCTAAAAAGATAAGGCTTTCCTATGTCAGAGTAATATGAAAGTAGATATGCTATATGTTGCAAAAAATCTCTCTTGTTTAGATGTTAAGTTTCATGAGATCTAGTTTCAACATTTTTTGTACTTTGCATGTTAATTGCAGCTACTCAGACTATGTTTTAAATGGCTATGAAATCAAGGTCAACTTTTCCAAGACTGTTACAAATCCATAGAAGACTGTGTACTTCTGAAAGCATTCAGCACTTTGTTCAAAACTGTACATATGTATTGTTTTGAAAAAGGAAGGGTGCTTTAAAACCAGTAAAATAACAGTGCTAGTAAAATATAAGCAAACACTTATAAAACTTCAGGTTAACTATTTGTAAATTTAAGGTTGTTCTTTATATTCTTAAGGGTAAAAATTGTTTTTTAGAAAACCTAAACTGTTACAAACTGCTAGTGACAATTCATCCATCTCACTAATAAAGACAGGTCACATATACAATATGCGATATGAAGAAAATGTATGACTTTTCCCAAACCCAAAATGAAGAAAGAAAACCTTAACACCCAGAGGTGTAGCTGTGCTTTTCACATGGGAAGAGGTTGCAGATATTAAAATTTTACTTTTTTAATACTTGTGATCAATGTAGTCAAACTTATATTTTGAGTTATACTTTTGTCTTAAATGAAGCTAAATTTTATATCTATTTAGTATGACGGATGGGAGGAATGGGACAGAAGGCTAGATAGCAAGGCTAACAGTGATCTCCCATTGTGTTATCTCTCCCGGTAAGTGTCTCAGTCTTGTGCAAACTCGATCTCTGAAATGTGCAAGATCATGCCATTTAGGTTACAAAAGTATAAGGAATTCAGTATGTTAGATAACAGTTATTTGAACACATATTTCTGAGAAATTTATTGTAACAACTGCAAGTTACTTTACCATATCATGCTTGTACGTCAGTGGAACAAAACACCTTGCTACTCTGAATATGGTGTTGTATCTGCTGTAAGGCTGAGGTTCAAAACTAAGTCAGAGTGGCCCATTTATTGTATTATTTCCCTTCAGAATGTCTCTCATTCTATTTTTGCCTCCATGTACACCACAGAAAACCTGTTAAATAGGGGTTTGTTTTTTGGGTTTTTGTTGTTCTTTTTGTTGTGTGTGCAGATATAGAAAATGCAGGACCAGTTTAATAATAAGAAAAAGGTCAGTTAAGTTTCCTCCTCTGTATTTCCCTCACACAACATCCTGTATGCCAGTTGCCTTATGCCCTCCACAACTTAGAAGCTGCTGGAGTTCTGCAATGTTCTCTGTATATAATTCGTGAAGTGCTTTGGGATGAAAAGTGTCACATAAATGTAGGGTATTATTATAGTGTACTTTGCTTGACTGGAGAAGCTGCATCAGGAAGATTATTTTATTGGGTTATCTCCTAGGTAACTGCAATTCACTGTAATGATAGTGACTAGTACTCTTTAAATGGGACAGTAGTGGCACAACTGCAATCTAATGGGAATAAAATTAGATAGCACCACATTAGGTAATGTTGATTAACCATGTGCTAAATGGATATAAAATCATAAGCTCTGTTTTTGTAACACACATACATTTTCAATTCAATATTAAAGTTCATATTTTCCAAGATTCTCAAGAGGATTTAGTAGCTGCAAGAAATCACTGCACTATCATATTGAAGCCTCTTCATTTCAATTGCATTTAAAATATTTAAATCATTGTACTACTTCTAATTTAAAAGTCACAGAAATATGCTTTGCTGTACATATTTTATATATATAGTTGCAGCAACAGCATGGTAATTAAGGCCTCAATTCAGCAAAGCTAATAAGGAAAAACTCAGTTTTCTTGTTATTTCTGGAGGACAATTCACACATTTGAAGTTCATATTTGCATATTATGATAAGAAGCCTTTGGATAATCAGATGCCATATTCCCCCTCCCATTGAACCACTATACCAACACAAACTTCTACTTTCTGTCGTGTGCGCATAACACTTCCTCCTCAAAATTACTGGAACAACTCATTTTAAAAGTCCTTAGCTGTACAGCACTTAGCTCTATTTGCTGGCTTCCGCATAGGATGTTTCAGAAACCAGACACTACAGCCGGGCTACAGTTTATACCATGTGTTCTCTGGGATACCAGACCAAAGCGAAACAACTTGTCTCTTATTACTATCACCTGTCCATGTCACAACCAGAGAACACAAGTCTCTTGCTACCTTTTAGACCACAGCAACAGGGCCATTTTCTGATAGCTGCTTGTTTGTTTGTTTTTTTCCTTGCTGGAGGAAAATAAACCTATCTAGGCAGTAGAAGTAATTCTCCACTAGGTACAGTGGAAAATGATTCCTGTACAATAGTGTGGAAACTGAGAAATGTGCTCATAAATTGTGGGCGGTTACTACAAATGCAGCAATATTATAAGAATATATTTGCAGATTAAAGTAATAAAACACCTAAAGAGATTTTTAACAATTGTATAACAGCATCCTTGAAAACTCCTCTAATAGTGAAAGACTCTCATGATCCTCCTCTATGTTCCAAGTGCTATATAAAGCTTGAAAAATACATGCCATACACTCTTCTGGAGTTCCTATTAATTCTTATAGTTACTTGACTGGGAGAAGAAAAAAAAAATAATGCCCTTGATTTAGGATAAAGGTTAGATCTTAAATAGGTTGTGGAGAAGTTTAAATAATTAAGGCATCTGGAAACAGTTATTTATATACCAGTATGCAATCTATATTATCAGATTTTGATATTTCTGTCATATTAAGACATAGGAAGAAGAAAGCAAGGTGGATTGCAAAGAGAAACTTAGATTAGAATCCACCTGCACAAATTTAAATTTTTAAAGGTTTAAATCAAAGCTTGAACTAGTAAAATTATGTGTCCTTATAGTAAATTAAGAGAAAAGAGAATAAGCACTTACAGGTACAAAAAATTTAATCATAAGATATTAAGTGTTGGTGTAGTGCACTTGGGCTATTGATGCCAACACTTTTTTGAGGGGAGAAGCCCTAATTCCTGTGTGACTGTTCTTAGGCTCTTGTGGTGTCTAGCATGTGTCTCACACATAGCCCTTGTATCTCTGCTACAGCATGGATCTCCACCCCCTATCCCCATTGAAAGAATAGGCAAAGGTCCTCACTAGCGCATTATTCCTCAAATATTATTGTGCCACCCTGAGGTTTATTTCTAACCGG
The DNA here is from genome assembly GCA_013396655.1 of Campylorhamphus procurvoides. Lineage (NCBI taxonomy): Eukaryota > Metazoa > Chordata > Aves > Passeriformes > Dendrocolaptidae > Campylorhamphus > Campylorhamphus procurvoides. The sequence goes on from WBMV01003485.1 coordinate 147,467, forward strand.
ACCTGTTTTATCCCATTTTCCTTTGAAATCTAGTTTAAAGCTCTTTCACTGACCCAGAATAACTCCTGTACAAAGGTTCTTTTCCCACTTTGAAAGTAGGTGTACACCCCCGTCACCATCTGGACTGGTGTTGTTTAAACTGACCCATGATCAGAATCATCAAATTCTGCCCTTGACGTCAGACTCTGCCAGGTATTATCTTCTGACTCTTCCTGATTTTTCTCTTATCATTCCCTTCAACTGGAAGGACAAAGGAGAACACTGCCATGCTACTGATCCCTTAGCCAGTCACCCCAATGCCTGAGTTCTCTTTTGATTGTCCTTAGGCTGCTTGTAATTTCATTGCTGACTACTTGAAGTAATCAACAGATCTGAGGGCTGTATAAGGGTAGAAACCTTTCTCGTCACCTCTTTAATCTAAGCCCTAGGGAGGCAGAAGACTTGTCTAAGAAGTGGGTCCAGGCTGTATAATGAGCATGCTGTTCTCCTCAGAGGAGTTTTCTATGACAGTGACAAAACTTTTTTGCTTTATGAAAGAAGTTTTGATGCAGGGCATAGGCTGATTTAACCTTGGAGACACCTTCAAGATAGGTGAACAAGAGAAGGTGGGGTAGTCACAGAGGAGATATGTCTGTTTCACCAGGCAGGAATTGATCACCATTTTCTCCTTGAGTCACTGTATTCATCCTGGTGTAGAGAAGATAAGGAATATGCTGTGTCATGCATCCTGTCTGTTTGGCCTGTCACTGGGAAGGTAGGATGTGATTCCGGTATGGAAATTATAGGAAGTAAGGAATAAAATCCTTCATTGCTCTATGGAAGTTCACAGCTCTGTTTTTCCTGTTAAATTGCATTTATCTTGCTCCCTGAGTCCTCTTGCCTTCCTTCTGTTTTCTCCTCACCTAACAGGAGAGGGATTGACTGAATGGCTGTTTGGGTGTTTAGATGTTGGTTGTGGTCAATTCACCAAACTTAAAATCACCCTTTCTATGAAACCTAATAAAAGGAGACATGACTGCCTAAACCTTTTTTCTTTCCTTGACAAACTTTATTTGAAAATAAAGGTATAACTCATTGAAGCAGAATATTTAAATATAGCTATTGACAAGAGCCTCTGTCAGTACAATCTGACAGGTCTTGACAGCAAATAGTAGAGCTTTGAGAGCTTGTAATAGCTGAGAATCAGGCCCTTCATATCCTTCTGTTTAGGAAGCTGTATTGTGACGACTTTAATCTCTGAGAAACAGTGGAAGTATTTTGTGACTTGCAAGAACAGATTAGTTGAAGGCTCAACTACTAACACATGTAACATGAAATCAGAATGTTTTAACGAATTACTGTTCCTCTGCTATCACCAGGTGTATAAAGAAGCAGGCACTGACTGATTGCAAACAATATATATTTTTAAAAGAAAATTGTAGTTAAGCTCAGGGCTCTACTTTTTGTCTGAGAACAACGCAACAAAAGTATTTCTGAAGCTGCATCATGTTTCTCCAAACTAAGATTTATAAAGCTTTTTTTGAACTTGAGGCAATTTTTAAATGTGCTTGATCTTATTTCACTTGTTTTATAGGACTGAACAAGGACAAACATATCTAAGGCGTGGCTGTTCTCAGTGAAATTGTATCTCAGTAGCAGATATATTATTATTGCACTAAGATTTGAATTAGTATTTTTTCAACTATAGATCAGATTTGAGACACTGCTAATTTTATATTTTTCTATTATAAAATATGATTATTGTATTATCACTAAATAAATATCAAAATAAATCTGTAACTCTTTGCATAGGCTTTATAATTTTATTTTTAGAACTGACAATAGTTATAGCTGAAGACAAAAATAGATTTCCTCTTCATATAGTAATTCTTTTTGTTTTGTTTTATTTTTGTCATACTTATTGTATAAAACGTCAAAGGTACAAAGTGTTTGCTATGTATCCTTGTGTCACTTTGCTTGAATAAGTAAAGGGTGCAATACATCCTGTAACAGCATAGAAGCATAGAATCATAGAATCTAGGTTGGAAAAGACCTTCAAGATCATCTAGTTCAACTAACATCATGTGTAAACTTTAGTTAGACCTTTGACTAACACCATGTCAACTAAACCATCACACTAAATGCCACGTCCAGTCATTTCTTAAACACTTTCAGGGATGGTGACTCCATCACCTCCCTGGGCAGTCCCTTCCAATACTTAACCACCCCTACAGTGAAAAATTTTTTCCTTATGTCCAAACTGAACTTTTAACAGATGTAGCAAAACTTTTTCACAGTAGTAGTAGACTAACATTCAGAGTATGTGTAGGTAAAAGCAAAAGAGACATACAAATTGTTATCAATTTTATTAGTAATCTATGCAGATGAATAATGTTGAACAAGAGGTATGCTTTTTTTACTTTAAGCAGTAACTCAAGGAACACATCTCAGAAGGCAGTGTTACAGTAAGAGTAACAGATTTATGCCATCAAAATCACAGAAGACAAAGATGAGGACACTCATGCCTTAGGGTTTTCATGAATTTGTAGATTTTTGTACTTCTAGGTATACTTCTCACATACAGCGTAGCTAACAACCTCTAACCCTGTGTTAGCTGTCTTAAGGGTCAGATAATAGCTGGAACACTGCACAAGGAAAACATGTACTAGAGCTAAGGCAACTAGATAGCATGTTAGTCAAAACAAGAAAGCAAATCCCAGCAACGCTGGAGAAGCTCCAATAAGGCAAAGGGGTCTTAAGACCTCCAACTCAATTCTAGGAGAGGCGTGCCATGAGGTGGACCCAAAGGAAGTTCTAGGCATGGACATATCTTAGATTGGATAGGACCTTTAGATATGATAATTGAGTATAGTTACAAAATTAGCATGCTGCCACGTAGACGAGAGCTTTTCTGTTTTCTCCAGCTCTCTCTTGCCTTAAAGGAGTGAAGGAAAAAAACCCAGGCAACTTCAGTAGGAGATAAGATAAGTGAGCAGGAGCTTTAATGAGCCAATACCGGCTCCAGGAATACATTCACA
>WBMV01003485.1:150556-236276 GCA_013396655.1 Campylorhamphus procurvoides
CCTTGTTCTCCTGGACTGGATCTCAGGAACCTCAAGTCCTGCTTGAAGGAAGACGAGACCGATAATGGGAACTGGGTACCAGCAGGAGCTGGGGTAGCTGAGCTGCAGGGATGCAGCTGCAAAAGGGAGTTTCTCCCTGGTTTATTGTCGGTTGGGAGGTGAAATGACTTGGGCCCAGATGTTGCAAGAGTCATGTTCCCAGCCTCTTGGGTGAAAGGGTTTTTCACCTGGGAGGGACGGGTTGTCCCTTGTTTGCTTTGGTAAAACACGGCAGAGTGGCTCAGGGGGTTTGGCTGGAAACAGCCGGGAATTAAATGAAAGGGACGCCTTTCGGATTAATTTACTCTGCATGTTTTGAAGCGGTGGTGCTTGGAGAAGAGCTCACATGGTATTCCTGAAGCCATGAGTTCATCCTAGCACCGATCTTTTCTATCTGTTACTTATCAACATGTGTTGTACTCTTTTTATACATTTTATACTTTATATACTCTTTTATACTCCTTTATATTCTGTACACTAAAACCTTATAAGTAAAAGAACTCTTTTCTGCTTTACCCACATAAAGTTGTCTTGGAAAGTTTTTTTCCCCCTTCCTTAAGGCAACACTTTTTCACCAAATGCATGTTGTGTGGAAACATCAAAACACAATAGTCTGTGAGTGGTTTGATACTTCATGGTTACCTTTTGGTATTTAATACACAAATCATGTCATTGGTAATGAACAATTTACTAGTTATTCTTTTCTTCAGCGGGAGATGGAATCTTGGTGGTGTTTTTTTCTCTCTTTTTGAGGGAAGCTGATGTCAATGGGAGTGGGAATAAGACAGGCCTAGGAATTGCACTCCACTATCTTCTGTGTATACCTGATTAAAGAAATTATCAGAATCTGTATAGCTTTTGATATCAACAGTAGTTTCACTTTAGTAAGCTAATATACTAAGTACCCACAAAAAATCCGGTATGTATCAGCAGGAAGAGATCAACTATATTGGATATTATCAGCAAAATAAGACTGTAACAGTTTATGCTGAATTTGTCAGTGATAAGGAAATCTATAAATTGCCTCATGATGAAACCTATGCATTGCCTCATGATGAAGCATAGGCCTATGTCAACCTTAGCAATCCTGTGGCAAGATTTTAGTACACCTTCAGGTCATTTTTACAGATTTTGTAGTTGAGTTATCAGGAGTGACAAATCAGGTTGAAAAGGTGTATATCTTCTTAATAAGATATCTGTACAACTAAGATAGGTTGGATAAATAAATCATCTGAACAAGACTTTGCCTGAGTCTATAAATAAAGCAAAAGAGAAAAAGGAACCACATTCTAAATTACTCATAATATTGTCCTTAAGATTTCCTAAAAGTTATTTGGTGCAAACCCATAAACTAAAATGAAATCTGTTATTTGCAAGAGTGAACACAAGTTAAATTTCACTCCAATGCTTAAATATTTTTCTTAAGGTGAATTGCTTCCAACAGCATATTTTGTTTTGAACCCAAGTTTTGAACATAAATTCTATCAGCTGTTCACCACTAGTGGAAGTCTTGTGAGGAAAGAAAACAAGCTAGTCTTTAACACAGAAAATAAAACTGGCCTATCTGCATAGACTCAAGAGGAACAGTTAAGAACAAAGTTATATGTTTGTTTTCTATAAGAATAAAGTAATAAAAGGTTTTCTAATATTCTATTTTTCACTTAAAAGTGTAGGAAGATTTGAAAATGTTATTAAAACTAGTCTACATTCTTAAATATGGAGACGACAAGACAGAGAAGAAAAATCAGAATTTGCTGAAACCAAGTGGAGTAGGTTGGAGAGGTTGCAAAGAGCTGGAATATAATATTTACTGTCTCTTGGTTTTGTTATGTGTTTGTTCTTCCTTTTTTCTTTTTTGTTTCTTTTGGAGTTTTTTTGTCATTTTTGTATGTGTGTCTGCTGAGACTGAAGGTCCTTTTCCTGGAATTAGTCTTGCACTTCTCTTTCCCTTTGCTACTGATCCTAGGCAGCATTCTGTAGCTGACCCTGCTTGAACAGGTCAGGGGAGGAGGAGATATCAACTTCCACATTACTGAGATTCTGTGAACTGTCTTACTACTTGGTCTATCGAAATGGAGCAATTTGACAACAAAAGCACTGTCAGTGGATCCAAGTAGGTGGATTTTGTTTATTATATAGATTTAAGCTTTTTTAGTTATATATAGTCTACTTACAGCATTTATGAAGTGTATGGCTGAAAATAGGTTTGATTTTAGATGAAATAAAAAAGAAAAAAAACTTTTCTAAATTATATATTAATAAATATATTGTTTCTACAATTTTATAGTAATTTTACAGTATTGCTCTCTGGAACCACTATAATTTTTTTCTGATTCTATCGAATAAAGGGGTATGTGCATCAGGATTTTTTATTTGTGGTTCTAGAGCACTTCAGTCTAACAGAGTGATATTTTCTATGAATCATTTCAATATTATTCTGTTATGTCCTCATATTACTTAACTCTGATTGAAGCGCTACACTACACAATGGCATTGATGTCTAAGAATCCTGATTATTTTTAAACATACAGCATTATTCAATTTACACTCTCCACACACTTGCTGTTTTGTGGCAACTAAGATTTAAAGTCCAAGCTCTTCATTTTCCAGTGTAATAGATTCTGTGCAATTCAAGGAAAGCATAAAGGACAGAAGCTTACTTTACTGATCAAAACTTGACTGTTTTACAGTTTTAGTAATCCCTTTAGATCTGAATTATTTAGCAAAAGTGATTAATGACAAAAAACATCACTGGAATCAGACATTTGAAAAGAAAGGTTAACTTCATAACTTGTGTGAATCAATTATCATTGTAATTTATTCTGTAATCTTCTGCTCTGAAGGTGAAGAATATTCTGAATAATTTGTAGCAAATTTGCAGTTTCTCTTCTTTATACAGTACATATTATAATGATGCACCTGACAACAGTTTTAAAAGCAAAGCATTCAACTTCTGGCATATTTTGTTTTATTTTACATAACAAATCTGAAAGATGTTGAAATAGTATAAGGTGTCGGAGGAAAAAAAAATGCTGGTTTCTTTCTTCTAGTTTTTTTTTTTCCTCTTTATTAGACACTGTTTCATAAGATCATGTCCATTCAAATGTCTACCAAAAATATTTGTATTGACTGTCTGTACAAATTTAGCAGGAACATCTTCAGTTTAATATAGTGTCCAAAGATGAAAACACAATTTAAAAAGAAAAATAAAATAAAATTAAAAAAAAAAATCAGATTTTGGGTCCAGCTAGATCAGGCTTTGCCTCTATTCTAATGAATTCAAAACTTTTTTCTTTCATCTATGTTATCTGATGTGTGAACCATCAAATGGCATGAATTGTCAGAACTGTCAGGAAAAAGAAAAGAGAGAGAGAGAAANAGAAAGAAAGAAAGAAAGAAAGAAAGAAAGAAAGAAAGAAAGAAAGAGAAAGAAAGGAAGAAAGGAAGAAAGAAAGAAAAGAAAGAAAGAGAAAATCTACTCTTTCACCTTTAGAATTCAAATCTTGTTTTACAGTCAATTTTGATGCTAAATTAGACTAGTCCAGCTCATTATGCTACCAGCTGGAAGACCCTGTTTTGTCAGTGAAGCATAGAAAATTAAGGTTGATGCAGTGAAGAATTGAGTTTAATATCCAGAAAATGTTCCACCTCTGCCTTGTTCTGTACTGCCTAGTGCAGAATTTATGTTGACTATGCGAGTAGTTGTTAACCTGTCATCTTAGTATTACATGGGAAGCTATTAATCTGCCCTTCTTGTAGCAGTATGGGTAATATTTTAATTCAGATACTGTAGTAGTATGGAAACATGGAAGAAATAATCACAGATTTAGTTAACCAGGGGATTCACATTAAAAAAATAAAAATTTTAAAAAAAAGAGTAAATTATCTCCATACTGAATATATCTGTTAAAATATTCTTTACTTACCTTTATATTTTTATTTGGGTTGATAGGATGACCATCTCGGACATCCTGTGGAGTGCCATGTATGTAGGTCTAGGAATTGGCCAAGGCAAATTCTCCAGCTGTGCCTCACTTGCTCCACAAAGCAAGAGTTGTGAATTACTGCAGCCGCATTACATAAGCAGGTGATTACTGACCTATTCTGGAAAATATATGCAAAGAGAGAAACCAAAACATAGTGGTGTACTTGTAATACTCTTGTCCAGCTAGTGTCATAAACCTGTTGTTCATTTTACATAGTGGTGAAAATACGCAAAATTAAAAGGTGATCTTTGTTTATCTGTGCTTTTCCCTGTTCTTATTACTCAAAAATATCTACTAAATTCAAGGCAGTTGGATATCAGATATGCTTTGTCATGGTGCTTTACCAGGCATTTTGACTGTGGTAGTTACTCTTCTTCATAGTAGCACATATGGCACTGTTTTGGATATAAACAACGATGGAAAGAATGTTGATGAAATATTAATGTTTTAGGTATTGCTTAACAGTGCTTGCACAGCTCTGTGGTGGCTCATCCCCCTTCTTTCATCCTCAGGACTCACTATGATCTCAAGAATTCCTCTTAGGACTTGGCTTTAATTAACGACTCTTGGGAGAAAAGCTCCCCTTGATCTTATCAGGAACAGTCAATACCAGGAATTTCTGGTGCCTGACCAAGGAAGCGGATGAGAGATAATCAGTCATTCCCTTTTAATCTTGGTGCATTACTTTCAAAAATTCCAGAATTTATGGCTAGTATTACAGTTAAGATGGAGATTTTCAGATCACTGAAGTCAATCACTTTGTGGTCCAATAAACTGTTCCTAAGTGAGGCTTGCTGAGTAACCTCGCAGCAGGCTACAACCATCATCTCCCTCAAGTTTGTGATACTCAGACCATTACTGAAGGCTGAGGATGGGGCCTGGCTGATACCCCAGGCCAGATGGGTCTTCTCTGAACCTCATGACTCAACATGAGAATCTTCCTTACCCTTTTGCATCCATTTCATTTTACATCACCAGTCTCCATACAAATAATTCTAAATTTATTTCAATCTGATTTTTCTTTGTATGCTTTGTTTATGTAGCGAGTGAACCTTGTACCTGACCTCTGTTAACTCATGCTTTCACACATTTATATGAAACCTGGTTTTGCTAATACCTTTGATGATGATACTTTAAGAGACCTAAAGTACTTATTTGTGATAAACATCAAAGCTTTTTCTGTTTCTCATGCTGCCCTCATAGTGAGACACCAAGAGGCTGAGACTGACCAGGAAGGTGGAAGGGCACACATCAAGGACAGCTGACCCCAATGAACCAAGTTCAGTTGGAGTAAATTCTATGCCATAGAATAACATTTAATCACACACACACATGTGCACACACAGAATATTCTGAGTTGGAAAGGAACCACAAGGATCATTGAGTCCAACTCTTATGTGAATGTTGTCATTCTCAGCAGTAAAAGCTAGAGGGGAAGAAGTATGGAGTGGGTTTATGACATCTGTCTTCTGAAGAACCTGTTACATATGACATAGCCTGAAAATAACTAAACACATGACTGTTAATGGGAAGTAGTGAATGAATTCCTTACTTTGCTTTGCTGGTTTATGCAGCTATAGCTTTAACATCTTAAAATGGTTTTACATCTACCCATGAGCTGTTTCACATTTATCCTTATTCTCTTTCCTGTCCCAGAAAGGGGAATAAGCAAGCAACTCTATGATGATTAATTGCCTACCAGGGTTAAATCACAACACTCTCCAAGAAAAGGTAATGAAGTCCTTAATATTTCAAGTTCTTGAATGTGCAAGAAGAAAATTGTATGTGGAAGCCATTGTTTCACTATCACAAAATATAAGACAAACTTATCCAGAGCATACCAGCAAGTATAGCTTTTGAATACTACAGTTACCCTTCCCTTCATGCATTTACCTTGTTTGAGATTGGAATTGCCTTCAGTGTGTATTTCAGACAACTTAAACATATAACTGTTAGTGGGAAAAGTATCTCTTCCATACTTGAATTAATTTAAATAATCGCTATGAACAGTACAGTGGTGTTTAAATGGTAATAAAAAGGTGATAAATTGGCTTATTGTTGAGTGCTAAAACCATTGTCACAATATTAATGATTTTAACACTTAATTCTGAAATTTTTATGGAGAAAAGTAGCAAACTTTCTACTACTTAGTCACAGAAAAGTAAGGAAAAAGTCATAATAATGTTACTGTATTAATGTTTTAGACAGGCCACCAACTGGTATACATGGAAAATCCATTTCAGATTTCAAAACCATTGCCATAGAAGTTTTGTGCTTATCATTTCCAGTTGTAAGCACTTATTCATATTATCATAATATTGTGAAACAGCACTTTTGGTACTCCTGGTTGAAATGGCGAGTCCAGATTTTATTAGCTACAAGTTATCAAAAAACAATTATTCATGATGCTACACTTCATTAGCAGTGAAAGACTAGTAAAGGTTATGGATACTTTTCTTTTGCTGATCTTTGATAAAAGACATTAATGTCTGAACCATTGAACTATGCTGTAGTAATGCCTCAGGGATTGCCAAAACAACTGCTTCTTTTTCTTGTCATTGGAATTACACTGTGGAGGCAGACTTCTAATATTCAAAACAGGAATTGTGGTATCACAAGGTCTTCACATAATCCTACTACTTCTGAGAGATCCATCATCTCAGAACAACTGAACCCATAGTAAATTTTAGGAAAAACCTTATTGATTTCAGTACTTGCCGAAATAGGCCTGACTGGGAGATTGGAATGATACTCTCAGCATTTAAATAATTTCTTAAACTGCAGAGTGGAAGAGTCTACGTACTAATCTGCAGTATCAGGTTTTAATTGATGCCTAAAATCCTGGAAAATAGGCACTCAGACAAACATCAATGGAGAAAGATAGACAATACCTTTATTGGGAGATCGGAGACTCCGTGCCTCCGCTGGGTCCACCAAACACGCGCGGGTCGATGAGGATCCCCACATCCGAAAATCCCCAAAGAACCCCGCCCTCAGTAGGGTTACAACTTTTATACCCTTCTAAACAATTAACATATGAGATATCCATAACCAATCGTCATTTCTAATTCCCTCAGTGGTCCACCCCTCAGGGTCCTGGGCCATGCCCCCTGGACCACCTCCAACAGTTTCTGGGCTCTTCTATTGTTTTGACTTCAAGTTATCTTGCAGGTGGCTCTGAAAAACATCATGACCTTCAGAAAACCTGAGAATATGTGAGAAAATCCCTTTAGTAACTCCAAACACCCCTTAATATGTGAGGAAGAAACCTATAACTCTAAAACTCTAAAAATCTACAAAAATCCACAAAATTCACCCCAAACCTTTAGGCATCATAATCATTAATATTTTTAAACTTTTCAAAGATACAAGATTTAAGGACAGATGAAGAATATTCTTCTGACTTGAAACTTTTTAAACACTTATAATTTATTTATTTTAATATATACACCACACCTGTCTTTTCTTGTACTTTTACATCTGAGTTGAAAGATACTCTAGTTTCACTGAACATAGTTATTTTTAAACTATGCATAATTCCTTTGAGTTAAGAAGAGCTTCTGTACCTTATTTAGTCTACTTTTATATAAAATAAATACAAGAATAACAATCTCTGAACTAAATTCTGGTAAAACATATCTCTCACATAATATTTCATAATATAAAATTCATCATAGCATCCTTCTTTCAAGCATAAAATTCATTTAAATCAATGTCAATAATGAAACATTTGATGTCAGGTGTAGTACTAGCAAAGTGTATATAATTGTTGTTTACCATTTGGTTTAATGTTTTGAGGTACCCAGTATAACAAAAAGTTACCTTAAGGAAGGAATTAAATCCATGGCTTGTGATCCCGTTGTCATAGTTTAGGGGAGAACTAAGATATCTATGTTGGCCAAGAGAGAGAAAAAGAAATAATCTCTCTCCTTTAAATTTAGAAAACAGAACTTTAATAAGAATATATATATATATATATATATGAAAAGGATAACAGTTCTTAACCACAATACACACATATATATATATATATCCAGAAAGGACCAAACAACAACAGTTTGTAATAAACCCTTTAAACGACAAGACAAACAGTTAAAAAGGTCTTTTGGCTACCCCCAAAAAAGGGGAGACTGCAATTATATCTATGGACAGCAGGTGGCGATATCACTCCTCAGTTAGTTAACCTCCCTCTCAGGGGCTGCAGTTATATTTACGGACAGCAGGTGGCAATGTCGCGCCTCGTCTGGCTGGCCTCTCTTTCATGTGAGATGCCAGGGCACAGTCACCAGGTCAGCTTCCATGGGATCAATGACAAAAGCAGCAGAAACCCCGTCTCCGTAGTGCAGAAAACAGGCATGTGCTCTCTCTCTCTTTCTTCACAGAAGTGCCCACGGTAACCCACGGATGAACAGTTGAGTTAGGAAGGGGGAGACACAGTCTTGGCTATCCAGTGATGCCAGAACCTGTGTGCCCCCATCCTCACTCACTCCACCAAGAGTGCTGAGCTTTCTGAGCCTGAGCAGAAAAAACACAGAAGCCATGGCCACTTCCCCCTCACCTGAGCCATCTTCCCTCCCCCTCCCAGCCTGGGGAGAGACCGGAACAAAAGCTCTGGCTAAGTCATTAACATCAGGACATGAANGCAGGTGGCGATATCACTCCTCAGTTAGTTAACCTCCCTCTCAGGGGCTGCAGTTATATTTACGGACAGCAGGTGGCAATGTCGCGCCTCGTCTGGCTGGCCTCTCTTTCATGTGAGATGCCAGGGCACAGTCACCAGGTCAGCTTCCATGGGATCAATGACAAAAGCAGCAGAAACCCCGTCTCCGTAGTGCAGAAAACAGGCATGTGCTCTCTCTCTCTTTCTTCACAGAAGTGCCCACGGTAACCCACGGATGAACAGTTGAGTTAGGAAGGGGGAGACACAGTCTTGGCTATCCAGTGATGCCAGAACCTGTGTGCCCCCATCCTCACTCACTCCACCAAGAGTGCTGAGCTTTCTGAGCCTGAGCAGAAAAAACACAGAAGCCATGGCCACTTCCCCCTCACCTGAGCCATCTTCCCTCCCCCTCCCAGCCTGGGGAGAGACCGGAACAAAAGCTCTGGCTAAGTCATTAACATCAGGACATGAATATTAATCGTGTCCTTTGTTAAGCATCTTTACAGACACTCAGGCATCGGCTCCAAGCTTTATGGAAGGAATTCCAATGGAGTGTTGAAACTATGACACGCATTGAACTCTAAACCAGGTTAAAGTCTGTGCTAACAAATTAGAGAAGTGTACTTACAGGAAACTTTTATTAAATCTTATTTTACACTGTGTACTGTCTGGTGTTACATTTTAGAAAAATGACTGTTTGCTTTTTCAGACTACCTGCTACTTATATTTGGAACATAATATCTTTCTTTTTAATTTTGTTTTTTTTTTAAATACTGTTTATACCAGAAATTTATTAAAATATTGCCTATGAAAAGCTCTTCAACAATTTTAAAAGCTTTGTCTGCAGTGAAGTTTACAATGTTTAGTTTTATATTAGGAATGTGGATTTAAATAGTGTATTTCTGGAAAATATTGAAACAAAACTGATGGCGGTGTTTAAACAGAAGATGGAAGAGTTTATGTACCAGTGAGATTTCCTCTATTAAATAACTGAAAAAATATCTTTAATTCTGTTAGGTGATCATCACTCTGTTAAAACTTCATATTGGAATAAAGCTGAGGGCACCTTGTGCTAGGCTGACAACAGCTGTGCAGTTGGTCAGCATTCAGCATGTGTGAAGACCCTGAAAGATTACTAGGATTTGATTTTATTTCATTTCATTAATATACTAAGACTTCAACTACTGCAAAGTATAGTAATGTAATAATGTATAATTAAGCCTTGATAGTCTTCCATGGAAGAAACTGATAGCTACCATTTAAATTATCCTCGTTATACATTTTTCATTTTATGAATGTTTAGCATTTTCTTTTGCTACAAGAAATGTACTCTTTCATTTTGTAAGGAGCTGTGCTTGCTCAGCAAACAAAAGTTCTGCAGAACTTTTTTCTTTCTTTTTTTTTTTTTTTTAATCTCTCAGCCCAGGGTGGGGGAGAAGAAAAGTGAATGGACATACTTGAGAAACTTTCAAACCAGCCACTACTAAACCTGATTTTACTACAGACACTTATTTGCCAATCTTTCAGTACCCAAAGTTATATACAAAAATAAAAAGCAGAAAACCTATTTGCTACATATGAAATTATAACTAATGAGCTAGAAGGTTCAGCACTATTGCGGTTACCAATCCAGTGAGATCTTTATTCCATTTCTTTAAATATGATGCTTTTCTCCTCTCTTTCTACATTTGCCTGTCTTAAGCTATATGAAGTTCTTTCTTTAGAATCAATGATAATTGGGGTGGGATGGTGCTGAAAGCAGACTCACTCAACGTATAATTAATATAATTATATATTGTACTATATATATCACATGTACTGCATAATTAACAATTAATTTCTATAGTGTTTTGCATGCCATGCTCTGAATTAAAACAGAATATATTGCAGGATTCATAGTTTAAAATTCTATGGTGCATACACACGGACTGATAAAATTGGAACTCCAGAAAGTTAGATATACTAGAATAACCGGAACAATCAAATGAGTGTCATAGCTAAGAATACTCATTAGCTGTACTTCTGTCTGTCTCAATATTTGTCTTTTCATATACACATATATATATACACACACATAATTGTCTGAATGATAGGATTTTCCTCAATTGAAGCCCATTTTTTACCTCACCCAACACCTGGATCATCTCATCCTAACAGAGAGATCTGAACTCTACGCTGTAATTGTCTTTTATAGTCAGTGCGGCTTTTCCATATTTTCTATACAGCAAAAACTAATACAGGACCACTTTGATCTCCTTATATACAGCTTCAAGAATCAAAGGTCCAAATAATCAAAGGTCATAATTTTGAAATATTCCAGTTTTTTCCGTTTTCCTTTGCACATTCTAGCCCACACTGCTCTCTACCCTTTGAGTTAGCATAAAGGTAGTCTGTGTGTAGGTGCACTCATGGCTGGTACACACTGGATTATGATGACAATTGTAGCTGGTGGCACTGAAGGACAAAGCACAGTCATTGCTGACACATATTGCATTACTTTCCATGGTTATGACCCATTGAGAAATACCAGTAAAAGAGACTAACACACACTGAAATAAAATTACTGAAAATAAACCCGTACCTTTCAATTCTCTATGATTTTCATGAATACTCAGTAGCGGCTTGATAGCTCTCAAGATGAAGGAACACAGATAATTCAGGGAAAGTGGTAGGTATTGTGCTTCATTTAAGAGTACTCCCTTAACAGCTTCTTATCAAACTGTATATTCCCAACATTTTTGTTGTTTTGGAATTATGTGTACCTTTCTAATTTATCCTTGTTTGTTAAGTACTGATTTAATAAAGCACTTCATTAGCTCGGCCATTTCAGAAACACATTGATTTTATATCCCTCCTCATTTCTTATTCTTTTGTTACCTCTTTAAAATTTTCCTCTTGATAAAAATGAAAAGTTATTTCTCTTCTGCTTACCTTGTAACCATCCCACCCTGGGCCTTTTTGGGAAAATTTTACTAAGAGGCTGTGTACAGTTAAATCAAAAATAAAAAGAAAATTACTTATTTGCTATATATGAAATTGGGACTAATGAGCTAGAATGTTCACCAATCCAGTGAGATCTTTGATGGCTAAGCACTTGTCTGATAGGAAAAAAAACTGGCCTTGAAACAGTTTGATTCTGGATGTTGCTGAGTAACCACACTGTATCTTTTAGTTTTTTCCATTTCAACATCATTGTTTTTTGCCTTGAGTCCTTGACCTTCTAGTTATCCTAATCTCAATAATCTTACTTTCACGTGAGATTTTACTTTTCCTATCTTGCAAGTAGCTCATGTGCTTTGCCACAGATCTTTTTCACATCTCTGCAATTTTTCCAGGAATGTGATTCAAGACAATGCAGAAACATTGTTAGGTGTTGGAGTACAGTCAACTGAAGCACAGAGAGGAGGTATAAAACTGCTCTGACTAATGTCAAATTAATTTGGGAAGATGAGGTTTTGGGGATGGATATATAGATTCCTGTAACAAAGATTCAATATTACACCTTTTCTTTTGTTTTACCTTCCATACTTCCAATGCATTTTGAAGGAACAGAACTGTTTGTTGAAACTGCAGGAAAAATAAAGCTTTCAGGACTTTTCAGTTTCATCAATAAAGACTTCAGAAGAAGTAGAGGAACAGTGATATAGAGAGGGAAAAAAAGAAGGAGGAAATGAAACTCAAAACATTTCACAGATATTTGTAAGAACAAACTTCGCTTCTATGCATTTCTTTAAGTAACACTTTCAAATGGACTTGAGAGATAAATTTGATAAGATTCATGTTATAATTTCAAATGCAAATTAATTCCTGAGTTGAATTATAATAGTGAGTGTTTGTATTATGATGAATAATCACAACATGCATTGAACAACCAGTATTCTGGATTTGAACTACATATCTGCTGTATTTGAGCTGAATGAGGAAATGATTCAATTAGACACCCCCTGTTTCAAGCCTGAGGAGACATGACTACCAGAGAGAAAGTGCAGCTATTCTGCATCACTGAGCTGACTAATTCAACTTTTTGTGCATGATTCAGACATCAAAGCTGCTCCACCTTTTTTGGAAGTCTCTCACAAAACTCTGAAGAAAACTTTGTCTGTCTCTTTCAGAAAGTCAGCTAAAACTTTGAGCATAAAAAAGTAGTCCTCGTGATTAGTCCAGAAGAGTCTTTCTTTTTCATACTATGAAACATTGCACTTTACCTGGAATGTTCAAACTAATCCTATTACTTTTGCAATTAATCAGCATAATTTTCTATTAAATTACAGGCCAACTTTCTTGAAACTGCCAAAGTTAAAAAACAAGTGATGCCAGTAGCGTCTTCCTGTGAATGTTTTTGAATCTTTCATTCTGAGAAAGCCACGAATTTCAGATTATAATTATTTTCTGAGCAATGTTTTCCTTTGAGGTGAATTCTTGGTGTCACTGAAGATCTAATTAGTGTTACTAAAGAGTAATTTACATCTAAGCAAGACTCTGCATCATGTCAAAGATTCTTTTCTTGTTTTGAAGTATAAATAAATGTTGCTTTAGCAAACAGATGTACATAGCCTTTCCCTCCTTCTCAGAAGAAAAACACTAGAATAGCAAGGAGGTTATGTTTTAAGTGAAGCCCAGTAGATGAATTATGATAATTTATTCTGTCATTCTGAAAATATTTAAAATATTAATTTAGAAGAAAAAGAAGAGGTGATAGATAACTCTTCATTGGAGACATTTGCCTTCTTTGTTGAAGAGATATGAATAATCAGCATTTGTTTTTTGTGACCGTGATAATCTGATAAGATCCTGTAGTAAAGCATTGTTATGAGCAACACTTTTCCCTATTTCTGTTATGGAAATGTCACTGTGTTTATCCTAAGGGAAGATGTAGAGAAAATGCTCCTCCAACCCCTAACAGATTTATTCTTTCCTGTTATGCCTGGAAAAGAGTGCTTTTGACTGATGTGCTCTGTCTATGAATGGACCCACCAGGAGTACAACATCACTGTACTCAATTCATTCATCCTCTTCCAGTTCACTTCACTGGATCCCAGTGACAAACATGGGCATGCCAGAGGCAGCAAGCTCTCTGCACAACAGTCTCACTGCTTATGGAATTTCTGCAGATAAATAGGAGAAATGTGAACATGAGAAAAAAAAATGTTATGTGGTTTTTCACATAATTTTATTTTTTGTTTGAAAGAAAATGGCCTAATTCAATACATAAAATTATATTTTTTAGCCAGATATTGTACTCAAGGAATGAAATAACTAGATATAATCAACCTGCTTTAGTAGATTTAATTTAGAAATTTCGATGATGCACACAATAAAAAAAACCCCTGGAATCAGACATGTGGTTTGTCATATTCGTTTCTTTTTACTGCAATCTAAAGTAAGGTAGAGAGGGTAAGAAGGCTGTATAAAAAAAGATGCTTTTTGACAACATCAGCAGTACAAGTGTGAGAGGTTGCTGAATCCAGTTGCCTGATGAGTATGAGGCTGCACTTTGTCCCCAGGTCCAGCCAGTGGCAAGGGTGAGCGCAAATTCTTGATAGGCACACATGAATGAATACACACACAGGGAATATACATACACATGACTAACCACATCTATCAGAGGAGACAAAAAACATAGCACTCAAACAAGCTTGGATGGGCTCATAGCATGGATGGGTTCATAGCTGTCTCCTCTCTACTGAACAAGGTTGAAGTCTACTGACAGAATACCTATATATACGCATATACAGATACTTATATACATTATAACTTGTAGACACTCAATTGACCTAGTATTTGCTTCCAGATTCCCAGATCTCTCAGATTGCTAGTACTGAAATGTACAAGATCCCAGGATTCATAGCCCTACTCCATTATCAAGTTCACAGAATCAGAGAATATGCTGAGTTGGAAGGGACTCACAAGGATCATCAAGTCTTACTCCTGACCCTGCACAGGACCAACCCCAAAACTCACATCACGTGCTTGAGATTATCATCCAAAGGCTTCTGTCTGGCTCAGTGCTGTGGCCACTTCTCTGTGAAGCGTGTTCCAGTGCCCAACCACGCTCTGGGGGAAGAACCTTTTTCTAATATCCAACCTAAACGTCCCCTGACACAACTTCAGACCATTCCCTTGGGTCCTGTTACTGGTCACCATAGAGCAGAGAACAGTGCCTTCCCCTCCTCTTCCCCTCATGAAGAAGTTGTAACTACAATGAGATCTCCCCTCAGTCTCCTCTTCTCCAGGATGAACAGCCCAAGGAATCTCAGCCACTCCTCATACGGCTTCCCCTCAAAACCCTTCAACGTCTTCATTGCCCTTCTTTGGACACTCTCTAATAGCTTAATATCTTTCTTATATTGTTGTGCCCAAAACTGCCTCTCCAGCTTTGTTGCCTTTCTCTGGACATGCTCCAGCACCTCAATGTCTTTTTTGTAGTGAGGGACAGATACTCAAGGTACAGTTTCACCAGTGCCAAGTACAGGGGAAGAATCACTGCCCTGGTCCTGCTGGTCACACTATTTCAGATACAAGCCAGGATGCCACTGGTTGTCTTGGCCACCTGGGCACACTGCTGGCTCATGTTCAGTGGCTGTTGACCAGCACCCCCAAGTCCTTTATTGGCAGGTGTCCTTCCAGCCACTCTTCCCCAAGCCTGCAGTGCTGCATGGGATTGTTGTGACTGGTTGCCAAGTGGATGAAACTCCATTCAACACCACTGTCTGGGACAGTCATCCAACCAATTTTATTCCTGTTGAAGAGTACACCTATCCAGCCAGTTTCTCCAGGAGAAATCAGTGTCAAAGTTTTACTAAAGTCCGGATAAACCATACCCACTCATATACTAAGGAGGTCATTCCTCATAGAATGACATCAGGTTAGTCAAGCAGGACATGCCTTTCATTAACCCATTGCCCTTGGACTTATTGCAGCTTCATCATTGCCTACCTAAAAACCTAATAATCTGAGGGCTGTACCTGTGCAAGAAGCTTTCTCTTCACATGTTTAACTTCCATAAGATGTGGATCTGGGATTCATATTGGGCCCTTGGTTTCCTTTAGGAGACAGTCTCCTATGCAATGAACCATCTCTTTTGCTTTACGGAAACAGTTTTGACACAGGGCCTGGACTGACAACCTTGGAGATGCCTCCAACTGTGATGAACCATAGCCTTTGCCATTGGTTCCACTTGCCAGGGCACCTGGAAAGGTGAGGCAGTACAAAGGAAATGCATTTTCTGTGCCAAGCAGGAACTCTTTCCTATTGCCTGCTACACCTTTAAGTTTCCACATTTAGACAGGTGGAGAGAGGACAGGGAATCCTCCATATCATGAGCCCTGTCTGCCTATGGGACCCAAGAAAGGTAGAGTGCAATTCCAGTAGTATCCCAGTGAAGTTTCAATCTCTCCCTCATACTCCCTGGTGCTTCTTACCCCGAAGTTCTGTCACTAAGCAGAGGAGTTTCTGTACCTTTACACACGGCCCCAAGCTGCTGCCATCGGGTTCTGGTGTAAAAGTAGACCATACCCTACATCTGATACTAGGGTGGAAGCATGGAGCTCTGTCTGAGCAGCTGTTACAGTCATCATGGTTGCAGAGTTTAGAGCAGACGTGGCTTCTGGCAATTACATACCACTGTTGTCTGGTTGAGCTGGCAAAGCTGCAGTCCCCTTTCTGTATGCCCTTGTTGCGCCAGCTTCCTCCATGTGAACTGCTGCTTCACGCCCTTGTTGGTGTGCCAAAGTCTAGTTGCCCATTCTGTTCTCAGTGCTCCTGAGAGTATCACTGGGAGTACCCAGAGGCTTCTTTTATTGAAGGCAGGGTCGTATTTGTCTCGATTGCTCCTATCCCTGACAAGTTCCATCAGCCACTGTCATGCAAGCTTCAGGCTCTAGGCAACTCTTTCTGCTCCTCAGAGATTTCCACAGTATGGGAAACTCCCCCATGTACATGCTAGACTGCCTCTCTGTGCATTGTGCTGGCATCAGGGCTGCTTGTTGAGTTACATATCAACTCATATCAGTTTTACCAAAGAAAAAAAATATTATTGATTGTCAGAATCGCAACAAAAGTAATTAAACAAAATTTCGTAGATTGCTGGACTGATGGAATGAAGCTTCTGTTATTTCCCCAAAAATTAACATTTTTTTAATCACAGTTAAGAGGTAGAATTTCATTCATACATCAAAATATTTCCATTTAGTTTTATCAAAAAAAGCCTCTTCACTTATTGCCAAGTTGAACTGAAAATTCTCAAGAAGGTAAATAACAGCACCATTGATTACCATTTCTTTTGAGTTTCTGAAAGGAAACGATTAACTCAGATTCTTAGTGAAGGATTAATCTCATCAAACAAATATAAATTGGCAGGGTTGGATTAATTTCACCTAATACATGTCCACTGATGCCGAAGGGTTTCTTTCATTTTTGATTTTTCAGTTTTAAAGATGTTAGAAATTATTGTAGATCTAATGTACTAATAATATAACTTCAGTAGCTGAATGTTTATACATACTAACCCCATCCTATATCAACCCCTTAGAATTCCTTTAGCCGTTTAGTCTGTATTTCAAGGTAGAATTGCAGAAAAGCGCCATGAAGCCTGTACCGCAAGATAAAGACAGGGACAGAAGGACCTCCAACTCTGAAGCTTTGGAAGGCCTCCAAGGACCTGATGTGCTGTGAAGAAGACGACGAAGATGAAGGGAGGGTCCTGAGACCCCAGATGGGGTGTGCCGAGGGCGGAACAGGGCAGGACTGAGGGAAATAACAGAATGGGATTGGATGGACACTCTTATAAAATCTTGTAACTTAGGGGGATTCCTGTGTGAATGTATTCCTGGAGCCTGTTGGCTCATTACAGCTCTTGCTCACTTATCTCCTACTGAAGTTGCCTGAGTTTTTTTTTCCTCGCTCCTTTAAGGCAACACCACAGTGCAGAATCCTTATCTGAATCAGTCATGTCAAACTCTCAGTGGACAGAACAGGCACTTAGAAGGTCTGATTCATCTGACTTATTTTAGATACTTATATTTGAACAAATACCTATGTCTCTCCAGTGACTAAGAAAGGAGCTTAGAATGACTAACTCCAATGTCAACCAAACATACTTCTAACTAACTGCAGAGTCTAATGGACTAGGACCAAATTAGGACTTGACTTATTCTCACTGAGGCATAAAATTGGATTTTAAGATTCTTTTAGAACATTAGTCTTACAAAGCACATTAACTTTTCCCCGGATATCATTATCACACCTCTTTCTAAGAACTTTGACTTACATCTAGACTAATCTTGACCTGCTGTCATGTAATCTGGTTTTACATATGACTGATACAAATTTCATAAGTAAACTGAGAGTTTAGGTATTCTAGCTTTACAAGAAAATTTTATCTGGAATTAAGTCGTATAATTTAGTGGTCTACAATTCAGAAGTTCAGCTCCAGGCTTTATGCCTGTACATGCATGCATGAGCACAGGATTCAAATCAGTTGCCTAATTGATTCAGAGCAGATCCACCTACTGCTGTTTGAGACAACCAAGCATATCTGAGACATTCATCTAAGTCTAGCAGTTGTGTTACCAGGCATAAATGACCCTGTCCTTGTGGGACAGACCTAAAGCCAGCTGTGACATCTCACTTAGATATGTGTCTATGCTCAGACAACTGAATAGATCTCCTACACAATGCATTCACTAGTGTTTGAAGACCTATTTTGCTGAGCCAGATGTTGACAAACTGAGCAGAGAAGTGAATAGGTATGTTTTGGCATTTTTTGATTTTGTTGGGATTTTTTTTTTCTGAAAGAATGAGGACTGGAAAATTAATTGGTTCCTTGTAATTGCTTTAATAAAATTAGCTAATTAATTATTTCTAGAAGAATAATTGATTAAATCCAATAAAAATAATTTTAAAACCCAAGAACTTTGAGTACTTTGAGGAACTGCCTATCAAACTGAGACAACAGGTTAGTAAAAGACAGTTCTGCAGAGGGAAGGCAATTTAATGAAAAAGAAAAGCAAGTTACCCAACAGAAACTGCCCCAGCATAAAATGTTGAATTTCTGTTTTTTTCCTAAGGAACATCTGTACCTTAATTTAATGCAAAAATGTTGCATAATGATTCTTTAATTTATTGCATATTGATCCTTAAGCATTTCATCCTATACACAGATGCATAAAATATATGCTACATTTTTAAGCATGTATGTTTGCTTGAAAAATGAAGGTACATTAGTCTGAGTGTCATCAAGAGGAAAAATATAAAAGTTTTCAATTACATAGACCTTTTCTGGACACAAATAAGTGTTTGATTTAGAGGAAAAAGCAAGAAGTTTCTTCTATTTTTTTATATATTTAAATTGAAGGTCATTAGAATCATAGTATCATAAAATGCTTTGAGCTGGAAGAGACCTTATAGATCGTCTAGTTCCAACATCACTTTCCACTAGACCAGCTTGCTCAAAGGCCCATTCAGCCTGGTCTTGAACATTTCCAGATACTCTAGGCAACCTTTTCCAGTGCCTCACCACTCCCACAGCAAAAGATTTCTTCCTAACATGTAATCTAAACCTACTCTCTTTCTGTTTGAAGACATTCCCCCTTGTCTTGTCCCTACAAGGCCTTGTAAAAAGTCCCTCTCCATCTTTCTTGTAGGCCACCTTTAGGTACTGGAAGGTTGTTGGAAAGTGTCCTGGATCCTTCTCTTCTCCAGGTTGAATAATCTCAACTGTCTCAGCCTGTCTTCAAAGGAGAGGTGCTCCATTTCTCTGGAATCATCTTCATGGCCCTCCTTGGGACTCACCCCAACAGATCCAAGTCTTTGTTGTGTTGGGGACCCCAGATCTGGATGCAGTACTCCGATGGAGTCTCAAAAGAGCAGAGTAGAGATGCAGAATCACCTCCATCAACCTGCTAGCTGTATTTCTTTTGATGCAGTCCAGGATACAGCTGGTTTTCTGGGATGCAGGTGCACATTACTGGGTCATGTTCAGGCTGAGTAAGTTTGGGCTGTTCAGCCTGGAGAAGAAAAGATTGCATGGAGAGCTCATAGCAACCTTCAAGTATCTGGGACTCTTTGTCAGGAACTGCAGCAATAGGACAGGGAGTACTGTGTACAAAATGAAAGAAGGGAAATTTAGGTTAAATATTAAGAAGAAATTTTTTAATGTGAGAGTAGTGAGACACTGGAATAGGTTGCCCTGTTGTGGATGTTCTAGCCCTGTCAATGTTCAAAGGCAGGTTAGATAAGACCTTGAGCAACCTGGTCTAGTGGAAAGTATCCCTGCCCAAGGCAGGGGAGATTGAGACTAGGTGATCTTTAAGATCCATTCCAATCCCTTAACATTGTATGACTGAGCTTCTCATCCACCGACATCTCCAAGTTCTTCTCCTCAGAGCTGCCCACAATCAGTTCTCTACTCAGCCTATATTTGTGCTTGGGATTGCCCTGACCCATGTGAAGGACCTTGCACCTGGCCTTAATGAACCTCATGAGGCCATGTCTCAAGCCTGTCAAGGTCCCTCGGGATGACATCCCTTTCTTACAGTATGTTGAGTGCTTACTTTTTGTGCTTTCAATTTCTGTGTATCAAAACTTTGAGATATTTGTACTTTGATCTACTAATTTAGCTCTAGATATCCAACATGGAAATATTTCACTTTAGAATTTTGCCCTGCAATAAATCAGCCATGGAGAGAAGAGTAACTCTTCTCTCCCAGTAACTTCATATGTGCAGTTTAAACCGCATATGTGCAATGGGCAGATATACAGACTTCTGGTCAGATGGCATATAGAGTTACAGAATCATCAAATCATTAAAGTTGGAAAAGACGTTTAAGATTGTCAAGTCTGACTGTTAATCTAACACCATCAAATTACCATTAAACTGTGTCATTAATCCGCCCTCATGCCACTAAACATATTGTGTATGCAAGCTTATATTTCCTTGTGGGACTGCTTTTCATTTTCATGAAGGCTGAATCATTTCCCAAGCAATCCACTGTATACAGAAAAGAGATGGCCTCATTATCTCCAGTCTATTCCCCGCAATAGTAAATAACCCTCTCTTCCTTTTCATTTTAATGACCTTTGGAGTGGTAGTTGTGGAGGGGAAGTGTATTAACATTGCTTTTTACATTTAGCACCAACTGTCCCTGAACTTTATTTGGGTGAATTCCACACACAGAAATTCCACACAGAAATGAAAAAGAATTGAAGCAGAATAAAAATACAGGAAAAAAACAAACAAAAAAACCAACAAACAAAACAAAACAAAAAAAAACCCAACCTTAATTAAAAAAGAAACAAACACGCTTAAAGAAAAAGGTACAAAACAGGAAATTTTCCTGTTTCTTTACTTTCCCACATATTCTTAGGAAGAATGTCTGATTATTCTGTGATATTAAGGTATGAATAGTCAATATTTTTTTTATTGCAAAAGTTAAGATATTGTACCTAACACAGCTGGGAAATGTGAAGATTTTTCCTGATTAAAAATACCATTTGACTATCAGAAATATTAGCTACATTACAAAAATATAGATTATGCTACCTATTGAAAGTGACAGATTTTTATTGTTGTGTTTATAATGAATCTAGGAAAATATGGTCTCTGTTAGAAGTACATTCTGAACTTCAGAAATTACGAAGTCTGTGAGAATTTTACTTTTTTTCAGAAGAATATGTCCCTGATTCACTCAGGCTGATGCATCTGTAATGTATGTCTCTGGGTCTATGCTGAGCCCCATTGAATCACTTTGCTGAATACAGAAGTGCATCCATATGAATCAGCCTGTTGATCAGGCCTTGTGTTCTGGCAAAGATCATCAGATTGATGCACAGACAGTCTTGAAGTACCATTTAAACACTTCAAATTGACTGTAAGTGGGAGGTAAATGCTTTATAGGTTTCTTACGGTGTTTCACAGCGGGAATTACACCCTAATGTGCAGGCTGCCTGCATCTTTTAAAGAGTGTCAGGAATTCATAAGCTGCCTTTGTTCGGACTTTTCTGTATAATTCTTTTCACTCTAGACTTCTCAGAGGAATTGTTTTATGTCTCTAACATTGATATCCTATAAACAGTTTTATACATAGATTTTATTTTTTTAAACAACAATTACCAGGTTATCATTGTCAGAGTGTTACGATATCTTCTTCGTTATATCAAATCCTTATTAGTCCAGTACAAAGAATAATACAAAGTTATCTGTAGGGCTTTTTTCCCGAGAAACTAAGAGGTATGTTATTTTATTATCATTTGTCTCTGATCTCGCTCTTCCTTCACTTATGCTAGTTACTTAATCAAAACCTATACTGTAATTTAATTCCAGCAGTGAGATCACATAATCACACAGAAACACAGAAACATTCAGTGTGAAAGGGACCTCTAGAGAACAAGTAGTCCAGTACCCTCTTTGAATAGGGTCAGCTATGGAATGTTGCTCAGGACCATGTCCAGTTGGAGTTTTACTGTCTGCAAAGATAAAGACTTCACAACCTCTCTGGGTGACTTGTGACAGTGTTAGAACATAGTAAAGTGTTCTCTTGCATTCAGATGGAATTTCAAGAGTTTACATTTTTTCACATTTTCTCTTGTCCTGTCAGTGGGCATCACTGAAAAAAATTTGGACTTCCTTGTCTTCATTACATCTCATAAGTGTTTAGTGTTTATGCACATGAATAACATCTCCCCTAAGACTTCTCTTATTCTCCAGGCTGAACAGTCCCAGATATCAGCCTTTCTTCATATGACACATGTTCCTGTTCCTTAATCATCTTTGTGGCCCTGAGTTGGACTCACTCCAGTAAGTCATATCAGTAAGTCATAAAGGCCATACTTCTTTTGTACTGGAGAGCTCAGAAGTGGATGCCAGTACTCTAGGTGCAGCCTCACCAATGCTGAATGAATCACATGATACAGAATTCGCATTACAGAGGTGGTAGAAAATCTTGAAAAGCTTAAAAAAATGCATAAAATACTTCAGATCGGCTTGTCAATGCATGTTAAAAAGTTATAGTGGTTGGGTGTAGGTTTTGTAAGCTTCTACTTATGTAAGAACTTTTTTTTTTTAATGAAATGTTAATTTTGATAACCTTGAATCTCAATCTTTTCATTCTACATACTTAGCACACATGATATTAGAAGAGACAGACAAGAGTCTGAATTCACTTTTATCTGTTTGTGCCCTACTTAAGTACAAGTTACATCTGTGGCAAATGTATTCCCTTTAAGGAGACAGTTCTCATAAGAAAATTACTCAAGTGTTTAGATTCTGACAAATTATGGATTCAAAAACCAATACAGAGCCAAAAGTCATTATAAAAGAAACTACTATGCCATCATTTTTGTAAATAGCAGAGTTTCTGAAATACAGAGAAAATATAGGAAGTTGGGGTTTATAGTTGGAGTTTAACTTATAAGTCTTTTTCCTGTTTGAATTTTTTATTATGTTTTGAGGGTTTTTTTGCTAATCATTAGCCACTGTACATAACCACATTTAAAAAAAAAAAAAAAGAAAACTCAAACAACCCCGCAACAAAAAACCAAAAAACCCAACCAAGCAACCAAAATGCAAACAAATTAACCTTTGTTTGTAATTGTTTATATAAGATTATCTTTTTATTCTGTTATGAGATCTATTATACAAGGATTCTGAGACTTATTATTGCCAAGATACTTCTGGCAAACCCTAACCCTAACCCAAGATACTTCTGGCAAAATTAGAAAAATAGAAAAAAAAATCACAAATCTTCATGATTAGCAACTTATTTCATCAGGAGATATACTGATTTATATAAACTACAAATAAATATTTCTGTCTCAGCTTTAAGCAATATTATACTAATAGAAAAAATGTGTGACTCATTTTTTTGCTTAATGAATCTACACTTATCTATTAATGCACTTACAAAGTCACCTCCCCTGTGGCTTATGTAGCGACTGTTTTTTTAAAGAAGCAAGCTTGATATCATTAATGCTTAGAGTAAGATCTCACAGTTGATGTATCATAAGGTAGGACTGGATGAATTTTCAAGGTTTTGTTGCTCTTTTCTACCAAGATTTTTGTTACTATAGTGGAAATTATGCTAGTGTCATAAAATTATTTGGGTTGGAGGAGGCTTTAAAGATCATCCAGTTCAATTCCCATGCCATAGGCATGTACATATTTCACTAGATCAGGCTGCTCAAAGCCCCATCCACTCTGACTTTGAACACTTCCAATGATGGGACATACATAGCTTCTCTGGGCAGCCTGTTCCAGATTTTCACCACCCTCACCATATAAAATTTTCCTCCTTTTGTCCTTTCTCAGCTTAGCCTCTTTCAGCCTCTTTCCTCCTTGTCCTGTCACTGCATGTCTTACTAAAAAGTCTGTCTCCATCTTTCTTATAAGCCCCTTTTAAGTATTGAATAGAATCACAGAGTTACAGAGTATGCTGAGTTAGAAGGGACCCACAAGGATCACTGAGTCCAGATCCTGCCCTTGCACAGGACCATCCCCAAGAGTCACATCACGTGCCTGAGGGAATTTTTCAAACAATAGGGACGATATAAGGTCTTTCTGAAGACTTCTCTGCTTCAGGCTGAACAACACCAACTCTTTCATCTTTTCTTCACATCAGACAGAAGTCCAAATAGCCATGTTCCCTCCTCCTCTTAGTTTGGCAGAGGTAGGAGGTCACTAGTCCAGCACACACATCACACTCTTCAGGCTCACAAGCATAGATATGTTTGTAGTTCCCCTGAGCACCAACGTAGACCCTCATCAATTGGATCCCAGCTGGACAAATGCACTGATGGACCTCATTCTACATAAGACCCCTTTCTCCTATTGCCCATTTTGTCCCCTGTGACCACCTTCCCCTAAACACTGGGTGCCTGTGTCCTCTTATGGCTTAGACTCTTGCTTGTTCCAGTTGCTGGCACCACAGGCTTCAAACACCTATAGTCCTAGTTTGACTCTAGCAGCTGGCACCAAATGCACTAGATAGTTAGGCCAGTGAATCCTTGTACCAGTGCCCTACGTGGGATACAGAGTGAGATTGCAGAGAGAGAGAGAGAGAGAGAGAGTTAAAGAAAGATAGAAGACAGGACAGACTGCAGTGATCAGGCAGAGAGCTCAACCAGACAGGTATACTGACTGTTCATGTTTTACACGAGACCAGCCCTTTTTGTAACATTTTCTGTCTTCATCTCACAGTCTGTCTTGCCTTGCACATTGTCTCACCAGTTAGCACAGCCACAGTGACACCTACCATTATTCTAGACCCTTCTTATTTGTTACAAAGTCCTGATTGGCCTGTAGTACCTTGATAGCCCATTGATTCATGTGACTAAGTATGTTAGTTGTGTTTGTCTCCATCATGTTTCATTGCCAGATTTTGTCTGTATGTTTTGTTTCTGGCTTCCCTCTTTTTCACAATATCTCATTTGACAAGATACTCCATCAGTTAATCTTATTGAAATAATTGTTCCCTAATTTCACATGCAATTTAGCTAGTGTGACTGAGCAGGCTTGGTTCTTGTTAGTGCCCGTTACTGCCTCCCTTATCCTTGGTCAGGAAGATTTGTGTCTCTATGTGTTCTCATTCATGGTTTCCTCCTTTTCTCATTATCTCCTTTTTGCATTTAAGCTGCCCTTGATCAGATATCCTTAGAGGAATATTCACTCCCTCTACCCATATGCCCTTCAAAGTATCACAGTTACTGTACTACAATTTTTAAACTTTACAGATACACTTTATTTAAATTAACAACAAATTCTTGACTTCATATGTGAGGGCTGTTCCACTTCTTGTCTGTAACAAGATTTTGAATGTAAAAGCATTAGCATGCAAGGGGCAATGGTGTGTATCAGTTGCGCCTTTCCTTCCTTCCCTCCTTCCTTCCTCCCTTCCTTCTTCCTTCCTTCCTTCTGCCCTTCTTTCCGCCCTTCCTTCCTTCTTTCCGCCCTTCTACCCTTCCGCCCTTAATTCCTTCCTCCCTTCCTTCCTGCCTTCCTTCTGAATTCCTCCCTTTCTTTCTCTGTCCTTTATATTTATGGTACATCTAAAGAGATGCTAGAAATATTTTGGGTTTTTTTCTTGCCTTACACAAGGCTTTTCCAGATATAATCTCTACTTAGCTTAATGCAACTATCTAACTGTTAATTACATCAAATGTAAATTATACAGAAAACTCTAATCTACCAAAACTCTATGAATTAATGTTCCTCTGGAAAGGGATGCTTTTCTCTTTTGAGCAACACTGTGATTCATAGTTTTTAAAAGAAATGTCAAACAAGCTTTCATCCTTAAGGAGTTGAAAGAAAAGCAGTCAAGTGCCAGGCTAGTTTTTGAAAGACAAATTCAAAAGCTTTGGAAAGAATGTTTCCAAAACCTTAATTTTAGCAGATATTCTACACTGATTTTCACCCTAACCACCCTATATTCAATCTTTCTGTTGTTATTATAAGGAAGAGAAAAAGCAATAATCATTGGAAGAGATTAAAATAGGCAAATAATAAAGTTTCTGTTAATTTTTCTGCTCTCTTGAAAAAATCTAGGTAACAAAGTCTTGCTTAGTGAAAAGTTGAGTAACTGAGTATAGTGAAGGGTGGATAATTGGTCAGTGAAACCAAGGAGGTAACCCATGATATCATCATTGAATGATTTCGTTGATGACCTTCCTGGTAACTGGTTATAAATCCATGCAATCACATATTGTCATGCCACCCTGCAACACAGAGAAGCTGAGAAGTTAAGGCATTGATGCTGAGCCCTGCCCAGAGCCTGAATCAGGGACTGGTGTGAGTGAGCATCACATCCCCCCAAGCTGGGCTGGACTGACCCACTGCTGTGGTCACTGGGCAGGTGTCAGTCCACTGCAACAGTTATTGGTATGCGTGTGTTTGTGTAAGAGTGTCTGTGTGAGTGAAATGCTTCTCCTCACCCAGCCGATGCCGTTTCATAAATTCAGCTTTTCCCTCAATGACAGACAGTTAATAAATCAAAATAATTTTTCTTTACAGACCTTGACACAAGGTGACTAAGTGAATTTTAGTTAATCTCAATTATATTTATACCTTAATTGCAGATAAAAAATAAATAGTTGCCCAACATGACATTTACAAGCAGAGATAGTAGCACTAATAAAAGTGGCCAGGTAGAGAATAACTTTCATATATAAAAAACAGATCATCCACACATCCAGTGTGGTGTGAAGAAACTAAGATTTATTTTTTTTTTTAATAAAAAGAAAACTGTAGTAGAAAAAAGGAAAATGTGAATAAAAAAAGTAAATGAATAGCATTATCAAAACCAATGTTTCTAAATTAAGGGAAGATCTGTATTATACCCTGGGTTTCTTTCTTGGCTTTCTATATGCTAGTAAATTAATCAAATCTTAAACTATTCTCTAGTACTGACACTAACTGGTAGCATTCAACACACAATCCTGTTAAATATTTTTGACCTCTCAAATAATGCAATCACTGCAAATTTTGTATTGGAAATTGTTACTGCCTTGCTCTTGTTCCTGTCAAGGAACTGTTTGAGAAACTGTGCATCAGTTTGTGATAAAAGTACACCACCAACTGTTCCAGTAAATAATCAGGGTAGATAATTTAGTCTGGGTGCTGGGGGACTGACGCTGTGTGTTTCATTCTTAGCTACATCAAGATCATGGGAACTGCTAGGGCATGCCAAGACTCCCTTTCAGACCACATTCTTGCGTGTCCTTTGCATGTGGCAGAATGATCCTGCTTGCCCCTGCCTTCAGCAGAATTAAAAAGACCAAGCCTCTACTTGCAGAAGTTCATTATTGTGCCTTAAAACATGCATTTATACAGCTATTAATAAAGTTTAAATTATAAAAATAACATTTTTACATAGTTCCTCAGTTTTAAAAAATAGAACTTCCATTGATTTCAGATTTTTTGAACTTGATGAGAATCAAAAAAAACTATTATGCTACATTTTTAATGCCTTGCTCATTCCCATTAACAAATATGATTGTGGATGAATGCAGTATTTATTTGTAGTGAGATCTTGATGTCCAGCACCTTTACCACTGCTAACCTTGCTTGGAATGGAATCTGTCTGGATATAATGCTGGAAAATTCTGGAAAAGTTAGTAACTTAAAGAAATTTAGATAAGTCTAGTGCCTAGTGTATTAAATGGAATGCTTAAATGCCACAGATTCTGTTCTTTTAAAGAAATGACAGATGTTATATACAGTTTCTGAAAAAAAGCATTTTATTCTAGGAATTCTTATTGAAGTTCACACACAGTACATTTATATTAATTATACCCCAGCACCTTAAAATGCTACACTTTATGAATTGCAAATGGACCTTTCTTAATAGAGCACTATTTTAATAACTCTTTTTTTTTTCAAATTTTCTGAGAACTGCAAATATGACAAGCTCATCATGGCAATTTTTTTTTTCCAGGAAAAAAATTGAACCAAACATGATAAGTTGACTAAATTGTAGACATGAATATCTATTGGTTTTGTTGGATTTTAATTTTTTAACTAAAAGAGCCACTTCTTTAAATATATATATATATAAAATTAATTCATGGTTATCAAACAAATTTTACTAAGTAGTTAAAATTCTTCAGATCTCAGATCAATAAAGTTACTAACTATATGCCTTAACTTCAAACACATTATTTACCTCTCCAGTGAATGAATTTATGTATTTCAAGTGTCATTTATGTTCAAATGACTCTTCTTTTTTTTTGGCTTCAAAAAAAAGAGAAGAAGACTAATCCCCTCAGTGGTGTGTTTGTCATCATTCAGTTGTTACTTGCATTAAATTTCAGAAAGCAGTATCTTTTTCCATGCTCTCTTATGTAAATGAAACACATATGATCGTTTCAGGGTTTCCCTTAATCTCCAAGCAATTGAGATTTCACTCTTTTACTTGCTTTCCTTTAAATGGAGAGGGGAAATTAATATGAAATCTTCAGGTAGCTGCATGAATGAGACACAAGCATATTGCCTGTTTTTTCAAACTTTTCATCAACTATAATTTTTACTGCAATGCATTAGGTAAGGGTACAATTTTAAAGATGCATGTTGTCTTCTATTAAAAACAAGGTTAAACAAGACACAAAGCAACACCATAATAAACACTTGGGACATATCCTCATTTTAGACTGCCCTCATTACACATTAGAGTATATAATGGAAGTAGTGTGGTAAAAGAATATACAGAAGATATTTTTTCTTTACAATTGGGGACATTTCAGAAGTTTTTTACACTTAGATGAGTGGAATTTGTTTATGACTTAGGCAATATGCAGTTCCCTTATATTCTATTGTCTGGTCTAAAACATCTGAATTTCTTTTTTTTAATTATTATTATTATTATTTCCTCTTTTTTTACTATTTTAGCAACAGATTGTTTTATTTTTTAAGTTATCTTATTCTGCTGTTTAGAAGTTCATTGCAAGTAGATTTTTAATTTACAGCACCTCCAAAATTAGAAACCTGATATTACAATTTTTGTGAAATTGGTGATTAGTTTTATTATTGAAGACAAATGAAAAAGGGGAAAAAGAATGAATCCATAAAAAACCCCTGAAGACATTGTAGCCCGTACAGTGGATGATAGCTTTTCCATTCCCTACATCATTTTTAAGCATGAATAGATTATCCAAATTACTCTGAAGTTGTATGAAAGATGTTTGCTATTAGTATAATCAGACATGTCACAAAGAGTGATGATGACATAGTATACAATCAGAATTTACAGAATATAGCTGTCAGTGATATACCTAAGCTTCTTTTCAAAGGAACTGGTGTTTAAAATTTGAATCTTACCTCCTACTTCTTGGAGAAATGGAAGTACAGTGAACATATATTGTAAAATTATTTCAAAGAAAAGGAGATAGTCTGCAAAACTGTACAATATAAATCATGAAAACCAAGCTCATAAAATCTTCTTCTTCAAGATCAAAGCTCAACACTATTCAGCTTTCTACACTTTGCCACCATTCTTAATCTAGCTTTTTGCTTTACATTCTATTCAGGCTTGATTTAATAAAAATATAAAAAAACCCAAAAAACATCATCTTCTGTTGTTCATTCTTGCATTACAAAGAAAGCTTGATTCTTAGGTCTGATATTTTTTGCTTAATTAGATTCAGAGTTAAGTACTGTTTCCTCTGCAATATGTGTAGTATTATTTGCTTTGAATGCCTGTGAGGGAACATAGGTGACTGAGTTTTTTCATCACCTTTCCTTAACTTTCTTGGTTTTTAAACTTACTTTTTATTGGAATTCTGTTTACCCACACAGACAGGAAAACAGATAGTGGTTTATTGTGTTTCTAAAGTAGTGCAAGTACTCTTGTTTAAAGCTTTTAAATAGTTGAAAGTTAGTTTCTATTTAATACTTTGAAATAGTAAACTGATATAAAAGAATATTTTTCCATTTGTTTTGACTTTGCCTTCTTAAATTATTTTTTTTCTCTGATAGAACAGCTGAAACTCTGAAATATTATTTTCAATGAACGAAAATATTGCTTTGTTACTAAATTAGGTATAACAGTACTTTTAAAATAGCTAATACTTCCTTACTTATTTAGGAGAAAGATTCCTCTGCTCATTAGTGAAATCTCTATTTTCAAATTAGTTTGAATACTTATCTTCAGAGAAAAATCAAAAATTATATTCAGTTCAGGAATTTAATAACAATTTCTACTGTCAGTCAAAAAGGCTGATAGACCAAAAATGCTTCTGACCACTAAAGACCACATTTTTAATTCCATACTTCTCAAGAGTCTCTTAAGAGGTGCACAGAGACGAGAAAAACACTGTATGTTATTGCCTGTATAGTTGCTTCTGGGAGACTTTGTACATATACTTCAGTCTTTGTAGATAATTATTCAGAAGCTTCTTTTAAATGATCATTGTTAGTCTACTTGGCAAATAATGTGAAGATATCTTAGAAAATGAAGGGAAATAAATAGAAAACATAATGCTGTTACCATAAAGATCTACAAGGCGTACAGTTCTTGGAAAATGCTTACAGTTCCCACAGCAAAACAAATATAAAATAGTTACAAAGAAAACAAAAGGTAATCAGAGGTACAGAATTACTTTCATAAGAAGAAATATAAATAGGCTAGAATCCATCAGCTCAGCTTGGAAAACAGTAGCCAGCAGAGGATATGTTAGTGGTGTAAACTCATGGATGAATAGAAAGGGAATAATTATTTACTGTTTTTCATTTTTTTAATAAAACAAACAAACCAAAACCAAACATACACACCCACCACCCTACAAAACCATTCTTATTAAATAATAAAGCAGAAGGTTTTAAACCAACTCTTTATGTATATATAACATTGTTGCTTTAAGAATTGCACTGGCAAATAATTGTAGAAGTATGAGTGTATTCAAAAATAAAGTATGCAACTTCAAAATGGACAGCTTTAGGTTATGTAGTCCATGTAAACACTGTAGTCCAGAAAGTTTTTAAGTACTAGAAGCTGGGAGAATATTTCAAAAGGAAACTTACTTGTCTTTTTGCATGATATTTTTATTGTAAGACTCTGTAGATCAGGGTTAAAAACAAAATGCTGCTCTGAATGGAACATTTGTTTTGCCATAGTATAATTGTTCTTGTGTTTTTAACTGCTGTGCAACCCTCTACCTAAACCTGCCCTGTACAAGTCCTAAGCTATTCTACTAAAATTTAATTTACTGTATGAAGAATAGTACTAATAAAGCCTCTTTTTAATCATCTCTCCATAATCATTTATCCAGGAACTGCAATATATTTCAAAATTCAGTATATATTTTTCATAATGTTTAATTACTGTGCATTGCGCAGTACCTGCCAAATATCCGGGGCCTTGTTTGTAGAATAAAATTACACTAAATGGAAAAGAAATAACAAGACCGCTTGACAAGACTTGGTGTCAAGGAAGAGAACTTCAATCAAGAATTGTTTTCCCAGAGAGGAGAGTTTATTATCGTGTATGGGGCTGTTATGGGTTTCCTGGTTTATGAGTTTATAGTTGTAAAGTTAAAAATCCTTATTTGCTCAAAATGGCGTTTCTTCTTCTCCCTCATGTTGTCCCTGCTTCCTGATTGGCTAGATTTTGCCACAGTGGAGTCTTCCCTTATATGGTTATCTCCACCTTCCTTTACCTTTTATGGTTGTAGCCATCCCCTCTTCTTCCTTTTATGTTATGCTCCTCCCAAGTTCTGTCCCTCTTCCAGAATGTTCCATGCTCTGCTGTATATAAGCCAGTGCCAATCCTACTAAACGTGCCATTCAGTCTTTACCCCCGACTCGGAGTGAGCCTCTCCTTCTCATCCCTGTAAGGGTTTTGTCACTTGTTGAAGTACTTTTGTTAAGAAAAGAAAACAATTATATGAAGTTTTTGATTGGTCAATGATGTTAATTGAGATATTAGTAGCAACGTTTTTCTGATTATGGTGTAAGTGAACACAGTTTCCTTTCAAATTCTTCCCAGGCTTATGTTTTTCAGCTAGTGTTTAAACCATCTTCCTCTTGCCTCCACTCAGTGTCTGCTGCAAGTACCTTCCTACTGAGTGACCAAGTTTTCTTTACTTCCAGAATTTATCTGCAATAGAAACAATACTTAAACATATTTAAATTTAATCAACTATTCTTTCCAAACTTCAATTCTTTCCATCTACTTTAGAATAATCTTCCGGAGTTAGTACTTGCTTTGGTCTTCTGTATATTTAATGTTTTGGAAAGTGGCTTCTGTGGTTACAATTACACAGAAAAATTAGTCTGCTCCAACTCACTTACTGGCCTCAAAGTAAGTGGCATACCATGGTTTATGCTTAGATTGATTAAGGCAAGCCTCCTCAAAAGCTCATATGCTTCATATCATTTACCTCTTGGCTTCCTTCAAGTCTTATGTGGTACTTTTGGAATCATAAGACAGGATTATTTTGTCAGTGCAGTTAATTTCTTTTTAGTTCAAGGTGTAAGACATTATAGGAAGTATTGGAACTGAATATTTTTTTGTTGGGGATTAAAATTTTGTGGGGATGAAAGAGTTTAAAAGATTGAAAAAAAAAAGAATAATTTTAATTTTTAAACCAATGCTGCATTCATTCATTAGCAACGCAAAGTTGTCCTAAAGATCAGTTTATTTCTTGTGGTAAACATGGTTGCACTAGATACACCACTATTCAACAATCTTTTCTTAGGTTACCTGTGAGTACACAATGCAATGTAGCTGATGTTCCGTCATCAGTGCTGTTGACTGCAAGACCTTGGTGGCTCTTCCTCAAGCTGGAAGTGATCAGATCTGAGAGCTCATCAATGACACAAGTTGAAACTGAAGTAGGCTGGTGGCCAACCTTCTTACTCTTAGGATTGTCCTTGTTTATGTCTGACAGTCTTGCTTACAGCCCCTCAGTAGGGTCTTCTCTGCTCCTATATTGGGAAACAGCAGTAACTACTCAATACACACTCAGAGTAGAATACAGGAAAGCAAATGATTCAACACTTGCCTTGAAAGAAACTGTTGACTTAGGAGTAACATAGCCAGTATTTGTTGAATAAGTACAAATACTATTTTTCCACTGGTCTGAAATCTAAACTTTTTATGGCATTTGGAATTTATTTCTGTGTAATATATAATTGCTATTGTACAGTATTAAACCTAGCACTGGAACCAAACTTGGTGAACTTTAATTACCTGTTCTCTTAGTGTTATTTTTTGAAATATCTCATTGCTCTTGGAAAAAAAAAAAGAAAAAAAAAGGCACCATTTGAAAGTTAAGGTACTGATATAAAGACATTAAATTGTAATCAGAAATAACCATGGAAATTCTATGTCTATTATTACAGTGACAAGCACTGACAGTTATCTACCTTCTTTGTCTCTGTGGTGCATGTAACAGAAATGGGAGGAATGCAAAGCTAGGTCCTGATTCTTGTAAGAATACACTCATTTATTAATATTAGTGAGGTAAACAGCTATTTTTTGAGAGTGCATTCTGATATGTGCTTCAAGTGCTCTTCTAAGAGGCTTAATTTAATACTACATACATATATATGACAAAATACATCAGATTCTAGAATAAACTGAAGAAAATCAAAGTGCAATTTGATTTCTTCAGTGTAAGTTAACCCATTTTAAGAACTAATTGCAGATTGTCAAGTATTAGCTCTCCTAGAAATACCTTCAAATTGATAGTCAGTAATAAAAATCTGTCCAATATTTTGTGATATTTGACTATACTAATATATAGCTTAATTTATGAGATAAGAAGATACACTGCATTGCTTTTATCTACACCTTACAT
Organism: Campylorhamphus procurvoides; assembly: GCA_013396655.1. NCBI lineage: Eukaryota > Metazoa > Chordata > Aves > Passeriformes > Dendrocolaptidae > Campylorhamphus > Campylorhamphus procurvoides. Next base: position 184,526 of record WBMV01003485.1, read on the forward strand.
GAAATGAAGGTGATAATCCTATTAAAAGTAAACAAACCAACAATTTTTCACAGGGAAGAAGGAAAGAAAAAAGGATGACCTCTTTGTACTGTTTCTGTATAGTTTCTCAGCTGAATAGTAAATAGTTTTTCTTGTTTTTTGGTTGGGAGTGTTAGCAGGACTTTTAGTTGAATGTTTCGATGGTTGGGGTTTTTTGCGTTGTTCTGCTTTGCTTGCTTATTTGTTTTGTTTGTTTTTTTTCCAAATCTAGGCACTCCCAATGTTGTTCTAAACTAATATTTTAGTGCTCAAATAGCAGGTTTTTTCCCAGTGTAAGACCTTCAGTGTATTTTTTCATTAATTGAAAAAGGATTTGTCAATATCTGAAAATGTTTGAAAACCTAGTAATTTTTATTTAATTTTCTAAGCATGGTTCAAATCATGCATACCTACAGTGAACTATAGGGTATATCGTACAGAATTATACGGTAGATCTGTGAATTTTTCAACATTTACACTACAGTTTGCAATAATTGGTAGATCTTTCAGTTGAAGCCTCAAGAAAGTTCCTCTAGACTGGTTTAGGCATTGTAGTGGCTGTAGTGCATAGCCTTAAGGTATAATTTATGTAAAATATTGAAGGAAAATATTTATTACCATAATAATATAATTTATTTATATGTAGTCACCAAACTCTCATAGTATTTACTCAAACACCTATCGATTTTTATATATATCAAAACATCGAACTCTCATAGGATACACAAAAACATCTATCAGAAGCTGCATTAAAATGCATTTAAAAAAACAAAAACAAACTTATAATGGAATTTGTTATTCCACTTTTGTGGCTAACTGTGACTTCTGACACACACCTGAATATGAGCTTCTCATATTAGGTTCCCATTTACAGGTAACTGAAATACATAGTGAGATTATATTTACCATGTGTTGTTTTTAGACATACATATGTATTAGTAAAATATACAGGAAATATTTCCAGATATGGGAACTGAGTAATGTCTACTGCTAAACAATTAAGATGCTTCCTGACATGTTTGTCTTTGGCCAGTTAGAATTACTCCAAACAGTTCCTGGAAAGTTTCAGAATTAGCATGGTCCAGTAACTATTCCTGACAGACAGATGCAATCACAGTGCTTCACAGAATAAGACAGCTACACTGTATGGACCTGGAGCACTGCTGCCAGAAAGCAGTGGTGGGCCCTTCCATGTTACTACACCCTAGGATAGCCAAGTTGTTCTTTTTGAACTTAACAACTTAAAATATGCTATAAATGTACTACATTCTCAACTATTGCTCTTAAAAGCATGAATCAACAATTCACAGTAGCAACAGCATCTAAACTAAAAGGAAAATAAAGATTTGGTCAACCTGGGGCCCTCAGTTCAGGAAAGATATTGAGGTGCTGGAGTGGGTTCAGAGAAGAGCAACAACGCTGGTGAAGGGACTTGAGCACAAGTTCTGTGGGGAGAGACTGAAGGAGCTGGTGTTGTTTAGTCTGGATAAGACAAGGCTTAGAGGTGATTTCATCAGTCTTTACAACTACCTGAAGGGAGGTTATAGCCAGGTGGAGGTTGGTCTCTTCTCCCAGCAGTAGGACAACGGCGCACGGGCTTAAGCTGTGACAGGGGAGGTNTCAGAGAAGAGCAACAACGCTGGTGAAGGGACTTGAGCACAAGTTCTGTGGGGAGAGACTGAAGGAGCTGGTGTTGTTTAGTCTGGATAAGACAAGGCTTAGAGGTGATTTCATCAGTCTTTACAACTACCTGAAGGGAGGTTATAGCCAGGTGGAGGTTGGTCTCTTCTCCCAGCAGTAGGACAACGGCGCACGGGCTTAAGCTGTGACAGGGGAGGTTTAGGTTGAATATTAGAAAGAAATTCTTTACAGAGAGAGTAATCAGGCATTGGAATTGGCTGCCCAGAGAAGTGGTGGATTCACCATCCCTGGAGGATTGTGAACAGAGATTGGACTTGGCATTTAATGCCATGATCTTGTAAACAGAGTGGCGTTGGGTCAAGGGTTGGACTCAATGATCTTGAAGGTCTTTTCCAACCCAATTGATTCTATGATTCTATGAAGTATGCTTAAGATGTTGCAGTTGTCATCTTCTGTTTTCAGACAAAGCATGAACTAAAGGTAAACAGGGAATAAGTGTACAGGGTCAGAACCAAGTAGTACTCAATTAGCTGTAACTAAACCAGACTTTTTGAAACACATTTTTTTTTAAAACTGTGAATCACAACTGCAGTCTTTTTTCTCTTAAATTTCTGCCTTGTCTTTGAGATGTTTCCAAGTTGTTACACCAAAATTACAGAATAGATTGGCTGGATTCCTACCAATTTATTATAGTAAAATCCTATCCCAAGGAAAAAAGAATATACTATATATATATATATATACTACATATGCCAAGCTAAGAATTTTTATTATTTTAGTTTGACTAAAGTCCAACAAAAATTATTATTATTATTATTATTATTATTATTATTATTATTATTATTATTATTATTATTATTGTTGTTGTTGTTGTAATGGTCCAAATATATATGTGAAACAATATACAGTTAAAATCACACATGTGGAAACTTTCAAGTATTTCCCCCTTTCTCCAATATAATCTCATGTCTATACTCACCGACACTGCATTTCACTGCAAGGTCATTGACAGCTCCTTCTATACAGTATAACTGCTTGTTATTATTATCTAGCTGATTACAAAATACCTGTAATAGGCATTATATTACAAAATTGTAAAAGTTAAACAAAAGCTGAAATGTTGTAGCTAATTGTTCCAGAAAAAAATAGTGCTCAGCTCAGGATCAAAGTGGTTTGTTGATTTACTAAGGATGCAATCAACCAGTAATCAACAAATCATACCTAGAGGATCAATATCAGCAAAAAACTCAGATAAATCATAATCCTAGACATAGCTGTCATAGCTGCCTAAGACATCCTTAGATAGGACATGTTATGCAGTTTCCACCTCAGGCTGTGACTTTTAATTCTTGTTTTGTAACAGCTTGAATTAGGTTTAGTTTGACTTTATTTATTTATTTTTACTAGAGTAGACCAACAGTACAGTATTCTTACTTTGAAGTAACTGTTCAGAGAGCGGTTTAAAGCAGTGTCTTTTACTGCAGTCTTAGTAATACTTGCTGTATCAGTACCTTTCTCTGATCTCATATATTTCCCACACTCCTTTGCAGATCTTATCTCAAGTTACACCCTCTGAGTTCAATGCTTCACAAAAAAAAAAAAAAGTGAAGAGAAAGAAAGAAAAAAGCAATGGGNTACCTGAAGGGAGGTTATAGCCAGGTGGAGGTTGGTCTCTTCTCCCAGCAGTAGGACAACGGCGCACGGGCTTAAGCTGTGACAGGGGAGGTTTAGGTTGAATATTAGAAAGAAATTCTTTACAGAGAGAGTAATCAGGCATTGGAATTGGCTGCCCAGAGAAGTGGTGGATTCACCATCCCTGGAGGATTGTGAACAGAGATTGGACTTGGCATTTAATGCCATGATCTTGTAAACAGAGTGGCGTTGGGTCAAGGGTTGGACTCAATGATCTTGAAGGTCTTTTCCAACCCAATTGATTCTATGATTCTATGAAGTATGCTTAAGATGTTGCAGTTGTCATCTTCTGTTTTCAGACAAAGCATGAACTAAAGGTAAACAGGGAATAAGTGTACAGGGTCAGAACCAAGTAGTACTCAATTAGCTGTAACTAAACCAGACTTTTTGAAACACATTTTTTTTTAAAACTGTGAATCACAACTGCAGTCTTTTTTCTCTTAAATTTCTGCCTTGTCTTTGAGATGTTTCCAAGTTGTTACACCAAAATTACAGAATAGATTGGCTGGATTCCTACCAATTTATTATAGTAAAATCCTATCCCAAGGAAAAAAGAATATACTATATATATATATATACTACATATGCNAATATCAGCAAAAAACTCAGATAAATCATAATCCTAGACATAGCTGTCATAGCTGCCTAAGACATCCTTAGATAGGACATGTTATGCAGTTTCCACCTCAGGCTGTGACTTTTAATTCTTGTTTTGTAACAGCTTGAATTAGGTTTAGTTTGACTTTATTTATTTATTTTTACTAGAGTAGACCAACAGTACAGTATTCTTACTTTGAAGTAACTGTTCAGAGAGCGGTTTAAAGCAGTGTCTTTTACTGCAGTCTTAGTAATACTTGCTGTATCAGTACCTTTCTCTGATCTCATATATTTCCCACACTCCTTTGCAGATCTTATCTCAAGTTACACCCTCTGAGTTCAATGCTTCACAAAAAAAAAAAAAAGTGAAGAGAAAGAAAGAAAAAAGCAATGGGTGCATGTGTGTGTGCTTAAACGTCAGCTTTCAGTAAAGGTGTTCAAAGTCATGCAAACAGTCCAAGGTGTTACAGACACCAGTGAGCCAGAAATAACAGGGATATATTGTGCAATTGTGTTGAGTACTTAGCAAATTAAATAATTAGCTTCAATAAGACTACTTGCTCAACTGAGAACTCAGTAAGGCGATTGAACAATTCCCATTCAGGCATCACCTTTAAAATTGCAAAGTTCAGATCTTGAAGGTGGTAAAATTGTTAGTCTTAGTAGAAAGCTATAGTCTTCTGCTTTATTTTTAATTTTTTTTTTACATATGATCCAGGATAATTAAAACAATCTAGACATCAATGCAAATAATATTTTCTGAATATGTATAAGGCATATTTCAGGAGTATTTTTGTATTAAAACCAAAGAGCTAATTAATTCTCTACATTCCCTAGTTCTGCATAAAAAAAAAGAAAACATGTTCCACAAGATGAGTTTAAAAAAAATCTGAGTATTTTCTTCTATTTTCAGACTGCTTCAGCACCAGCATTTTAGCATTCATTAGGTTAGAAATATACTCTGAAGAATCTTTGGGGATCTCTTTAGTTCTTGTAGCACTGGATAAAATGCTAATAATATATGCCAAATTATATTTGCTTCTAATTACTTTTCCAATTAATACTGGCATTTTACACTGTAATCAAATAACATTTTTTTATTCCCAAAACTTTTCACAATGCCCAAATATATCAGGTTCATTCCAACTTTTTTTAAAAATTTATTTTAATAAAATCAAATTCTGTACAATTGGGATCCAATCTCTTATATGGCTGAACTTAATTTTCATTTCTCTGAGCTTTACAAAGTCTGCTTTCTCACCCCAGAATTTTACATAACTCTCAGGGCTGGTACTTCTTGTCTTCTTGATTACAGTGTTATTTTGCAGCTGTGATCCTTCTAAGAACTGCTTTCAAGAAGCATAGCAAATAGATAGTGAACCAGATTTTCTTCTGTGAAGACTTTCTTGCTTAAGAAGGGTAAATCCATCTGCCTCTTTTAAACAGTTGATAATGTTTGAGCATAAGCAAGTGCAATGTGTTTTCTATCTCCGTTTTGCAGAGTTGGCAATTCTAACTCAATTTGTCAAACTATGGCAAGAAGCGAGTATAAATGACATATTTTGCTGAAAATATGTAAATACATGAAAATATGAAAGTATCAGCTGAAAAAACTAATGACTCCTTTGATACCATGTACTGTGACACTAATGGCTTGTTGATGAAAACTATATTGGCTCAAATTAGTTCAGATAGAAGCCTGCTAAAGCTTGGAGGGTGATGTGTGGGAAAGGCAAATGTACACTAATTAATATAGTTTTTGGATAAATTCTTCTGTCAGTTGAGTCAAATTGGCATGGTATTGGTATGAGAGATGTGTATTTTTTGTGCCTGAGGGATGTGCTGCTATGTTGGATATTGCTAATGATGTGAGGAGTGTGGGCAGGTGACCTGCTCTGCCCTACCTGAATTGTGTTTGCATTTAGCTGAACAGAGTAACAAACAGACCTTTTCATAAGGAGTTGGATGAACTACAAAATTATTGTGCCATGTTAAAGTGATGAATGAATTGTACTTTAAATAGAACTTTTATAGCTTTAAGTGATTTTATTTAAAATACAGCATATTTTTATATAGGGGGTGGGACATGGAGGGAAGGAGAATTGTTTTGTTTGAAATGCAGGTCTCTTTCTTAAAAGTGAGCCAGGAACCAAACTCCATTTTTATTCAAAACATTAATTTGCTGAGTTAATTTACAGTAGGATGTTTAGTAAGATTAAAAGGTTTGCTGAGTACAATGAGTGAACCTCCGAGTGCCATCAGAAGGAAATAAAGAAGAGAGAGGAGACCACAATGGAGCAGGTTTGCTGCAGGACTTGCTACCCCATGGGATGAATCAACACTGGAGCAGTTTGTTCCCAAAGAACTGCACCCTGTAGAAAGGACCCATGCTGGAGCTGTTAATGAAGAACTGCAGCCCATGGGAAGGATCCCATGATGAACCAGGAAAAGACTCCTTCCCCTGAGGAGAAAGGAGTGGCAGAGAAGTGTGATGAACTTAATGCAAACCTGCATTCCCAGTTCCCCTGCACCACTGAAGGGGATGAGGTAGAGAAAATCAGGACTGAAGTTGAGCCCAGGAAGAAAGGAATGGGAAGGTGTTTTATGATTTCAGTTTAGTTCTCATTATCCTACTCCGATTTGCTTGGTAATAAATTAATTTCATTTTCCTTAAATTAAGCCTGTTTTGCCTATGATGGTAATTGTTGAGTGATCTCTCCCTGTCCCTGTCTTGCCCCAAGAGCCTTTTGTTGTATTTTCTCTCCCCTGTCGCATTGAGGATAGACTGGCTTGGTGGGCACCTGACATTGATCCACAGTCAACCCACTGCAACAGTTTGTATTTTTCTTTCACCTATGTCTAAGATATCATATAACCACTAACAGAAAAGAAACGCAAAGATCTTGTTATGTTGTAAAACTGTTTTGTTATATACATTGTATGTACTTTTTTTCAGTAAAAGCAGATAGAGGGGGAGCCTTTAGAGGTGACAGGATCAGATTTTCAGTTTTCTGTAGGCTTAGCTGTGGATCTCTGGGGGAAAGTGCACTCAGTAATTAAATATTCCAACAGAACATACAAGACTAGCAGATTTTTATTATTTTGTCTTATATGTTGACAAAACAGATAAAATCTCAAGTAGCTTTCTCATAGATTATAAATGTTTTTTGAAAATTTTCCTAGGTTCCTACAATACTGTACTTTCTGAAAACTAAGTTACTCATTTTAGACTGTTATTAGTTTTCCTTCCTTCCTTCCTTCCTTCCTTCCTTCCTTTCCTTCCGAATTTCTTTTTTCCTCCCTTCCTTCCTTCCTCCTGCCCTCCCTTCCTTCCCCAGTTTGTTTTTCTGCTTTTCACTTCCTCTTCTCTCTCTTCTTTACTTTTTCTCTTTTTCTGTGTCTACCCCACACTGAATCAAGTGCTTTGGATTCAATACAGCATACTCTTTTGAAAAAGTAGAATTTGGACAATGAAGCACATATTATATCATATCATATCATATCATATCATATCATATCATATCATATCATATCATATCATATCATATCATCAATCATATCATATCATATCATATCATATCATATCATATCATTCAAATGTGAATACTTGGGATAAAACAGACTCTGAAAGGTGCCAATACTAATGTACACTGTATTTTCACAGACTAGATATTCACCTTTTTCTAGGGGTGAAATCTCATCAATATCTCAACAACAGTAATTTCAAAAATGTTGAAATGAACTTTTTTTTGCACAGTTTGGACATGTGTGAGTAAAAACTACAATACAAATCTCAAAAGTTATAAATCTAACTTTAAAAGAAATACATTATTTTGGCATGTTTCCTCAATAACAGAAATGCCTGTTTCTAAAATAGTTGGTGTAATTTTCTAAAACAAGTTATTCTAATTTCAAAACGTGTAGAACATGACAAATATGTTTAGATTTCAATTTCAAGACACAGAATTCCCAAAATTCTCAGATAAATGATGTATTATGTTTTTAGATCATATTTTTATTTTCTCTTGTCCCTACCTCCCTCCAGGCTTCATACAAAACATAAAAATAAATGGAATTACTGAGTTGTGCTTTCTAGTAGGTATCTGCATTTTTCTATTAAAAAGATCACAAAATATTGAAGATCACATCCTCAGCCTGCAGAAGTCAGCATGTTTTCAACAAGCATTTACATTTACATCAGCTGGAAGTGGGTTCAGCGCCTTTCCTGGGCAACACAATTATCTGCTGCTACTTTACTGCTTTGGTAAACAAATAGACATAACATATGCAGTGGTTAAAGCATCAAACTCTGACAAGTGCTGCTTTAAACTTTTGCTCACTTTCAATGTCTTTTTGCTAGAAAATATGCTGAAAAAGATTCTTTATGTTTAGAAAAGAATCTGTATAACTGAAAATAGTGACTGCTCTGCAAGGATATTTTTCTTCTTGTACTGCCAGGGTACCGTGTAGATGTTTTCTTTGTATCTTTCAAATACAGAAGGATCTTGTCCTTGTCTCATTTATATTTATAGGTAGCTTACACTGAACCTAAACTTCTTTGTGGAAACAGCAAACAGCTATGTGTCTTCGGGCTGGTTGTGCCTTTTTTTATAGAAGTTATTTTGTTAACCTTATTACAAGTTCACAAAAAGCCAGGTAAATTATATAACTCATTTTATCTTCTTTTACTGGGAGTGACACAGTTCTGTGAAACTATAAGAATTATATGTACTGTATATTACATGTAGTTTCATGCAGCCAAAATAAATTTATATATATATAAATAGCTTACCAGGCAAATATATTATGGTAAATAAATGAATGAGACTGATATTACTCCGATAAGCCTCACTGCACACTTTAGAAATTTAGTTTAAGTAAATAAGCAAATTAAAAGTGTACTCTACTCTGCTATACATTATGACTGTTCTATAAAGTGATTTATAGTATTGCAAGTGCCAGTGGAAGTAACCCTAATTTAACCTAGTTATCTACTTTCAGAAAATCAAAAGGAAGTCTGTTATAGCTATGAAGGAATTGGGGGGAGGGTGTCATTCTGTGTTTTTGTTTTTTGTCTTTTTAATTTATTTGGCTTTATGAATAATCAAATATATGTTGTTTAAAGTAAAGGTTGAGAGAAGAATTACCCAAAGGTTTGAACTGACATAGTGCTGACAACTTCCATGGAGAAGTATTGGATCTGTTTTCACTAGTCTGTGATCTTGTTGGTGGTTTTCCGAATTCTTTAATTCTTGTCTTATTTTACTTGATGTATTGTCCACCTTTAGAAGGAATTTTCTTATATATAAGAATAAATTAGACTGTGTTTTTAAGAGGGCATTGTTATTACTGCTAACTTTTAAACCTGTTAGGAACTAGATGTTTCTAGACAGAAATTTGGTATAAAAATTAAAAACAATAACATTTCTGCTGTTTCCATAGTACCATTCTAGAGTTAGCTCCTGATTTCTAGCTTTCTGAAGTTAAGAATTACAGAATTTTCTGCCATAAAGAAAACCTGCAAAGGTGTTTTTTGTTGTTCGTTTTTTTGTTATTTTTATTTGTTTGTTTGTTTGTTTTACTTCTAATCATATCCTGTGTATCCCCACTTGATATTTTGCTTGTTACTCTCATAAAAGTCTAAAGTAAATCTTTGAAACTCCATTAGTGGAAAGGAATGAAAACTGTCCCTTCCCATTGTGGCCATTGCCAATTGAGTACTAAATAATTTTGTACCAGAAAAGTTTTTTGAAAGTACAGTATTTTTTGCTGAACTGAGTAAGAAAAATATCTTTCATGTGCTCTGAGAATAATTAGCAGATCAAGACATCCTAAGCCTTGCATAAGAGAGTATTTGTTCCATGAATCCCAAGCAACCTCAGGTATCATATAGATTTAGCATATTTAAACACTGAAAGACTAGTAGCAAAACAGATGGCATCTCAGTTTGTGCATATCTAAAGAATTAAGTGGGATTATGGTTGCATTAAATGTCTCTCCTTAAATGTGAAGGAGGAAAAGCTTAATTCCTTGTACACTCAATACAACCCAAAATATATTTTGATTTCCTGTTCCACTAAAATTCTCATTAATTATTCAAGTTCAAAAGAAAATGTGCTACTACTCCAACTCACTAGCAAGAAATATGTAAGGAACTGAAAATTTATAATTTCAGATTTCAGTTTGACTGAATATATGCATATGGATGTGTGTATACTTGTACATGTATATGTATGTATAAAATATAAATTACATGAAGTTGACTTTATGTACATAACTGAGTATAGATAGACTATACATATGTGTACATATATACCTGCATATGCATACAGATATAAAATATCCATTGAAATTGTCAGCCACTGAGAGCCACTACTCAGCTCTTGTGAGACCCCTACCTGAAGTAGTCCTTCCAGCCATGGGGCCCCAAACACGTGGACCTGGACCATGTATAATGAGTTCAGAGGAAGGCCATGGAGATGATCAGAGGGCTGGAGTACCTTTCCTATGAAGACAGACTGAGGCATATGTGGTTTTTTAGCATGGAGAAGAAAAGGCTTCCAGGAGACCTTATAGTAGCCTTCCAGTACCTGAGGTGGCCTACAAGGGAGATGGAGAGGGAATTTTACAAGAGCTTGTAGTGATAGGACAAGGAGGAATGACTTTAAACTGAAAGATGGTAGGTCTAGATTAGATATACGAAGATATTCTATATTGTGAGGATGATGAGACAGTAGAACAGGTTTCCCAGAGACATCGTTGACACCCTGGAGGTGTTCAAGGCCATGTTGGGTGGAGCTTATTCCTGTTTCAGTGGAAAGAGTCCTTACCCATTGTAGGAATGCTTTCTCGTGGGAAAGAATAAAGGAGTCGTTAGACCAAGGTTAGCAGACGAGTGCTGTAAGATAAAGAATCTTGCAGCCCTGAGAACTTAGATGAGGTCATAGAATAAGTCGCCTTCTGATTATAACCAATAAGTGATTGTTATGTGTGTGCTGTGCCAATAAGCTTAAGGCACGTCTTGTCTGAAATACTATAAGTATAGAACTTTCTTTAATAAAGTTGGAGTCTTGCTTTAATCCAAATTGGATCGTCTGCATTCTTCCTAAAGCCGAGAACCTGTCCTTAAATGGAGTCAGGAGAACCTTCATTAACCCATGGCAGAGGAGTTGGAACTAGGTGATCCTCAAGGTCCCTTTCAAGTCAAGCTATTCCATGATTCCATGATTTGAGGAAATATGTACTGCTTAGAATGTGGAAATATGCACTTAGAAGGTGAAAATAGCGTTTCTTCTGACATCTTCATTCAGATGAGCTGATATAGTAGCAAGATTAATCTGAAATGTTAACTCTTAAGATTCCTATGCAATGTACCACATTTTTACTTAAAAGTTAGGAGTGACCCTCTTTGTTCTGCAGTCAGGCAATGTTCACAGAAGACTCTGGCTATTCCATTCAATATCATGTCTTCATTTTCTGCTAATGCACGGCGTTGTTAGTATAAAAGTGTCAAGAAAACTAGAGAATATTTGAATAAGGTCTGTTCCATTGAAATTTGCTATAAATTACAATCCAGTTATTTAGCAATATAATTTTTCTTATATAATTTCTCTTTCATATGTAATTCTTCTTTCAGAGAAAGAGGAGTCACATGTCACTGTTGACATGAGTTGGGCCTAGATGAGAGCAGTGTTAGCATACAAACCTTACTTAACCCTGCTGAAACACATCTTAAGCTCAGGCAATTTACCAATCAGTCTTAAAACAGCTAAGTCTCAATAACCTTCCAGAGGGCAAATTGAGAGTGATGACAGCCATTGACTTTTCTGCTGGATGCCATCATCTTGCCCATGGAACAGAAGGATCATGTCATTCTTTAAAAAATATATTCATCTGTGATTAAAGAACCTTGATATCCAAGTCCATTTAGTATCCAGTGTAATTTTTATCTTAAATTTGTCTGAAGGAAAAATTAATCAAGTATTAGAATGTGAAAAATATATGAAATAGCTTCTTTTCTCCTGAATACACCTTCCTCTTATATTCCTCTTATATTATTATAAAATGTCCAGTCCTGTGAATGTAGTGGCAGGGAGCTACAAGTTATGTAGAATAAAAAAAAATAAACCAAAACAAGTAAACAAAAAAACTCAAACATGAAAGGAAAAAAAAATAGAGCAGAGGAATCAAATTTAAAAAAAAAAAAAAGAAAGGTCAGAATAATAAAATTTCACATACTTAAAAAGTTTAATCTTTTACAAAGAACTCATCCAAGTTGTGATGGATTGACCTTGACTGGACAACAGATGCCCACCAAAGCCACTTTATCACTGATGAGAGTGATAGAGCTTAATGGGGCAGGGGAGACAAAATATAACTAAAGGTTCTTTTGTCAAGATAAGGGCAGGGAGATAGCAATTACTGTCACAGGAAAACAGGATTGACTCAGGGAAATGAATTTATTGACAGTCAAGTCACTAGCATAATGAGATCGAAAACAAGATCTTAAAACAAGTTCCCTTCACTCCTCCCTTCTCTCCAGGGTCAACTTCACTTCTGATTTTTGCTACCTCTTAGTCCTCAGGGGAACTGGGACAAGGGGTTGCAATCAGTTCATCATATTGCTGCTTCTCCCAACTCACACTCTTCTCCTGTTCCTGCATGTGGTTCCACTCACAGGTGACAATCGTCCAAGAACTTATCCAATATGTGCCTTTTCCAGGTATTGCAATTCTTTACTAACTGCTCCAACATGGGTCTTTGCCACAGGACACTCTAGGGGTTGCAGGTGGATATCTGCTCTGCTGTGGACCTCCATGGGCTGCAGGGGAACAGCCTATGTTGCCATGGTCTGGACCATGGTCTCCAGAGGAAACCCTGTTCTAGTATCTGAAGAACGTTATCCCACTCTTTCACTGACCTTGGTGTCTGCAGAGTTGTTTCACACATTCTCACTCCTCTCTCCAGCTGCTGTTCTGCAGCACTTTGTTCCCTTCCTAAATCAATCATCCCAGAGATGCTACCAACATCTCTGATGGGCATGGCTTTGGCCAACAGTGGGCTCATCTTGGAGCTGACTGGCATTGGCTTTATTGGACATAAGGAAAGCTTCTAGAGTCTTCTCACAGAAGTCAGCCCTGCAGCCCCATTGATAATAAAAGCTTGCCAAGGAAACTCAATATACAAGTGTATAATATAAAAGTTATCTTTCTTATTTTTAATGCAAAATCAAGGAGGTCATTCCTTAAATATACAATGAAGTATTTGTTCTCTGCATTTCCTAGAAAAGTAACAAATGTCTCAAACGTATGTGTTCAACAGAGCAACAAGGAATTTTCACGACTTTTACTTCTCTGGTATTTCTAGTCTGTTATGGTGGTTTAGAGGTAAAGTACTTAAACTTTACCTGTTAGCAGACATTTATTTTAAGGTAGTTTCCTTGGTCAGTGTGATGATTAATGCACCTTGAGGAAGGTGGCATTTGTTAAGTTTATAAGTTTATCTTTCCCAGCATCTAGGAACAATTATTTTCTCCAGTTGATGTTCTCTATTATACATATTTACCCTGAAAAGAATGAAAAGAATTTAAGCAAACAAGTATGATAATGGCAATCTGCCATGGTTTAACTATGCCACCAACTAAGCACAACACAGCTGCTTGCTCACTCTCTCCCACCTCTACAGTGGTGAGGAGAATTGGAAAGACAAGGTAAAGCTCATGGGTTAGAGATAAGAACTATTAAAATTGAAATAATAATGACATTAATAATAATAGCAACAACAACAATAATAATGAAAGGGGAAGGGAGTAACAGAACCCAAAAGAAACAAGTGATGTACAATACAATTGCACACCACCTATTGACTGATGCCGACCTGGCCTCAAGCTGCAGTTGGCCCCTCGTGGCCATCTCCTCTCCTGTTTATACACCAAACATAGCACTCTGTGGTATGGAAAATTCCTTTAGCCAGTTCAGGTCAGCTGTCCTGACCCTGCTCCCTCACAGCTTTTTGTGCACCTCCTCAACAGCAGAGAAAGAGACACCAGAAAGCTCTTGACTAACAGTAAGCACGACTTAGCAGAAAACTCAGCCAAAACATCAGTGTCTTATCAGCATTATCCTCATACTAAGTCCAAAATATAGTGCTGCAGTGGCTACTAAGAAGCAAATTAACTGTATGCCAGCCAAAACCAGGGCACAATCATTGTAATAGTTAGCTCTTAATATATAATTGAGAAGGTGTTATATACATATTCATATGTAGTATCCAAAAAACCCTGTTGCTGAATAGAGTGAACTAACAATGACCTTAGAGTAAGAATTTATGTAGAGTGAATGTTTCACGCAGGGACCTGAGGATACAAGCACAGGATGATGGCAGAAATCTTAAGGCTATAAACACAGATGGCCAATTATTGATCACTAAGGGAGTATAGCCCTTGAAAAGAATTAGTTTTAGGGCATAACAAAAGTAATGACAATATAACAAAGAAGTACAAATGGCTTAATTGTGTTAATGGTGTCATTAATTGTACTATCTGAAAGTTATATCCTGAAGAAAAACAGAAACCTACTGTTGGAGAAAGTTTTAGATCTTGAAAATTAGGAACCTTCTGTTGTAATATTTTCCAGGCATATTACAATGAATACATAACTTGGTCACGTGCAGAATAGTGCAACAGTCTTCAGAAGCTTTCTGTAATTGATAGCAGAGCCACTGTAATTATAAGCAGAGCCAACGTTAGGCTGTTTCTATAAGACTGAAACAAAAATAAGCATTTGTGCAGGTTCCTTCCTTGAAAAGACCATGTGCAGGTAAACTTTTCTTTCTTGATATTTCTTTCCTATGTTTTGCTAGTGTATATAATTTCTTTGAGCATATTTGTGATACAAGACAGTTTTTTAAAGAAATTAATATTATTTTAGTATAAATATTTAGTATAGTTATTATAAATTTATCTTAAATAATTATAATAATATTACTATTTATAATCAAAATGGAAAAAAAAAGTGTTTGTTTTTTTTGTTTTTTTTTTTTCTAGTGGGATGGGTGTTTTATTTTAAAATATCAATTGCACTTGAGATATGAGCTATGAAAAGCTCTGAAAAAAGTTACTGGTAAAGAGAAAGCTGAAGAATTGCTGAGATAACTTAATGGCACCTGGGGATCATAAGAATCCTATGAGCTAATATCATCATTATCATTATCATCAATGGCCTAGGAATTATAAAAAAACTATTTGATTTTTTTTTTCCCTGGTCTGCATTTTTTTTGGAGGGGTCAGATGGGACGCATGATGCTGGGAGACAGGGGATATGGATGACAGCATCTTTCAGAATCTTCCTTCACAAAATAGGGTTTAAGCTCTATAGTCAAAGTCTCAATATGTCTTCAATCATTAGCAATGAATTCTATGAATATCACTAGGGAATGTTTAATTACAACTGCTATTTCTTACTACCAGGATAAGACTGTACTGCAATTAATACAAACAGAATCATTTATTTAGAAAATAACTGATAATTAAATACTGTATTTACAGAGCAGGGACTTGCATACCTGTTCAAGTATTTCATTGTTGCTATAACAAAACTAGGATATATAAATGAAAAATAAACAGCTGAAATATACTGCTGCTGCAAATTAATGTGCTCGGTCAATTTTATTGAATTGTATCTGTTGCTATACTGAGTTCTTATTAAAGGGATCTCTAACTTGTTCAAAGAAGTCTGAACTTATGTCTATTTTTGCCCTTGATTTTTACTTGTATGCAAATATTTTGTACATAATGACACATTTTATTTAAGTTAATAGTGACAGCACATAATTATGATGGATGCTGTAGGTATAGTCACTTCTAGCTTTTGTTCAGGGTACTTGTGATTCTAATATATGTGATTTCTTTGTTATCCTAAAAACTATTTCACATGTGAACATCTGACTTGTCATTCTTTTTGTAACTTAGTGACATACTAAAATAGTTATTATAGTTATAATAACTATACGTTTTTTAATATATTACTAATATTTTTACTAATATTATTAATATTTTACTACTGTCTTACCAGTGCTATTGCTACTTCTACTGATACTAACTACATTAATGCCAAATAATTTAAAATAACAACTCAACCTTTATGTTTAAGCATTCTATTTTTCAATAATAATAATGACGTATGATAAAAGGATAATAATAACAAAGATTGAAGAAAATAATAATATGTTACTATATAATATAAAAATACTTGTTTTATAGCATATAAAAAACCTATGATCTTGATTCTTTGGTGAAAAAAACGCAATGTAAAGATTTCAAAATTTTGTGTTTTGTTTGCTTCTTTAAGTTATACAGTCATTTTCACATTTACTGTCTTTTAGCTATTTATTTTCCTTTAGAAAGCAGTTCTGAACTATAAAATTAGTAGGATCGCCTTTGGCAGTTAAGGAGATCTCTAAGCATTTAAAATTAGTACTCAGAATACAGAAATTATCTGACTCAAATTGTTAAATTCATTTAACAGTGCAAAAGAGACCTTAAATAGATTTAGTCATATTTGATGTATTCTATGCATGAATATGCACTTATATGATCGATGGAAGCAATATTTATTTCTAGTATCTGAAGTAGGAGTGCTCTAGTAGTGGTTCAAGCTTTTTTTAGAAAGTACATAAAATCCTTTGCACATAATCGATTAACACAGAAAATGTTTCACAGCTTTCATCAAAAGATCACAAAATAATAAGTATTTAATTGTGTACTAAGACAGGCTCTTGCATTAGGATGTGTCCCTGTACAGAGGCTAACAGGACCTTGTCTATCACTCTACAGTATTATATAAGGTTATCAATGTTTTTGTTGAGGAGTTTTTGTTTTACCTTTTGAGGCAAATTGAATAAACATTTGTGCTCAGTTATAAAAAGATGTAGAGAACAGTGTACTGGGTAGAATCTTATCACCATAAGTGATAAGGCTCTACAAGGAGTCAGTAAAGATATGGCACAAGACAATTTCTTATATATACTTGCACTAGCACCAATCTTGTGACTATCAACATCAAGTACCTCAGCCTGTTGGTGGGTTCAACTCCCAGTGGCAGCTCTATTTATGAAAGTAACTCCTGAACACCCACATTCCATAACTGCTACAAAACAATGTTATGCTATATCTTCTATCATCATCTTGTTAGACAATCTGGCACTCCATACCAAATAATTCCCTTGTCATGATTTACCATTGCTGAGTAGTTAATTTGAATTTCCCCTTTAGTCTGTAAGTATTTGTAACACAGAAGTTATATTTCAGCTTGACCTAAATGGTTTTAAAGCCCTCCAGTAGTCACAGTCATAAAATATAAGTTCCAATTTTTAAAACGATTTAGCTACCTTAGTAACTTCCTCTTCAGAAAGAACTGATGGGAAAATATTTACAAAGTTGTAGGGGAGATTAAAAACCAACCAAGGCAGCAGACATCAGAATGGTGTAATTTCTTTTCTCTTTGGTTTTGTGGATTTGACTATTTCATTTATCATCTCCAGCTGCTCCAAAAATTCCACAATTATATCCATTGTGGATTATGGCATAGATGTATCACCACAGTGACTACTTTTTATACTACTAGCCCAACTGGGCTGGTAATATTTTGTTTGTGTTGATTCAGTCATGTAGTTGACATGTAAGACCTCAGGGTCCTCAATCATGTCTTTCACAACCTTTTTTTTTTTGTTTGTTTGTTTGTTTTTTTTCCCAAAAATGAATACCTGTAGTTTAACAAGGGCCTTTAAACACGACACCCTCCCCCCAAAAAAAAAAAAAATTCTGTCCTTTATATATTCCTAGATCAATGACTCTACGGAAAAAACTGTTATATCAAGACATCTCAAAGCAAATAAATTGTAATGTTGCTGAAGTCTGAGGTAAAGATGTGTAAGGTGAAGGCCAGAAAAAAACCCAAGAAAATGATCAAAGAGAAAGAACTGCTATTTCCCAATTATAAGAAATTCGTATTCCAAAGATGAAAATGTACATGGTCCTTGCAGATCTTTTGTTCTAACTGGATTGAACTCAGAATTAATGAAGTACGTAGTAGCAACACCCAGTAAAATAATCATGACCATTTATGATGAAAAGGCATGCATAGGATAAGTAAGGCAAAAAAAGAAAAGGGGGAGTGTGAGAGATGTAATATGAAAGACAGAAAAGTAAACTGAAAATGTAAGCATTTTATATCAGTTTAAAATAGATTGTTAAATTTAAAATTTCTTCCTCCCTTCACACTGGCAATGTATCTTGAAAGTAATCATAGGTAAAAATATTCACAAGTTGCCAATGGAATTTTCCATTTTAAATATGGGGGAGTGAGATTGTCTGGGTGGTTGGGCTTTTTTTACGAGAATAATTTTTAAACAAGCTGATACTGTTCCATGGGCAGTTTAGAAACATGTAACTAGGTGGTGGAAAAGGGTTAATACTTGCACTTTTGCTTTATTGCAGAGAATTTTGTAGAAGTACGCCAAAAAGTTCTAGTGAGAAGGTATCTCTCATCTATTTGAATAAGACATTTCTTTACAAGAATCAAGATTTAATTCCTTCTGGTATTAGGCATCATCCCTGACTCACCCTCTGTAACAGTTCAAATCAGTAAAAGCAAAACTGTGGATTGTCTTGATAATCTCTTTCAACAGGAAAGAGTAGGTAGACTTCGTTTTCCCAGATAAATTTATCCTCAAAAAAAAAAAATTATTTTTTATTCCCTAAGAGAAATATTCTACTGAACAGGTTAATTAAGACTGCCAGTAACAAGGTTGCAATTTCTAATCAGGAAGTAGCTAGTTGAGGTGAGTCATTAAATATTGTTCATTGTATACTGAAGAAGATTCATTCCCTCCTGGGTTACTCCAAATTTTCAAGTATATCTCCCCTGGTTAATACTGTGAATAAAATACAGATGATCCAGTGTTCTTCAAATGTTTTTCATTTTAGAGTGTTGACATTCTCTATAATGGCAGGTTTATAAGACTTCTGGAGGCCAGTGAAAGGCTGCTATAATTTTCCTTGGATGGGAAGACATACCTGTGGAAAGACAAACACTTATTAACTGAAGGACTGCATAATGATCTTCTGTCATATAAGTGGATCTTGCCAATATAGTCTTTGATTAAAAAAAACCCAAAAACATATTCAATTTAATATAATAAGAATCTGATGATTTGTTTTCAAATTCTTATGATTATTTTAGCATATTATTATTCAGACTAACAAAATATGATTAATAATAAGCCTTTTAATTTTACATAATTACTAGTTATTTAATGCTCCCACTGATCACTTGTATGTTGCTTATCCTGCATCTGATATCTTTAATTCCTTTTACTGTGCTACCTGCTATACTGTTTAGGGACTTAAGAAATGCTGATCATTAAAACGGTTCATGATGGGAAGTTTTTCATTTGTGTGAAACCCCTGAGGAAAACAGAGAAATAAACAATAGAAATAATGTTAGCATCTTAAAGAATTACTGTCTGTTATTTGAACCACTGAACCACTATAGATGACCATTTGCACAATCAGAGTTTCTACTGATCACTAAATGTTACCTATGTATTATTTGGGAAAGATTTAAGATTTATAGGATATCTGGTATTTGAGTGTTTTCTTGTTTTGTTTTTTTTTGTTTTGTTTTGTTGTTGTTGTTGGTTTTTTATATTTATTTATTTATTTAAGGACAAATAAGGACATATGTACCTCTGTAGAAAAGATGTCAAAAAAAAAATTGAGTTTTGGTGATTCATTTTTGTTGGGCGTTTTATGTTTCTTTGGTTTTATTTTTGTGGGTTTTTTGTTTTTGTTAATAAATTATTTTAATTGCAGTTATTTATTTACTTATATGCAAATGCTACTTAAAGCGAGTAAATAATTTAATATATCATTGTGGCATAGGATTTATAAAGTATTCAATTTTTAACTTCTCTATTTCTTAGAACATTCTCTCTATCTTTTTTTATTTGCCAAAAAATAAATTAACAAGACTAACTTATCTGATACAGTATGGATACAGTGTTGATGTCAGAGAAGCTTAATTATTTGGTGAGGCCAATGTTACAGCAATCTTTAAAATCATTAACTATTTTATTTCACTTTCAAGTAATGAATTTTCATTTCATCACAAAGTTGACCTACAGAATTACCAATTGGGGTTTCTTCTTTTAGCAATAAGATAAGGTTGCTGGGGCTATTTTTTGGTTTCCTTTCTTTTTTTTCCTTATTTTTTAATATTTTCCTTGAGAAAAATATATCCAAAGTTCAGCTTGACCTAGCTGATGAAGGTCTGAAATTAATCAAAGGTGATATGTGTTCAGATTCAAGTCTGAAAAATCTAAGACTGTTTTGAATTCTGAATAAGTCTCAACTCAAGTAGGAAGAAAAGCAGTCACCTTATGAAATATTAGTGACAGAGAGAAGTAACTGGAAAATCAATCCTGTTTACCTGATTTAAGCATTTTATCTCCCTCCAGATAAAACTGGTCCAAAGAAAAAAAAAACGAAAAAACGACTATGTCTCTCATGCAGACAGTGGTGACTAAATTCAAAATTACTAAACTAGATGTTCAGATTCCCATTAGAATTTATAGACACCTAATCAAAATAAAAAGGCAGGCTTGGTTCATTTGCCTAAATGTGTATATATCTGAGACTATGTGTTATATTTCAGACTAGCTTTATTATTCACACAGTGCTGGCATATTTCGTGATGTAAGACTGATGGAGAGCTCATACGTCTATGGTGGCAACCAGAGGCCATGATACCTTGCTATACATCAGCTAGCCAAGATATCTATGTTTGTCTCATTCAAACCTGACAGTGCCTGGTGATCTTTTTGGCTATCTAAACATAGCCAATATCTCTATTTTGGGGTGATCTGAACAGCTATCTAACCCTTTTTTTTTTTTTTTTTTTTTTTTTTTTTTTTTTTTTTTTTTTAATTTGGCTTCTGCTTTTTCTGGAAAGATAGTCAGAAACTACTTCTCATCGCAACACAAGATTTAAAATGTCTGTCTGGAGTTCATGGTTTTTCAAGCCTAATAAAACGTAACATTAACAGATCCATGCCATTACTCTTTGACACCATTATATATAAATTCAGATAAGTAGTCAGGTAGTGTAGTCTCTTCAGTCTGACAACTTGAGTGAAATATCTGAGAATCAAATGAAAACTTTAGGAATTATTTAAATATTGTTTCCACTTAGCTGAAAAAAACATTGCTTAAATTCATGGAGGAAGTGATTTATAAACTAAAGAAATAAAAATGAAGAAAATATGAAAGAGCACCATTAACCTGTAAGGAATCTGTAAAGTAACCTACAAAAAATACTAATAAAAATAAAAAATAAATCTTTAAATCCATCTGGTTTATTTGAATTGTTTAACTTAGATCCCACTTAAGAACCTAATAAAAGTAATAGAGACAAGCACCCTTTATTCAGATAGTTAAACAAGAATCCCCTCCTCTCCCCACCATCATCATGCCTGTTCTATGACCTCAGAAACTCCTGACAAGCCTTGACCAAATAGGTTGGATGGTAAAGCATCCCTTGCCTGTACCAGTTATGCCATGAAGCACTCCCTGATCAAACCAGGAGCTCCTGCTTGGTAAAGGTGGGAACAAACAGCAACACCAGCTGCCCAGCCAAGGTGAGAAACAAAGGATAAGCAATTATTCTTTGCAGCCCTGGTAAACTATTTACCCAAATCTTTTAGTTCAGACTTTTATTATTTTCCCAGTATTATTTTGATAGGTGCCATATTCTAGGGTTTTTCTGAAAAAAAATATGACTTCAATCAAGAACAAATACACAGAACATTCATTTGAACAAATTAAAAGTTGTCAATGCAAAGAAATATCAGTTGAACCAAGTGTGCTATCTTCAATACTTGAAATCTTTGAATATTAAAAATTTTTGGTCGCTTAGTTAGTTTTTGTTGTGGTTTTTTCCCACCCTTCTTTTGTTGAAAAAAGTCAAATAAGAACATAAATGCACTCATGATAAAATACTATAAAGATAGTGAGTGTTTTTGGTGAATTTTTGAGACTATTATATTGTAGGAAACAAGTGTCTGCTTGCAATAATAGAGGCAAACCTCAAACCATTTTTTCCACAGGCAAATACTTTTGCAAATTATTTGCTTTTTAAGTAATAGAGTTGCAAGATAACTTGAAACATCACTGTGCCTTTTAAGAAATATCATTTTGAGGACACACTTCAGGCTATTAAAAAAAGACTGGGAAGAGGCATGCTAGTTAGAGACAGTCATGGTGAGTCAGTGCATTGTAGATTTTCCTGTGGGAAAAAAAAATAAATTAGAGAAGTCCCATGGAATCAAACTAATTTTTTTAATTATTACTGATTTTTTTGTTATGATTTCTCTATAGTAATTAATAACCTTTCCGATTTTATTTTAACTCTCTTACAGTGTCTCAGTTTCTCAGTTCTGTGAGTGAGATGATGCTGTAGGCCAAAAATCCCATTTTTTTTTCTGTTAGTATTTAAAGATGAAGCATAATTGCAATTTTCCTAGAGTGCCTTCATATTTTATATGAGTCAGCATCACTCATATTGTTACTTTATCTGACAGCAGACTTCTGGTCTGTCATGGCAGAGAAAATGAGAGGGAGGATCTCTTCACCACCGAGTTGCTGTGAAGGCACAGTAGGAAACAAACTAATTTTAAATAATCGTTGCTAGCCTGCCTTTTATATTTGCAGGCATGACAAACATAGGACAATACTGTGGAGTACTAAGGCCTAACCTTAGACTTACTGGTTTTTTTTTAAATTGTCAGCTTCTGTTAAAAATATGCAAAGGAGCATTTCATTCAGATGCATACCTGTAACTGGATGAGTCAGTCACAGAAAAATAGAAACAGCAGTTTTGCATTTGTAGAGGAAGAGAAAATAATATTATGTTTTAACAAACAAAATTGTATATAATGTCCCTGTCCCTCCTCTTTCTATTTTTTCTTTTTTATATTTTTTATACATAAAATATGTTTAAATCAAGGGAAATGACCTTTATTTGTTGGCCCTAAGTGAATAGAAGAGTATGAAACTTTGAGCTTTGCATTTCCTTTTGCTATTTTGATTATTTTTCATATTTCATTATTAATCTTTGCTTCTAACCTTTAATTATTCACTCAGTTTAAAATTGTACTTAAAAATGCTTCACACATTCTCAAACACAGAAATTCTGAGAAATTCTCTACCATTGCCAGGAACTCTGAAATAAAACTTTTTCTTTATAACATATGTTAGAGAGAGATAAGATATTGTAGTTCTTAACAAACTAGAATTCTGCAAATGCTATCCATCTTACAGGTAAAGCAAGGGTTATGACTGTATATCCAGTTTTATGTTGGCTGTTTTGAAGGTGGGTGTGGAACTGCTTTCCAGAGCCATGTCTACATTTAGAAATCTTCAATAAAGTAAAATATTACCTTCAGAACTCTTCACACTCAATCCATCTCTTGATGTAGAGGGCAATGCCTTCTCCTCTCTGTTTTCCACTGTACTTTCTGGAATTCATCCCACCAATGAATGGCATCTAGGTCTTAAGTCCATCCAGTTAAGTCCACCCATTCAGTGACATACATGCTGTTTACACAGTGTAATTTTTATTATGGTGGGGTACACCATCTGGTCTTCAGCAATCCCTGCTTTCCCTGGCCACCAATGCAAAAGGCCTCTGTTGCCTAACTATCATAAGTAATGACCTTCTGCAAAAATCTATAAAATCTCAACGTATGTCAAGTTATACTGGACACTGATGTTCAGGCAACTGAATCCCACTCTAGAGGATATCTGTATAACCAGTGCAGAAGGGAGATGTTTGCAGCAAGCTATTGATCCTGTCTCTATGTATCTCCGCTCTGCAACTCCATTGGCTGCTGAAAGATGATTGGTGTTTGAGAATATATAATGACTTATGACTGAATATATAAATACTTCTGACTGAAATTAGTGTATGATAGTCCCACTCCCAGGCTGATGTGTAGGGTGATGTTTAGCTTTTTTTTTGTGTTCCTTTTATTTTGGTATGTTTTGGTTTTGGTATTTTTGTTTGAGGTTTTTGCTTGGTTGTTTTTTGTTTCCTTGTTTTTTTATTTATTTATTTAGGTTGATTTAATAGCAAACTGTTATATTCATATCTCTAGGCATTGGAGTTTAGAACAACATAAACATGTTATCTAATAAGTGTTGGGTTATTTCCTTTCTCTGACCTCAGAACTGGAGTTTTAGACATTCAGGTTGGGTGAAAATGCATTCCTTTAAAGAGAAAAGAGACAGAAACAGGTGAAAATGCTTATTTTTTAACTGTGTTTCTATCTGCCAATAAAATATACCAAAATTCTATGGATTGTGAGAAAATTATTTAACTGATGGCAATATTAACATCAGAGTGGAAGAAAATGCAGTTTTGTGCACTCTGCAAGATAACAATAGAACAAATTCACAGATAATGTAAATGTATTCAATGGAGTAAATCCCATATCCAGATTAGACATCTTTGAAAAAAATAATGGGCACAACATTACAAAAGTCTGTTTATGAAGAGTAAGGGAGTTGGACTTTTTAGCCCCTGCTAAGGAAAAATTACAAATTTATCAAAAAGTAAAGAAGAGAGAAAAGTGGAGGAAAATGTCAGTTTTTTCTCCAGTTTATAGCCAACTCACGATTTTTAAAAAATAACTATAATATTGGAAACTTACAACAGTCATGTAAGTTACGTACCTGAAATATCTTCCCTTAGCAAGTGGAAAGATAAAATACTAGTTTGTTACTATTATTTATTATTATGAAATGCAACAACCCATAATTAGGAGTGAAAGCAATTGAAAAATGTTTGTTAGCTTGTTTAAATGGAGAACTGCCCTTATAAAGAAAATGTGAGGCAAAATTGACTACAGAGATTTCTCTGGAAGATTGATTTTGTATAGGTTTCTACAGAACATTTTTATAATAGATATATGTACATAATTTCATATTCTTATGTCTATATATTTATAATAGATTTATAGTATCTATATATGTAGTACATATACCACATAGTTATATATTTTAAATATGTGCAATATTTGTAACAGAAAAATAGTGATTGCAACTGTTACAGTTATTGCTTAGTTTCCATGTTATGCACAAACCTGAAGAATACTATGCTTTACTGAACTCTCAAAAGGCCTGTATTAAAACCCAATGCTGAGAATATGCAAGTCTTTTTGCTTTCATGGCATTCAAATCTACTCCTACAGGCATAAACTACTCTCTGTTTATGTCAAATATCATCTAAAAAAAAGGCATAATAGGGACCAGATTTTCTTTTAATTAATAGGATGTGTGTCTTCTTTTGACACAGGATCTTCATCTACAAAATGATGAACAGATATTTGGCACAATACAAAATGATCAGCAAAAGAAAGGTTATCCATGCCATTAAAAGTACCGTGAGTCAGTCTATCCCTTTTTTTTGAGTCAAACTAATATTTTCTTTTCTGACACAAAAAGAAAAAAAAAGACAATTATTTTTAATTGCTTCATTCAAACCTTCTAAATAATAGATTATTATTTGCAAAAGGGATAGTTAATTTTTTTTACTGTAATCATTACTGTAGATTTTCAGCATAATATGAATGCTTTCAATATTATAAGCTTCAAACCCATCTTCATGGTTTTTTTGGTTTTTTTTTTTTGGTGCTTTTGGGGTTGTATTTTTCTTAATAAACTATATGTAGTAGCAAGTTGGTTTGTGTCACATAATGGAACACTAGGAAAACACATGATATGACATTAAGCTTATTATTTTTCACATGGTTGACTGCATGGCATACAGTTCCAAATGCCTAATTGATCTCAGAGGTGATCTTCTAGGAATAAAAAGCAAAGAAGCACTAAGCACAGCAAATAAATAGTGCATATGTCTTCTCCACTTGATAAATAATAATAGCTATGGTACTGACGCATATTGCACATCATTATTGCACTCTTTGTATTCATTAGGCAGATAAACATTTTAGTTAAGTTGAGATAATAAACTTTTGACTTGTCAGGTTTTATTTCCATACCACAAAAAAAAAAATGGCTACAGATAAGTTTTGAAATATGTGTTCAAATGTATCCATTACAATAAAACTTTTAAATCTTTTTCTCTCCCTTTTTATTTCTTTTTTACTTTTTTAATTTGGAGGTTTTTTCTTCATTTTATTTGTTTTTACATAGTGCACCAAACTATTCCTGGCAGAATGGAGTGTAGGACACATTTCATAAGAAACAGTGTTCAAGTTCTTTTGCCTTGGAATTCAGTTAATTTAAAATTAAAAATTGAAAAATTCTAGATATGGAGGTTATGAAAACTTGATGAGATTAACTGTGTACAGCCAAGTGGTAGTGAGAGCAATGCTCCTATCATAATCTTATATGTAACTGGTGATTCATAGATTAAATTAACTGCAAATTAAATTATTAAAATCTGTCATTTTGCGTTTCATACTGTGAATATCAAGAGATCAATGTATTCAAATCAATTTGCTCTTAGCACTTTGGTTTGGTTTTTACAGATGAGAGAAGAGAGTAACATTTATTTATTGCAAAAAAATTCTGAGTAAAAAAAAAAAGGAAACAAACTGATATATGGAAATTAAAGAAGAAGAAACAAAAAATTAAAAAGAAAGTTCGAATATTCCAAAACTGATAACAAAATGCTGCTTATTTTCAATATTAAGATACTGAATAAAAAGTCTCAGAAAAAAAGATGGTTTGGCTTCTGTGTTACACTGTAATTAACTTTTAATTATTCTGCTTACTGTAGTGAAAGAAATCAACCTATTGTATATACAAAAAAAAATTATGTATTCTATTACTATCCTTACACATCTGCAGAACTAATAAACCTCATTTTAGCATAGGCAAATATGAGAAAAAAACATGCCTGCAGAATTACATGTTATCATGAGTTTCTTCAGGAAGGGAGGTGGTTTTTTTGTTGTTTTTTTTTGTTTGTTTGTTTTTTTTTGGTTTTGTTTTTTTTTTAATGGCTGATTCTCTTAGGAACAGAATAAATATCTAGCTAAAGAACATACATAATATACACAAATAAATTGAGAAACTACTGCCCTAAATCATGATTTAGGACATAAGCACATATTCAGTAACATAATAAAAAGATGGAAAGTGAAAGGCAACAGTCAGGCACTTTATAAATTCTAGTTAAACGCACAGCTCACAGTTGAACATCACAATTAAGAGATGCTGAAAGATCCATGATTCTATATGTACATCAGAGAGAATTTTCAACTCTAAGTCAAATAAACCCTGGGGAAGGAAAATGAATTAAATGTTTCATAATTAGTCTTAAAAATTTAGGGATATGAAAAGATTGATGGTTCTCGACTTGTACACCAGACCCTTTACCAGCCTTGTTGCCATCCTCTGGACACACTCCTGCATGTCAATGTTTTTTTTGTGCTAAGGAGCCCAAAACTGAATCATTTTTATTTGCTATATTTGGCTATTACTTTATTTAATAATCTAAATTAAACCCTTCTGCTTCACCTTCTTTCTCATTTACTTTTCTTTTCCCCACATTATTGTAGGCTTCTAGTTATTTCCTTTGTTCTTGATTTTTTTTTTTTACTCTTCATGATATTTCTGAGGCCGTTTATTTTTTTTTTTGCTTGCTATTTTCTCAATGAAATGATGTAATATATAGAATCAACCTTTTTACACATATTAGACTAAGATAAAGATATGGTATGATTAATTTATTATGGAATATAGTCAGATTGGATTTTAGGGAATAAACAGATATCCTTTTCTACACCATAAGAGGACACAGTACTCAAGGTGTGGCCTCATCAGTGCTTAGTAGGAGGGAAAAATCAGTTCCAGAGTCCTTCTGGCCACACTATTTCTGATAGCATTTCGTGCCAGAATGTGGGGTTATGGCTAAGCTCAAGAAGCATATTAGTCAAATAAAGGGTTCTATTGCAAGTTGAAGTCATGGCAGTGAATTGATCTGTCAATTAAAAATATATTAAAATTATTCATTTGGGGCAGAAAAAGTTTGGCATAAATTTCCTTATGCCCATGGCTTTTGTGGTAGGGGTCTATGTTTTCAAATGCTATGGTAATTCTGGAAGAAGGAAATGTGAATTTTGGAAGCCTATGCCTTTAACCAACTTTGGTCTCATTCCTTCTGGTTTTCAGAAAAAATTAGGATGTTTCAGGAAAAAAAAAAAAGTTACCTCTGAGGGGAAACTCTGAAAACTCCTGTAAGTGGACTCATTTCATGGACGACTTAATGTACTTTGTTATCAGCCACTAAAAGATGAATCAGCAGGTTGCCAGAAATATCTGTTCATTGCAATTGTTGGACTTCCAAATGAGTTGCTTGAGCCTTTAAAACTGCACTTGACAGTTTATTTCACATTCCTCAGTTTCCGAAGTCATACGTTTGTATGGAGATATTTCTCATTTGAGTTAACAGATAATCAAGCGTAATATTTCTTGAACCAATACCTCGGTTTCTGTCATACCTGGAACGCTCAGTTACAGAGGAACAGAAAACAGTCATGTTTTCAAAGTTTACTTCCCTCAAAGACAGTATGGAGAACAGGATTGTTGTTTTTTTTTCCTTCATTCCTCCTGATTTCTCTTAGGATCTTGCATGAATTAATTTAAATTTTCTGTTTTAGAAGAATTTGATCTTTTCTCAAGTGACAAGGCATGCAGTTCATCAAAAGAGCTCTGGTACCCTTAGGTTTGGATTCTAGCACTGCTCTCAAGTCTATCTACTCGTGCCCTAAAGATGCACTGCAAAAAAAAAGTATGGAGGAAGAGCCTGACAGCAGCAATTAAATAATTTTTACTTTAAAAATTGAGACAATGTATATATAACTTCACAATTAGCACCAAATAAATGCATTTGCACTTATTTTGATGCATGCATGTGATTATGCACTAGCAACATTCCTTACACAATGTGTTATTTAAACAGTACTTTCTACAGAACAGTGATTTGTCATCTTCAATATTGTAAAATGCAGCATTTAATCATTCTGTGCCATAGGCACAGTAAATAGGGAGTTATTATGAGGAGCGGTATTGCTGCTTCAGTGAGAGAATACTAAAAGTAGTAATTTATCTATTGTGTAAATTGAGATCATTATATAACAGAACTGCAGCAAAATCTCCATAGGCTAGAGAAATCAAATAGATAACACAAGTATTCTAATGTTATATTCAATCAATCACTGTGAATGCAAATATCTACGCTGTTATCTAATAAAGTATGATTTAACCTGATTCTGTATTATTTAAATTTAATTTCTCCCACTTTTCCATTTAATGCAAAACTTTCAGATTTATATGAAACAATTTAATATCTGCTGGGGAATTTATTTTTGTCAAATAATTTACAAAAGTGTTGGAGTTCCCGACAAACTGCACTCTA
This sequence comes from Campylorhamphus procurvoides, assembly GCA_013396655.1. NCBI lineage: Eukaryota > Metazoa > Chordata > Aves > Passeriformes > Dendrocolaptidae > Campylorhamphus > Campylorhamphus procurvoides. The sequence continues at coordinate 213,976 of WBMV01003485.1, forward strand.
GAGGGGAATAGAAAACAGTAAAGGCTTCAAAAATACTTTCTGATGTGTATCATAAAATTCATTATCATTATAAATGTACACACTGTGCTAAAAAGAAATTTAATTTCTTACAAAATTCCCATAATATAAATTTGTGCCAGAGTTGGGTATACATTATTTTAAATTCTGTGAGCCTTTTGCATACTTCACAGACTCTAAAGGCTTGATCACACTATTTAGCATGAAAAGAGTTGTTCTATTTTGAATGAAAAAGAATCAGCACTTGAATGCCTAGAATTTTTTGTCACTATTCCCCCAGCTAATACTCTTTAGAATCAATGTTTGCACTACAGTTAATTTAATATATGAGTTGGCTATAACCATTAAATTTCCCCACTCATACTACCTGCTGACAGGAATCAGTGAAATATATTATTTACTAGACTTTACCTGGGAGAAACATGCTTTTATATAAATGTAAGAACACTTGAAAATTCATCTACTTTTATCTCATGAAACATCATGAGATGATATTTGTAACATCATGATATGTTTTCCTCTGTTAGGATGGAAATTTTATGGTCTTTTTTCTTCTGCGTTGTTCCTTTTCTCTACTTCCTCCTCCCAACATAAATGGATGCCCTGAAATACTATAGAAAGGATAGGTTGTTTTGTTCAATTATAGGTGAATATAATTTTTTTTCCACAAGATTTAGTTTAATTTTATCAAGCTATATAATTTACACAGAGTTAGGCTATTAGCTGGATGTGAATTGAATGCCATTCATTTTGATGTTTAATCTTTGCTAGCATATGCCCAAACGAGGAGGTGGGATCATTATTTTTATGGCATACAAAAGAATTGGTTCTTCCTTTTATCTATATTATCTTTGTAGTTTCTTGTAAAGATCTACAAGATCCAATGTGACCCCTCCACTCACATTCTCCTTCCATCTTTCAGCCCTTGCTCCTGCCTGTGACTCCATTTCTTCCCACTTCAACTTATGACTTATTGAGCCCTGCTGTCCTTTCTGCTGTTTCTTCTCCCAACAATATAATCATACTGTAATATACAGCAGCTTCTGAAAGTCAACCCTTCAGTCCCACTTTCTTTTCTGTGTCACTTCTTCCCTTCATCCATGAACTCCTTGAACTCAGAGATTATAGCAATTGCCTTGAGTTCCTTTCCTCTCAATCCAACATAGAGCCTCTCTAATTTGACTTTTATTGTGCACCATGGATATGCTAACATAAAGGCCTACAATGACCTTTCCATGTCAAGTCTCAGGGCCTTTGCTCCACACTTGAACTCTGCTGTTTTTATCAAGACTGATCATACATTCCTTTTCAAAATCATGCCTTGCCTTTATAACTCTGTCCTCTCCTCACCATTTAACTACTCTGACAAGAACATGAAACATATGGGCCACAAGTGGGAAAGAAAGGAAACTGTACTACACTTATAAAGCTCTGTTAAATAAAAATATAGATCTTCTCTGAAAAAGAAGCTGTCATATTACAATGTGAATTTCTTAATGTAAGCAACAAAGGCATGATTATCCATGGCTTCTATAGTTCTGCCATCTTCAGGAATATTGTATCCCACTTCTCTTTCCATATTATTTTTTGAGTTGTGGAGGAATGGCAAAGGCAGGCAGCACCATACTATGCCCCTCTTCAGGAGTTTTGGTTTTATGTACAAATAGACATAAAGCATCATCTCATGAGACAATATAGAGGTGCTACACTATCATAACCTTTATGTCAGACTTCTAAAGAAAACAAAATTGAAGGTATGCATGAAAAAAATTGTTTCTTTGTAGCTAAGTATATCTATATCACCTATGTCTATATTTAAAACTTTGGTCCCCTAAACCATAATTTTCATGGTTTTCATAATTTGGACCTGGATTACCAAAGATGTCCTATAACTTCAGTTTTTTAATTTATTAGTTATAGCTTATTGCCAGTTTTGACCTCTCTGACTATCACCATAAGCATGTATAAGCATTCTAGGATGCTGTAAAGACAGTTCAAGTTTTTCTCCAATTAAAAGTATTGCTAAGAGAATATCAACGTGAAATTCATTAAACATACAAACTCTATGAAGTCAAAAATAGTGTGGGATCAAGTTTCAAATTTTTTTTCTCAACATTACTTCAGTATTTCTTTGTTATTTTGAACATTACCATGCTACAGTTAGAAAGATGACACTTAGAAAACTTCATTCCAGTTAATTATTTTGCCTGTAATCCAGGAAACACATTTGAACTGAACTTATATTTCATACCCTGGAAGAGAAGACTTACTTGAGTCCCTGAACAAACTGGATTATATAAACATATTTAATAACTTTCATAAAGGTTCTGAAGAGAAACAAAATTCAACTTCCAGAAAATGTGAGACATCATATAGAAAAGTTTGGGGTTTTTTTAAATATTTGAGGTGTTTATTATTATAATCAAAATTTCCACATACAAAAAAATCACTAAGTGGCCTTATAATCTAATACATAAAATATTTAGCATAAATATTATTTGAATTCTGATTTGGAGTTGGATTTTGGACTATATAACAAACCATACAATAAAATAGAAGAAGTAGGAAGGGAAAATAACACAGAAAGGAAGACAACAAATATCTGAAAAGATTATTTTGCACAGTAGAAGTAAGTCTGATTTTTAGTTTTAAGTGTTTAATAAGCATCACATGCTGTGGGAAATATTGTCAAAACACTAATGCTTATTTAGATCTTTATTAGTCAATAATTGCTTTAACATGTAGGCACAAGAATACAAAATCATGAAATATAAAGCCACATCCTTCTTCAATTGTACCTCTCTCACTCCTAGCTTTGCAAATATAACACTCTTACTCTTGGTAACTGTGTCAGCGTCTTTTCCACTCTTTTGTGCTTCTGTCCATAGCAGTCCTCAATCTGTATTGTCTCTCTTCTACTCCCAGAAGCTGATCTACCTATCATGTTGGCTGCACATATAATATAGGAATTAAGGACTGTATTACTGGGCAAAGAAATGACAATTCCAAAAAAAAAAAAAAAAAAAAAAAAGGAATGCGTCTTTATTTTCCTTTTTTTGTGTGTTTTTTTGTCCTTGGAAATGCTGTCTCCAATGACAGGTAGGCTACTAACTCTGGAGGCATATCATAACTGTAACACCAGAAGGAGCCAACTAAAAGCAGTTCTCGTTTTATTTGCTGGTTCAAAGAGGTCAACATAGCATTGCAAAATATAAAGAAGCAGTAAACACTGATCCCCTTAAATGAGTATAACTTGCATAAAAAGGATAAGAACAGAGACATAATTACTACAAAGTTGATGCTTGAACAATGTTTTAATTCTGCATTGCTGAAACATAGTAACATGGAAAAAACAGAAAGTACAAATTTTAAAAATAAAAAAAAGGCTCTATTTCAGCTCTGCAAAGGATTAGGTAGAATATCTTAAGGTATTTTGTTTCTTTTATTACGCTTTAATAATGTTTGGATGAGTAGATAAATACTGTTAGTACATAAAGTACATAAATAATGTTTGGATGAGTAGATATTATTCATGCTCACCCCAAATAATATCTGATTTGTTTTGATACTAGTAAGTTAAACGGTGCTAGGAACATTCCTCTGACTCAGATGCTAAATGTAGCCATAACTGCACAGTTAAATGTATTATCCTTTGGAACAGAAAAGTTGCAGTCAGTATTTTTGCTTCTGGTCTTTGCTAACTGTTCAACTGTACCGGAGAATTATTGAAGACAGTAAATTCTCCAGGACTAAAATCATCCCAGGAACCATATTAACAAGTTAACTGCATAGGCAGAATCACAGAATATGTCGAGTTGGAAAGGATCCACAAGTTCAAATCCTGGCCCTGCACAGGCCCATCCCTAAGAATCACACCATGTGCCTGAGAGTACAGTTGTATTCTATTGCCTCACAGTACTTTATTTGCCAGTACAGCGGAACAACACATATCAGCATATTGACTCCTTTAACCCAATGAAGAGAGAAATGCAACTACAGTTTGAATTAAAATTTGTTTAATTTGTATGAACTATTGACTTTTTTTTTTTTTAAAGAACATAATTTGTATAAGTATACTTCAGCTTTTCCAGAAGGGGTACAAGTATTCCCTGTTTTTTTTCCCACAAATATCTTCTCTATTTCCTCTAATGGATGAATTCATATTAGAATAGAACATTTCAGTTGGATTACTTCAAGGCTAAATGTAAGTTAAAACATTGTTGAGTGCCTTGTCCAAATGGCTCTTAAACACTGACAAGCTTGAGGCATCAACCACTTCTCTAGTAAAAGTGTTACAGTGGCTGATAACCCTCTCAGTGAAGAAAAGCTTGCTAATGTCCAGAGATACCTTCCCAGTGTATCTCTGAACCATTCCCACACATCCCATCACTGGATCCCAGCTAGAAGAGATCAGCATTTCTCTCTGCACTTCTCCTCCTCAGGAAGCTGTAGACAGCAATGAGGTCACCCCCCAGCCTGCTTTTCTGCAAACAAGATAAACCCAAAGTTTTCAGCCTTGCAGGAAATTCCTTTCAGCCCTTCCACCAGTTTTGTTGCCCTACCCTGGACACATTTAAGGACCTTAATATTGTTCTTAAATGATAATACTCCAAATGGTACACAGTACTTGAAAAGAGACTGCACTACTGCTGAATACAGGGTAATCAACTCTTTTGATCATTTGGCGATGTTGTGTTTGATGCAACCCAGGATGGGATTTGCCCTCTTGGCTGTCAGGGCACACCGTTGACTCCTATTGAACCTGCTGCCAACCATCACTCCCAGAGCCCTTTCTGCAGGGCTGATTTCTAGGCACTCCTCTCCTAGTTTATACTTGGGCCTGGTGTTACTCCACCCCAAGTGCAGAATACGACATTTGGACTTGCTAATTTTCATCCCTTTGATCACTGCCGATTGCTCTAGTCTATCTCCATCCTCTCAAACAGGCATTTTGTCCCCTGAGAGAGTCAGTAGCAACTCCCAGTTTAGTATCATCAGCAACCTTAGTGCATTCAGTTTCTGCATCCGGAAAATTGATAAAGATATTAAACAGAACTAGCCCTAGAACTGAACCCTGAGGAATGCCACTAATGACTGATCACTAGACAGATCTAGGCACACTCACTACAACTCTGTCATTCAGCCAGGTCTTTATCCAGTGCACTTCATCTACCATACCCAGGGCCTCATACCTACTCTATAAGGATATCTTAGAGGATAAGGAGAGATAAGAGGTTTCTCTTACCACCCTATGCTGTAAACTTCTTCAACTCTTCCTTATCCCTTGGGACACTGCCTTCTTCCTGGCAAAAAAAAAACCCAAAACCTAAACAACCCAAACAACAGATCCTGAAACTGCTGCCATATATACATCCACAAACCTGGGTGGTCAGATGTTTGAACAGAAGCTCCCTCTGTGTGGCTGCATTGAAGCTCTGGAAGCTGCTGGAAGCTCTAGAGAAGCAAAGGCTCCTAGTTTTTGCCAGTCAGGCACCATGTTGCTTTTCTGATGTCTGATACATGATGTCTTCCAACACAATCAGCTGGACTGATTGCTTTAACCTGTTTGCAGCTCACTCACTTCTGGCTGCAGGCTCTGTCTCTTCCTGTCTCATCCAGTATGCTCAGGGAACAAACACATCCTGGTCAGAGAAACCTCTGCTTGCTCCTTAAATCCTGCTGCTGGTGTTCCTCGCACTGCTTTAGCATTTGCAGCAATGAGCAGTAATGTTCTCACTGAAAAAAACTTCTACATAGAAGAGAATATAATTCACACTGGGTTTATGCATTAAATCATAGATTATGATGATATTTAAAACATAATAAAAACTATATCAACAAAAACCTCTTCCATTCTTTTTGCTTATTTAAAGCAAGATTCACTACGAAACTTCCTCAGAATGTTCTAAAATGATGTGTTAGTGCAATAAACTAACTAAAATGGTGTTAGTGCAATAATTTAATTTAAATCTAAACAATATCCCGTTAAAATCTCAGTTCTGACAAAATATATACCATCACATTACTTTGCTAGTACTTACGGGTAAAGGTACTCCAAATACTTTTTCCAGTACTTCTTTAACGAATTTTCATCAATTGTTCATTAGGGTAGAGAGTTAAGCTTTTTACTTTGCATAGCGTTTCTTCCAGTACGAGAGACAATATATTGCTCACATTAGTTTTTGTCTGAAGACATGTTTACTGACTTTCCTTGTATTATGAGTATCTAGCATCTGTGAAGTACAGTAAATGGAAAAGCTTTGGATCAACCTGCCCTTACTTTAAAAGGCTGAAAGAAAGCATGATTTATGTTAGCAAACACTTTTTAATCAACTTCAGTTATACTGATTTAATTTTGTTTTGTTTTGTTTTGCTGCAGTCAAAAACTAAGTCTATTGGATGCTGGAGCTGATAAAAGGGATTTTTTTTAAAAAAAAAGAAGATGCAAAGTGCAGCAGAAATAGGGTTATGCTAATTCAATTAATTAAAACCAGAATGCAAGCACACATTATAAACTATGACCAAATTATGCTGGCAGTAGATTCATTCAGGTTTTTTGAATCATAAATATCCAGCAAAAATCATCAACTGCAAAGAAAATAATTTGTACAATGTAGATATACAGAAGATTAGGTGCAGTCACACATATCATTTCAGCGTTTTGGAAAAAAAAAAATAAGAAAGACGTGAAGGTTTCAACAATGAAATTGTTTGCACGTTTGATTTTCTTTAGTAACAGTAACTGATTATGCTTAGCTGAAGCACAATCACGAGAAAGTAAGCATAACAACATAGTGGAATAAGATGCTAGTAAAGTCTTTTGACCAAAATTTGAATAGAAACAAACCTTAAATTATAAATAGTAGGATAACAAGAGGTACTAACATAAACAATTGAACTAAACAAACTATTAAAAATATTCAAATAAATCATCTTGATAAATAATGATAAAGTATTTAGTAATTAACAGCTATGATTGCTTTTCTATCTTAATGAAATGGGATCTGTGGGTGGATTTATCTATAAGTATACAAGTAGAATAAGTATCCTGTAGCAAAAAGTTATTTCAGCAAATTTCAGCTAACAAAAGTAAACAAAATTAATTGAAGGTTATGCTAAAACAAGCAAACAAAAAGCCGGGCAAGAAAACACCCAAATTCAACCAGCAGAAAAGTGAAGCTTGGAAGCAGTTTCCTAAATGGCATAGTGCATGTAAACTCCTTCATTCACTTTAGGATTTCACTTGTGGAGATAATGAGTAGGTAACTTGGTTCTGTTGATTTTACTAACAAGTGAACAATTTTATTACTACATTCCTTCTTAAGAGGGTTTGGGCTTCATCTGCAGGCTTTTGGTTTAACTGAAAACAAAAAAAATATTGTTAGCAAGGCAGTGGTTCTGAACTTCCTTTCAAAACAATCCAAAACACTAAGTTCATAAAACAAAAATTGTGACAAAAAGGAAGAGAAACACAACGTAACATTGATAGGTACATGCACCAATACCAAAGCATGCAACACACCAAAATGTCAAACACTTAACCTTCATTTAAATAAAGGCACTCAATGGGGATTACAGAGACTCTTCTGTTCCTATTAAATATGATGCAAAATTCATCTATTATGAATTTATATTAATTTAAATTCCAGCTTAAATATGAACAACTCAATAATAGTAATTGATTTAGAATATTAATTAATTTAGAAGAATTAGCATTCATTAAAATGTTCTATCTTGTCCATGTCACAAACCCCAAATCAAAAATGTTTCTTTATAAAAGTGCCTATTCGAGCTTAGAAGCTTATTACTCTACTTTTGGAGTTCCCTTCAGTAACCAAATTTGAATCAAAACTTGACATCTCAGAACAAGCTTTAGTTTTTGAAGTATTTTAGTGTTTTCTATTTTCACATGTTAGGTGTGAGTCTCAAGTTTTCTTCATCATAATAATTACAGAATGACTACAACTTTTAGCAGCTATGTAGCTTAGAGAATGCACTGAGAAAAAAAAAAAGACTTTTCAATTACATACTTGTATTCAGAGTGATATTTTATGGTAAGAAGGTGATTTGACCTTTTGGGATAGTGCTGAAAAATTTAGATCCTGTCTGAATTCCTCACCAAATCACCAATGACGACAAATCTTCAAATTTAAAAGATATCCCTAATTTATTTTAGATTACTTTTTATCCACACCTCAGGTCAACAATTTAAGATGATATAGATTTGATTAATTGGAATATAACATAACTATAAAAGAAAGGAAAATATATTTGCAAAGAGTAAAAATGACAGTACGCAGAAATAATTTTTATGTGCATATGTACACATAAATATATATTTATCATATATATATATGATAAATACCACTGTTTATTACTTGATTTAAGTGCATCTGGTTAAGAATAAGAATACTTTCAATATTACAACTTTAATTTATAACATTGAAAGTCAGTACCTTCTTGTGCCCCTAGCATGCAATTTTTCCTTCTTTTTTACTCATACTGTGTTGTAATTAAATTAATTGAAATGATTACACATATTATACTGTTTAAATAAAAGAAATCCCTCTTCTATAATTCATAGAAATTATAAATACAGTTTTTGCTGCATTTGCTAATAAGGTCTAATATGCTTTCACAGTAGAAGAATGGAGGGATAAATTCCAATGTGGAGTAAAAACAACCAATCAAACCAAATAAAACCAAAAATTTAAAAAAAAAGGGAAAAAATCACAAAGAAACTAAAAAAAAAAAATTTCCAAAGGAAACAAAAAAAAAAAAAAAAATTTCCAAAAGAAAAAAAAAAAAAAAAAAAACAAACCTACATCTAGACAGCCTAACAAGCAAAAACCAGAATCAACCAACCAAGAGATGTAAGATTTCCATGCATCCAGAGTCCACGGCAAACATTTATTATGCATAATTAAAACAGATTTTAAGTATATCTGAATAATGAATTCTGGTTTTGTGTATTGTCACTTTATTTTATGACTGACATTATACAATGATGTATACAATTCTCAATAAATCTCTAATGAAAAATTTGTATTTGGGACCTGTGTTTGTGCAATAGTCTCGTGTAAAAAACAATCAAACCAACAAAAGAGGCAAAAAAAATTCTAAAGCTTTACAAATTGTGACAATTGCTACTGTGGTAACAGCTAAATATTTAAATGTTTAAGCACTGAAATATGTACTAAACCTGTACTGAACTTCTTTTAAATAAAGAGCAAGGTTCTCATTCACTTCAACAAACAAATTAATCTCAATATAGAGCTATTGAGAGCATTATTTTTGTTGGTTTATATTTTCCATAATAAAATGAATATTATTTATTTCTACAGGATTGACAAAAATTTGAAAGCTAAAAACATGATGTTCTGATCCCTTTATAGTGGTTAAATAAATGTGCAGAAAATTTATTTCCTGCTGAGCCTATAAAAATTATTTTAAAATCCAAAACCATTCTGAGATTTTTATTTTGGATCAACTCTACATAGAGTACGAATCTATACAATTGTCTTAGCTCAGATCAGGTGTGAGATTTTCAAGAAATTATTCCTTATATTCCCATATACCACCATTTGGACTCAAAATCTGTCTCAAAGGGAGTTTCTGTCTGCTATCTAGTATAATTGGATTAATGCAAAATTTAGATTTCTCCTTGAAACCAGAACCTGGAATCCTAGTTAGCTCTAACCTCAGAAAGCCAAGTTTTCCCTTTGTAGTTTGTCTGTTTCACTCAAAGCATAGTGTTGACTGGATTATTTCACAAAAAAAAAAAGTAAAAGAAAATGTTCTGCTTTTTGTAACTCTGGTTATGACAGTAAACTAATTCTGATAGGATCTCTCTCATGAAAGATCGTTTGGAAGTATGAATACTTACTGATAGTGTATTTGGTACTAAAACTACCAAAAGAACAACACAGAAATGCATTCTTTGTTCAGGAATATCTCTAAGATATCTATTAGTTGTTAGCTCATAAGAAAATCAGCTAAAAGTGAAATACAGGGAAGTTTTTTTAAAAAGGAATATATTTTTCTATAGTAATAGCAAAAACCCCACACCTGTATAGAATAATTAATTTTCATTAGCTTAAATTTACTGTTAGCTTAAATGTGTAACTAAATTTCCTAATGTTGCACTTGACCCAGCATCAAATATTTCTGATTTATAGAAGTGAGTATATGACCTTGATGTCAATGTTCTCTTAAATTAAGTACCTGAAATTGGAAATATGATAAAATGGAGACATAGATTATGCATATAACTGTATATATATGCATTCTGCATAAACATTTGATTAAGTGCTATTTTGAGTATTTTACCAGAATTAATAAATTCTGCATCACAGTGATTTTACTGAGTTTAAATACAAAGGATTCCAGAAGTGATGTACTTGGGAGACGTATTAAACGATGAGAATGTTTTAATAGGCTACTTCATGGATAACACTTTAATCTAATGTACTTTAAAGTACTTTACTTCCTGAATTTTGGAGTGAAAGTCATCTAGGACAGAGCCACACTCCAGTGCTTTAATATCAACTTGACATGATACAGCAAAAATAACAGTAAAATATGGTTCCGGAACAAATGCAGAAATGAACTCTAAATCTTCTGAAGAGCTGTTGGAGAAGGGAGGTGGGATTGCTGATTCTGGCTCTTCCAATACTGTGTACGGTTGGGTTTTTTCCAGTGACTAGCCAGTCGTCCTAGATATTTTGGGGCTAAATTTGCATATTAGTTGCAGCATACTTTAGCACTGACATACTTGCCCTCCACATCCCCCAAAAAATAGCTTTCCTCTCTTCTCCCCCTTACTATGCTGGCTCCTGGATACCTTCCTTGTTTCCCTTTTGATCTTTCCTGATTACCTCACTTTGGTGATCTTGTTCAGATCTTGAGAAAATATCTCTGTTATTTCAGCTTGTTTCTTTTACATGGGTTTTTTAACCCTTTTGTTTGCTGCTGTTGTTTTGTTTTGCCTTTCTAACTTTTTTTCCAATTACTCTACATATGGAAACCAACCTGTTTTAAAAGTCCACTTCTGGATAACGTCTATGAATTTATCACCCCTTCCCTCTCACAACAAGATAAGGCTAAGTATTATTCTCATTATCCCAGATAATGAGATAACTGGATGCTCAGTTACCTGTACTCTTTTGTCAAAACTGAATTTCTATAAAAGTATGTTCGTTATACTGCAAAAGTCACTAAAATGACAGATCTGCTTACCAATACATTCCCATTGATCAAAAGCTGTCTTCAGTAAAGTCTATTCTTAAATTTGGGATTTCCCTTCAGTAAGGTTTTTAAAATGCCAGTATTCTATATTAATATTAACATCATCTTGGCACTTTGTTTTTCATGTTAGTAAATTTTAATATGAATGTTATTGTATGGAAAATTGTTTGTCTTTATTTTTAATTGCCAGTATAATTAAAACTTCATATACACCAGGAAGACATAGCTCAGAGCAAAAGGAGTTGGTTCCTAAAATAATAGCAAAGGTCTTTATAATTCTATGTATCCCTGCAAATGCTTAAGAAAAAAATAATGTCAGAAACACATATAGAAGAAATTAGTCAGGATTTTAACTTCCTTTAAAATATCACCATTAACTACAAGAATTTAACATAAAAAATGCAGATAAGGAAGTAAAATTAGATTCTTTTTTCTTCAAAATGCATATTGACTTATTCTGTTGCATTTTCAAAAAGAACTAAAAGAAAATCATTACAGAATTTGTCACAAGACCATAGAGGAAAGATATATATACCATTATTGAGAGGAACACAACAAATTTCTAAAGAACGGTACTAGCAGGTTCCAAATATTCCTTCTGTTCTCTGTTGATAAGACAAAACTCTTAAGTCACAAAGCTCTAGTAGCGCTTTTTCACCTTTTAATAAAGTGGAAGAAAGAAGCTTTCAGAATAGAGGAACAAAGCCACAAAGAGTTATAGAGACATTAGAAACATAGAGTTTTAAAATGAGATTTCATGTCTGGTAAAGCCCTTCATTTTTGATTGTTTTCCTGACAGACTTTTTTTTTTTGTTTTTGGTCATATAAATGAGGTATATCAGAATGAAATAAAAATATATAATTCATTTATTTGTCTATTTATTTTTTATTTCCACAAGCTCTAAATAAACTATTATTACAAACAATATTAGAGAATGCAGAGGTAACCCTACCCTGTTGAAATGAGGTTGAATAGAAGTAAATAGAGTAATCTCCACTAATGTTGTTGTAGCAATTGCTTGAAATGGAAGATAACGACAGGGAAAAGGACAAAATCCTTGAAAAACATCATACACTAGATATGAGATTCAGCCTTTAGAACCCCATTAAAGGGCTAAACTACATTTTTCTGATCATCACCTCTTTCTTCCCTGCTTTGTGATTCCATATCCCAGGCACATAGGATGAGTAGGCCTGTAATCTTTCCAAATATCTCACCTGGTACGCAGTCTAGGAAGGAGGAGAGAGCAATCAGACACTTCCTTCATATTAATTTTATAAATAATTGTGCCATAGCCATGTGGCACAGGCACACATCCATCATGGGACTGGATTCCCATCACCATCACCTGTCCTGATGCCTGTATCAAGACTACTGTTTTTTTGAAGAGGCCCAGTGTACATACATACATATGTAAGTACAACTGTTGGAACATGCATACATGCTGAACATATTCAAATGTAGTGATAACTTACAGCAATCTGCACCCAGATGCAGGAGGAGAAAACCTTTAAAAATTCTTAGCAATTTCCCACTCTGCAATCTTTTTCTCTAATTTTCTAATAGAATTTTCCTTCTCTGCCCTCTGAATTATTCAGATATTCCTTTCTTGTAAGTGGAACTGGGAGAAATTAAATATAGGATTTTGCCAGGAGAGCTATCTTTTTATTCCAAGACTGGTTTTAATTTACTGTGATTCTATGCTTTGCCTATATACCTAGAGATTGTAGACAGACATATTTGTATAAAACTGTGCTTCTGTGTTGCTGAATTGTCTCTCTGTATTCATTAAAACATAAAGCAATATTAAAACTACTATTGCTCTGTGTGTTAAATGTAAAAAAGGCTGTCATAAGAAAAATCTCTGAAACAAGGATTGGGCCTTATGACTATTTTTTTTCTAAATAAACCTAAATAAAACCTGGAGGAAAAAAAAAAGGATTTTGCCTTTAAACTCACTGAATTTTGAAACATTTTTACTGTCATGATTCAATATGATTTATCTAGATATTATGCTAAACATTTTCACATTTTGAAGCACACAATGTGGTGAATTTTTTCATAGGTATTATTTTGTTTCATAATTTGAATTGCCATGCAAAAAAATAGAAAAATGTTATCTCTGAAGAAGTTAACTTAAGCAACAGATTTTCGAGATTCATGGGCAGTTTATAGAAACTCAGTGGAATGAAAAAGAAAAAAAAATATAGCAGCCAACCATTTTAGGAGGACTATATTATGCCAGTAAACAGTGTTATATAACATTAGCCTGGAGCTATGTTAACTTCAAAATATAGATGTGTGCATTTAACTTAAAAAAAACCAAAAAACAAACAAACAAAACTTCCAAACAAGTATAAGTTTCTCAAATATAAAACTTCTAACATGAGAGTGAAAATGTGGGGATTTTTTGTTTCTTTGTAAGTTAGGGATTTTTTTTTTCTGGGCAGAAAATAGAAATTTTATGTAAGTTCTACGCTTGGTATATTGAAGTAATAGTGTCTAATAAAATCTTATTTTTTCTATGTATGTCTATGGATTACAAGATAACTTGCATATTTGAAGTTGTTATATGTCCTTGAAAAAAAATAATGCAATAATTCAATTATTTGTAACTGTAGTATACAGATTAATTTTGAAAGGAGAGGGAATGTAAAAGGATGAGCACGTATTTTTAATGCAACTTTCAACAAATGTGAAAGAGTAACATAGGGAGCTCTCAGTGTTTGTGATCAACAAAGATACAAGGGGAAAAAAAGAGGTCTATTATTGTTGTGTTTTTTCCCATAAATCTTTTTTATCATTCCTCATTATTTTTCTGATGGTAAATTGAAAAAAGCCTTACCCATTACTTTGAAAATACATGTAGTTACAAGTAATATATACAAAACCAATATGTTGCTTGCATATTTCTTCCCTCACAGCGATAGCTTTAGAAATACCTTTTTAACTTAACTCACAGAAGAAATAATGTTCTATTTCAGAGACAAATAATAATATTAAATGTACTGCTAAACTTAATTTCTTAAGATCTTCTTTTAAAATACTTCACAGTTTTTTAAGTCAACTTCATGTGTGTAATGAGAGAAACTAAACTTGGTTGCAATGAGTACTTTGTAAACAATAACAATAAAGCTGAAGTAAAATTATATGGTAAAAATGTAGCAAATCAGTTACACAAACCATCAAAGGAATAAAATTTTAAGTAAGACAATAATAAAATAATTCTACAGTTTTTCAGACCTGTTCCTTCAACAGATGTGGCAAAACCCTACAGCTTGATTCACATTCATGTTTTAAGAATCGCTCCTATGTTTTGGGTTTTACTTTCTATTCCTTTGTCACCAGTTTCTCTTACCAATCTTTGTGAAGCACATATTCATGCCAAGTTACTATACCTTTTTTTATACTTCAGATTTCTATTAAATATAACAAACATGCTTTGGTCTGTTAACAACTGGTCTTTTTAATTTAATTTTCTTGATTTTCTACTTTCAACATCTTATTCTCAAGGACGTCCCCTTTTACTTTTTTTTTTTTAAAGAAAAATGCTTAAATAATTCATTTCTAATTAAGATAACTTTATGACACTTCAGATATGGAATTTGCTTAAGTTAAGGTTCATATCCTAAATAAAGATGTTTTATACAACTAGATCAGGAGACTGATGTCTCCTTTCGCCTTCATTACAAAAGCTTATAAAGTGCATCACAGTGTTAAGATTGAGGTTTCTGAAATATATAATAAAATATTTTTGAAAACAAACTTTATTGGTCTCGAGCACTAAGTGGGGGTTAAGAACATTTATTATAAGAACATGTATTTCATGGAAATACAAGTATTTTTGTCATTCCTTTGTTTTTATAACCTGTAAAAGCAAACATTTTAGCAATCATTTTTCAAATACATGTGAATAATTTCTTTATCTATTAAAAAAAATAATCTAAGCCATCAGGAGTTTAGCTAACATCTGGAGTTTTAGCTTCAATGACCACAAAATTAAATAATTCTCAATGAAGAAATGTAACAAATGTAATTAAAACATCCAAACACAGAATTCATTCTCAAAATGAATCTCGTATTGTCACTTATGAGATGGTGTTTCTTAGTGTCAGTCTATCTAATGCATCTCTCTTTAAAAATATACAGANGCTTAAATAATTCATTTCTAATTAAGATAACTTTATGACACTTCAGATATGGAATTTGCTTAAGTTAAGGTTCATATCCTAAATAAAGATGTTTTATACAACTAGATCAGGAGACTGATGTCTCCTTTCGCCTTCATTACAAAAGCTTATAAAGTGCATCACAGTGTTAAGATTGAGGTTTCTGAAATATATAATAAAATATTTTTGAAAACAAACTTTATTGGTCTGGAACACTAAGTGGGGGTTAAGAACAGAATCACATTTCATGGAAATACAAGTATTTTTGTCATTCCTTTGTTTTTATAACCTGTAAAAGCAAACATTTCAGCAATCATTTTTCAAATACATGTGAAAAATTTCTCCATCTATTAAAAAAAATAATCTAAGCCATCAGGAGTTTAGCTAACATCTGGAGTTTTAGCTTCAATGACCACAAAATTAAATAATTCTCAATGAAGAAATGTAACAAATGTAATTAAAACATCCAAACACAGAATTCATTCTCAAAATGAATCTCGTATTGTCACTTATGAGATGGTGTTTCTTAGTGTCAGTCTATCTAATGCATCTCTCTTTAAAAATATACAGAATTTTCTGTTCTGTTTTCTAGGACTAACAACTCAGAAAACTGGAAGAGAAAGGAGATGACAAATGTTTTAAGTTATTAGTAATTGTTTTTCTTTTATCCATTGATTTTGATCTGGTCATGAAAGTTACCTTCTACAGACATAAAGATTTTAAAAATAATTCTTTAAAGAATAATCAGTATATTCTGCAGGGATGACAATGAGTTTTGTGTCATCTGCAAACCTGCTTAGTATCTCTTCCAGTCCTGCGTCCAAGTCATTTATGAAAACATTGAAGAGCACAGGGCCTAAGATGGAGCCCTGTGGAACCCCACTAGCGGCAGGTCACCAGTCTCATGTTCCCCCATTCACTATGACCCTCTGTGCTTGACCCATGAGCCGCATTGCTCAGCCACCACATGATGTGTTTATTCAGCTGTGGGCTGGACAGTGTGCCCAGAAAGGTGCTGTGAGACACTACTGAAAGTTTAACTGAAATCCAGTGAGATTACACTGTCTTCCCTTGATCAGCTGGGTAGGCGACGGCGTCATATCAAATTTGATAAGCGGGACTTTCCTCTCATGAAGCCGTGCTGGCTGTGACCAGTGACTGTGTTGTCTTTCAGGTGTTTTCTAATAATTCCCAGAATAATCTTTTTCATAACTTTACCAGTTACTGAAGTGAGACTCACAGGCCTGTAGCATCCAAGGTCCTCCTTTTTGCCCTTCTTGAAAACAGGGAAAATGTTCATCAGCTTCCAGTCAGCAGGGACCATTCTGGATTTCCAAGAAATTTCCGTGAAGATTTTGCTGTTCACCAAGGGTACTGCTTGCAAGGAAAAACTAGTAGATTCAGTTTATAAACACAGTTTTCCCTGAAAAATAAAATAAAAAAAAACAAAACAAAAAAAGCACCAAAAACCAAAACCCAAAAAACAACAAAACAGTTATCGCAATGGAAAAAAGTGAAATAATAATAAAAATATCAATATGGAACATCAGCAGTCTGCTGTCAAATAACAGTACCATTTTTATAAGCATCATCATGCCATTGTTTATTATGTTTTTTTTCTTTATTAGGTTTATCTAGGAGACACAATTATATTGATTAGAGTGACAAAAAAAGTCAAAGAAAAAAATTGTCATAAGTTTTAGTTCTCAAATATTCCGTGAAAAGCAGTCATCGGCTTGCAACACTATGGGTGTTGGAACTTAATTAAAAGAATTTGCTTAGAGCTGAAATTTCTTTAATTGCATTCTCAGCAGAATTATAAGATTGAATTCATCACAACAGGCATAATATATGCAGAGTTTGCAACCACAGTAGGGTATAACTAGGGTAAATGGTATTCTTTTTTCTTTATTTACTTTCTTGCTTTTTTATGCACATGTTGAAAGGACTACCACTGAATTCCCAGAGCAAGAAAGAATGAAAATGATAAAAGCTGAAATGTCCTCAGGAAAAAATGTTTTAATGTTTATATATATATATTAGACATAATAGAATACTATATTTATATAAAATATTAGTATATGACAGCTGTGTATTAAAATCTAAAACATTTCTATTTAATTTTGTACTGATAAAACAGATCAATTAGTTACCCTCCTGATCTCTGAAGACCTTTTACTCCAACTCCCCTTCCATGGGCAGGGACATCTTTCACTAGATCAGGTTACTTAATGTGCCATCCAATTTGACTCTGTTGCAACAATGTGCTTTTTGTTTGTGGGGTTTTTTTTAACTTTAACTTATTAAAAAAAGACGGATGTTTCTGCCAAGTTTTACTTCCTTAGGAATTAAGTAATTTGTTCAGCATGGGCCTTTTAATTAATTAGTCAAGGGTATTCTTTACGTTTTTTAATGTATTATTGCAAATGGAAGAAAACCTACAACTTCTCAATTGATGTTTTGTTAAAAGTAATTAATAAATTTGTATCTTTGCAGTTTATGCAATTGTGAGAAATCTTGCCTAAATTGAACTTATTTATTTACCTTTAAGTTTATGGCTTTGACCCAAAATTTACCCTTCAATAGTGTTTTTACTTGACAAAACTTTTTTCACAGTAATTTCAATGTCTCTATTGTATGATAAAATAGAGTAGTCACATTTCCATGGGAGAAAAACCCATGATGTTAAAATCTGAATCTTTAGTGAATTCGTTGTTAATTACATCTCTCCTCTACTCTAATTTAATTTCCAGGTTAACATAGGTTTTAGGAAAAAAAAAAAAGAACATATCCTGTAGTTCAACAAAATCATTACAACTTGGCTGTATTTTACAGTATTTGTAAAAGTAGTTTGTCTTAATAATATAGGCATATGTACATTACATATTTCTATATATATATTCATGTGCATATGCCATATGCAAAGCTGTTCATTATATGTCTTTGTGGCTGATATTCTGCCCAATCTCCCTGTTTTCCAAGGATGGATTCTATGCAGCCATTCTGGAGAACCTGTTGCATTGTTCAGTCACCATCACTCTGAAGAAGTGTTTCCTGATGATCAGACAGAACCTGTTGTGTTTCGGTTTGTGCTCACTGCATCTTGTTCTGTTACTGGACACTGCTGAAGTGAGCCTAGTTCCGTCTTCTTTACACATTCCATTCAGATAAGGACACACATTTTTGAGATCCCCCAATCCTTCTCTTCTCTGGGCTGAGTAATCCCAGCTCTCTCAGCACTTCCTGATAGGATAAATGATCCCATCCCTTAGTCATCTTTGTGGTCCTCTGTTGGACTATCTCCAGTAGCTCCATGTCTTTTACTGAGAAGCCCAAAACTGAACACAGGACTCCAGATGTGACCTCACCAGTGTTGAGTAGCGAGGTAAAATCACCTCCTCATATCTGACGGTAATATGTCTCCTAATGAAGCCTAGGATACTACTAGTCACCTTTGTCACAAGGGCATATTACTGACTCATGTTCAACTTGTTCACTAGAACACTCAGGGCATTTTCTGCGCTTCTCTCCATTGAACTTTACGAGGTTCCACTTCTCCAGCCTATTAAGGTCCTTCTGGATGGCAACACAACCCTCTAGTGTATCAGTAGTGTATTACTCTCAGTTTTATGTTATCTGTGGATTTGTTGAAGGGGAAACTTTGACCCATCATCTAGATTATGAATGAAGATCTTGAACAGGACTAGAGCCAGCATTGACCCCTTGGGTACACTGGTAGTTACTGGACTCAAACTAGACTTTGTGCCACTGATCATCATCCTCTGGGCCTGAATGTTCAGACAGTTTTGAGTCTGTTTCATAGTCTGTTCTTCCAGCCCATGTATCCTCAGTTTCATGAGGATCTTATGGGAGATAGTGTTAAAAATCTGACTGGAAACAAGGTAGAAAATATTCAGGTCTCTCCCCTTGTTTATTAAGCCAATTATTTGATGGTTATCATCTATCAAGTGCAACTTCCCTTTGTGAATCCATGCTGCCTACTCCTGATAATTTTCTTGTTCTTCCTGTCATTTATGAGATACTTTCCAGGATTAACTTTCCTACGTATCAAGATAAATCTGTTTGGACTATAGTTTCATGGGTCCTCATTCATGACATGTTTTGAATTCCTCTGTTCCTCAGGCATCTCTTCCAATTACCTTGATTGTTCAAAGATTATGATGGATGATCCTGAAGTGACATCAGACAGCTTCCTTAGAATTCAGCTGTTACTGGGTTCGGACATGAAGCTTATTCTGAGTGAAATAACATATAAGTGTCAACGCCTGTTTGAAGCAATAGAGGATTGTCATATAAACCTCTTAGTTATTTGTCTTGTTTAACAATCCCACTCAGACATCTGGTACACCATTGGATAATTACACAGGTATTAGATGCCACCATCAGGCAATTAATTCAAGAATCTTCATCACTAAATTTAAACAAGACTCCCATGCAAAGTGGTTTTTATTTCTCAAATTGAAATTTAAATTACTCCTGTCAAATTATATATATATATATATTAAAAAAAACCACCAAAAACAAAACAAAAAAAAACAAACATGAGTTTTCAGTGTTGATTGCAAATGCTTTATTTTAGGTTTGATTATTTCAGGTACTTTTTCCACCCGGTTTTATTTTGATTAGGAAGCTAAAGCAGTCACAAAACAAGCTTCTCTCTTTAGCTTCTCTCTTCTTAGCATTTTAACTAAGCTAGCCAATAAATCAAAGTACAATTAGTCTTAAATATGTCTTTCTCAAACTGCATGTTATAAAGCAGTAAAGTGCAAAATGAAGGTACTTGCTGACTGTTGCACTTAAAACTGCTACATAACTTTCTCATAGCTCAGACATTTTCATTTATGGCCTTTAGCCCCTGAGGTTGAAATGTCTATTTGGCTCAAAAGTTTGGCTGATTCAAAGAATAAATTCACAGGCTAAGCTGCCTCTAGACCAAAATGGTGGTTTTGCTTCATTGCTATGAATAATAGCCTAATAGTTACAATGAAGCTCACATAAAACTTTGTTGTACTTGTTTTGGCTGAGATAGAGTTAATTTTCTTAATGGTAGCTTGTATGGTGCTATGCTTTGAATTTGTGACCCAAAAAGGATTGATAACACACTGATGTTTTACCTGTTGATGAGCAGTACTTACACAGCATCAAGGCCCTTTCTGCTTCTCACTCCACACCACCACTGGGTAGGCTGGGAGTGCACAAGATGTTGGGAGGGGACACAGCGGGGATATCTGATCACAACTAAACAAAGGGATATTCCATACCAAATTGTATAGTGATCAACAATAAAACTGGGAGAGAGAAGAAGAAGGAAAGGGAGACTTTCAGAGTGATGACATTTGTTTTCCCAAGTAACAGTTATACATGATGGATCCCTGTATTCCTGGAAGTGGCTGAATACTGGTTTGTCATTGGGAAGCAGTGAATGAATTCCTTTTGTTGCTTAGCTTGGTCATACAGCTTTCACTTTAACTGTAAAACTGGGTTTATCTCAACTCACAAGGGTTCTAATTTTCACCTTCCTCATTCTCTTCTCTATCCCAGTGTGAGAACTGATGAGAAACTGTCGTGCTTAGTTGCCTACTGGAGTTAAATCACAGCATATTCCGATGTAGAAAACTCTTTGTTCCAGACCTCTTCTGATGCTGATAATGCTGAATTATACACTGGGAGAATAAGACTGTTTGAAAGTGTTCAGATTTATTTTTTTCTTCCCACTAAAATCCATAAATTCTTCAGAACTTTGGGGTTAAACCAAAATCTGGCTGTATCCTTATCTTTTTGGAGATCTTATTTATCATACTGTCATATGATCTTTTTCCCTTGCACCAATTCACAGAATATGTATTTACCCATTAAGAATATTTTATTGTGGCAGGAGTTGATGATGGAAATATTAGAAATATCCGATCACCTTCCATTGCTTTTATTTCAGTGTTCTGATGCCAGCACTGGACTTTGACTGGTGAGGATACTAGGCTATCTTACTAGAAGGCCTATCATACAGATGTGGTCTTTAGCCTTCTAAGAGCTAAGAAGAGCTGCTCTTTAAGCTTCTCTTAAAATCAGTGGAGGAAAAAAAAATATGTTAAGATTGATTCCTCTCCTTTTGACATGGGATTCTAAAAAACTCACATGAACTGTATTTGGAATCTTGACAAAAAAAGGAGCCTAAGGTCAATTCTTCTTATAGAATACTCAGTTGCCTAAATTTTTGTTTCATGGCATTTGAAGTGCCCTAGAAGACACTACTTATATTCCAGCTGCCTTTCCAAATAGACATTACTTTGCCAGAGTCTTTGTGGCCCACTTGGCTTTTTCAGATCCCTAAGGAATTTCAAATTGTCCAAGATGATTAAGTGTAGGCAATTGAAACAACTACTCAGTTATATAAAAGACCTATAGATAGAAATTTTGTTAGCAGAAGAGTTTCATCTAGTTTATTTTATTTGATTATCAGTGCAGAAAAAATGCCATTTCCAAAAAATATTATTTTTGTGAAATATCTTAATTTTCCTGCCATGTACTGGAGAAGGATTGCCATTATGAATGAGAGATAAATTAAGAATTGTATAAACATTCAATTCTTTTATTCAGTAATCATGGACAGGGATAAGGAAGGGTAAGATTACTTCAATCTACTTTTGATCTCCTTGTTGTTATCTTCCAGTTTAGATAAGTCATCTACAGAGGTTCATACTCATTGAAGATAATTCTCTAACCTATGTGTGCCCTAAAAACTTTATGGGTAATTCATTTTTCTTTAATATTCAGTAGCAGGAAAAGGTACTTTCAAAACGTTCCTCTCCCTCTCCTCTCCTCTCCTCTCCTCTCCTCTCCTCTCCTCT
>WBMV01003485.1:236339-273815 GCA_013396655.1 Campylorhamphus procurvoides
CTCCCCTTTCTCTGATGGACACCTATCTGCTTAAAGAAGGGAACATGCTATAATTTGTCTGGTTCTACTTCAGGATTTGTTATGGTAATATGCACTAATAAAATAACCAAAGAAATTAGCATGCAGTTGAAGACAAGAGATTGTAGTCACCCTGGGGTAAGCCTGAGGTAGAAGATTAGAAGAGGGTTACTAGTGAAGTACTGAGAAATTATGCACTCTTATGTAACAGGCTTCTTTAATTTATATTTTTTTTGTGTGTGTGCCAAGATCATTGCTAATAAAATTTGATAATGGCATAACTTGTGGAATATTGTTACTGCATAGATGGACTTTCCTCTTCCTCCGCCCCTCAAAAAATGAATTGGATGACCTTGAGGTGCAGAATAATAATGAGAAGATTAAATTCAATAATACAGAATGCAAAATCATGTGCTTAGTTTGAATTTTATTTCCCCTGCTGCTGCAGAGAAAAAAACCCCTACTTTCTTCTTGTGGTTTATATTAAATCAGATCAGAGTGGTTTATTGATTAGTGACATAATTAACAGCAATTTGTGAACTACACATTCAGGATCAATATAACCAATAAAACAGCTAAATCATGTATTAAACATTTATCGAATATTAGTAACTACCTACAAATACCACCTGTCAGGGAGCAGCAAAAATGGAGCTGCTTTGTAAGCGATGCATGGTGGCATCTGTGAGTTGGACAAGATCTCTCCCAGCAACCACCCTGAGGAGAAGAGCATGTTGAGGCCACCAGCAACAAAAAAGGGCAGAGTTTAGGAGATCTTAGGGAAGGCTGGGAAAGATAAATAAGACTGGCTAGTGACTCTCAGGGTCCTAACACCGCTCCTCCATAACTAATGTCCAAAAGTTCTAATAGCCTCACACAACAAGCACACACAGCTACAAGTTCATCCTCCTCCACAGCCTTGAGGTCCTCTTGAGGTGAACACTCCTGCAGAACACAAGCTGACCTAGTTTTGTCTGTCCCCCTGCTGGTCCTGAAATTCTGCTTATACACTGACAAGTGAGGAAATACATCAGGAGGTGTAGCTTGTTAAGATTTGATCATTAAGATATAGAGCGAGGGTAGGAGGGCTCCGCAGGACAGGTTGGATAGATGGGCTGAATCCAATGGCATGAGGTTCAACGAGGCCAAGTTCCAGGTCCTGTACTTTGACTACAGCAACCCTCTGCAATACTACAGTCGGGGACAGAGTGGCTGGAGAGCAGCCAGGCAGAAAGGCATCTGGGAGTACTGATTGACAGGAAGCTGAACATGAGATAGCAGTGTGCCCAGGTGGCCAAGAGGCATGCTGGCCTGTATCAGGAATAGGGTGGCCAGCAGGTCTAGGGAGGTGATTCTTCCCCTGTACTCGGCACTGGTGAGGCCACACCTCAAGTGCTCTGTCCAGTTTCAGAAGGATGGTGAGGTGCTGAAGCGTGTTCAAAGGTCAATGAGGCTGGTGAAGGGACTGGAGCACAAGTCCTATGAGGAGCAGCTGAGGGAGCTGGGGGTATTTAGCCTGGAGACGAGGAGGCTCAGGGGAGACCTTATCACTCTCTATAACAACCTGAAAGGAAGTTGTAGTCAGGTGGGGATCTGTCTCTTCTCCCAGGAAACCAACAATAGAACAAGAGCACATACTCATAAGCTGCATCAGGGGAGGTTTAGGTTGGACATTAAGAAGTTCTTTACAAAGAGAGTGATTAGGCATTGGAATAGGCTGCCCAGGGAGGTGGGGAGTCACCACCCCTGGAGGTATTTAAGAGGAGACTGGATATGGCTCTTACTGTCATGGTCTAGTTGACAAGGTGGCAGTAGGTCAAGGATTGGACTCAGTGATCTCAGAGGTCTTTTCCAACCTAGCTGATTCTGTGATTCTGTGAGATGCCTCTGCCCAAATTAAAGTGTAAATGAGACCATATACCAGAGCCAATAGTAGGGATTTTATTTAACAGTAAATGAGAAGTAGAGAGAGACAAAAAGAAATATGAAAGGGGAGAGGAAAAAGAGTGAGAGACAGACAGGTTAAGGAGAAAGATTTCAACACACCATATATCCAGCAGCATCCTGTTGTTCCTTCTTCTGGTCTTCTCAGTGGTGAAGGTCTTTGAGTCATACTTCTGGGTTATCACCTTTATACGGTCCAAGTTCTGGGTATTCACAGGGCATATATGCTATTCCCATAGCTTGGGATGGCATGTGTATAAGCAGTTGTGTCATTTCTCACAGTCTGCCACAGTGGGAATTTTTGCCCAAATATATTAACCAGAGTACTATCCAGATCTGCCCCATCAGGCCTGGAGTTTGCACATTCTTGTTGCAAATTCCTCCCCTCTGTGCTTANTTTGAGTCATACTTCTGGATTATCACCTTTATACGGTCCAAGTTCTGGGTATTCACAGGGCATATATGCTACTCCCATAGCTTGGGATGGCATGTGTATAAGCAGTTGTGTCATTTCTCACAGTCTGCCACAGTGGGAATTTTTGCCCAAATATATTAACCAGAGTACTATCCAGATCTGCCCCATCAGGCCTGGAGTTTGCACATTCTTGTTGCAAATTCCTCCCCTCTGTGCTTATCTTAAGTTCCTGCTGCGGTGGCTTTTTTATGGCTAGTTCCTTCTGTGGCCTTGACATTGTGTAAGGCAACTGTGATCTTTAAATATTTCACATGCCTGCACCCCAAAGTGAGGTCCCTAAAGACTACCTCTACACTGCCAGCTTGCTACTTGGTAGCAGCTGTGCTGATCAACTTGGGAAAGGTTCCAGGTGCCCCAGGGGCACTGTCAGTGTAAACAGAACCTCTCAAATATCTGTGGCTGATCAGTCTAAACCTCTTCACATTATGATGACATCCTTGTTTAGAAAGTCTCCAAGTAATCCCCTCATTGCTGTTTAATTCTGTTGATGGTTGCTTTAATCTCATGTTACCTTCTTTATAATATTACCAGTTTTTAGAGAAGAAGCCTTTCAGAAGAGGCAGTTTTGGTTATTCTATTTGCACACAGTATCTCCATTTATTTTCTATCACATCAGTTGTTTTTACTCAAACCATATTACCAAAAGTAGGTACTGCAGACTTCCCCCACAGTTTATAAGTAGATATCTAAAGCTGTTGAAAGTTGTATGAATAAAGTGTTTGAACTTCCTCTATATTCATTGTGGAGACAAGTTTATCACAACTACTAAACATTTATTTTTGAGCTATTATTTTGAGTTTTATTACACTTCCTTTATTGACTAAAGAAGGAACAACGACAAATAGACAACCTAACTTTTAGAGAGTTAAAGTGAGAAAAAATGTAGACTGTAGGAAATCAACAGGCTGTGGATTTCTTCACAGAGCAAAGGGAGTTTTGGCCTTGGCTAGATTCTGTGTGCTTGTAAAGATAAACAGCCTGCAGTGGCTGTGAGAACACAGGTGGTGCTAAGGCAAGCTGCACAGAGACAGCCTGTAGCCAATGGATGATTGTTTATGTGTGTGAGCACCAGTAATGTTAATGCACGTACACTTAGAGAATACTATAATTGTAGAAACTCCATTAATAAAGTGAGCTTTGTAGTTAATCCATATTGGATCGTCTGCCTGCTCCATAAGCCCGCCTCCGATAGTAGACTATCAGGGATGATTAATTTTTTTTTTTTTTAAGGTTTGTGGTTTATCAGGAGGAAAGAAAAGAGGTGAAGTATGACTCTATAAGAAGGAACTGAATTCTGGTTTGCAATCTTTTATTGTTTTCTTTGACTTGGACCCCAGAAAGGTGCCTCCATCCATCTCAGATATGCCAGTGCACTCCCTGAATGGAGCCCACAATAATCATGATTCTCTTTGTAGTAAGACAATTACTCAGACTAACACATTATTCGTGTCAATCAGATTGAAGTTCTGCAATAGGAACTGAAAAGTATCATTGTGATTGTACAAAGCAATTGGCAAAAACATGTTTTCCATTAACCTGTGCTCACAACAACTCATTCAAACAGCAGTGAGGACACAAGAATGATATTAGAATAGTCACAAGAATGGGTATTCTGACTTGCCCTAAGGCTTTAAGAGAATATAGTTTACCTATGCTTAAAGTGGGGATGATAACAGACAAACCTGAATATGTTTGTACAGAAAACCAGATCTCTAGTTACCTTCTGAATAAGATCAGGATAAAAAATACAATTACTTTAAAAGTAGAAGTTTTCCAGTTTGTAATCAGAATCCTACAAAACAAATTTGGAACTGACAATGAAAATTCACCCAGACCCTGCCCAGGCACCATGTTAAAAACAGTGATATTCATGATGGATTTTAACCCATTAAAAAAAAAAAAGAAAAACAACAGCAAAAAAAAACAAAACACAACAAACAAACAGAAAAAAAAACCAAAAAAGACAACACTAAACAAATTAAAACTGTACCAGTTTTCCATTGAAGATCACTTGTGCTCACATTTGTCTCCTGGGCTTCCATTCATTAACAGAAGTTACAAATCCATATTACCTGATCTGGTAATCAGGATTTTTGTCTTAGATCTCTTAATCAGTGAAGAGCACAAACACTGAGAAGAACATATTTTGTTTTACCATGCAAGTAAATAGCATCAGTAGTCTTTAGGTTCTAACTTCCTCAGGAGTCTGTGAAAAGAAAATGGCTATTAGATAATTTTCTAAGGATGACTCTCTGAAGATATTTCAGATTAACAAACTTCTACATTTGAGAGCTAACAGCAAAATTTCTTTAACAATACTCTTTCCTTTTAAAATGAGGAAGATGTAGTCCTAATTTGCAATAAAAAACATGTTCCCAGTGAAGATATTATCAACCTTTCAAGTCTACTAGTGAAAAGCTACATCACTACGTTAATAATTAAAGACAGAGGTTATCATTCAGAGTACAGCTCTTCAGATTTTTTACTTTAATGTTTCTATGCCATATTATAATGCTATTTCTCTTAGACCTACAAAGAAATAGAAATAAATTTTCTATTTTCAAGGATAGAAAACACAATGCAATCCTTAGCAAAACAATTGTATTCAAATAATTGCCTACTTACACGATTTTCTTCCCCATGTTCTTGTTTTACTTGTTTTAAGCAGACTTTTGCAACATTTCAATAAGACTGAAAACAAACAGCACTATATATATGTGTGGGTGTGTGTGAAAAACATGCAGCATAAAAAGAAATACTTCCCTGAGTTTTTAACTCAAATGCAATATACTTGGTTTCATTTTATTTCCCACTGTCCATATTTTTACTCATATTTAATACTGACCTGCATGTTGTTCTATTATTTACTACTTGTTCTACTGTTTTACTAGAGTGGCAACTTGTCACATACTAAAATGATAGGCTGTGCTGCGGGTGCCTTACTTGTTAATATATACTCATGCATCTGGAGCCTAGAAAGAAGTGAAGATTATTGGAGACTAAAGATTGCTGCTGTTCAAAATGAAGAACTAATTATTATTCTTCTGAAGTGAGGAGAAGGAAAAAACCAACCAACCAACCAAGAAACAAGAAAAAACCCTGACTGTGAAAATGGCAAAAGAAAAAAAAAAAGAGAAAGGAAAAAAACCCAACCCGAACAACACTCTTCATTCTTTGAATGACTTGGAATTGTGTGATGGCTTGTAGGGCTGCACTTTAGGCCACTGTTTTCACATGAATTATTCCTGAATCTTAGCTAGAGTAAATCTGATCTGATCTAGTTCAAAATTTTAATTTTAACAAACACATTGGCAATGCATTTTTTTAGTATCTATTGTGTGAAAGCAATAAATACTTAAAAAATGCATTATTATTATTTTAATTTAAGCTAATGCAGAGAAAACAATCAAATACACAAAAATATTGTGATAATACAAGCTTTATGATTCCCATAGGATAGGTTTTCATGTTATTATAAAAATGACAACCATCTCTTCCCTATGAATGGAAAGCAAAACACATTTTCAAGAAGATGTTTAAAATTCTTTGATATAGCTGTATTATTTTCTGCTTATTTAAAAAGTATTTTTCCCCTGAAGAAAAAATTAAAAGGGACTATATTTGAAAGAAAGGCAATTAGGATCATATCATCACAAGAAAATTCCGACTGGAAGGGACCTTGAGAGGTCTCCAGTCCAACCTCCCGCTCAGAGCAGGGAAAGCTCTGAGGTCACAGCAGGATGCTGAGTATTTATCCAGTTGAATCTTTTAAACCCCCAAGGATGAAGCCAACCTCTGTGGGCACCATGATTGCCTTCAAGAGCCTCATTTCCAGTCAGGGCCTTTCCTCTTCCAACTTACACTCTTGTCCTGCCACCAAGTAGGTCTGTGAAGACCTCAGCTCCCTCCTGCCAGTGGTGTCCCCTGTAGTCACTGGGGTACTGATGTTAGGCTGAATTCAGTCCCTGTGGAAAATGTTGCGTGCTTGCCCTTGGTTCACATTTCTGGGTAGCTGAAAGATAAGACTTTGGGAATAGTCCAAAGGTAAGCAGTAAACTAGACTCAGACAATTGGATTGTCTTCTCTGGTAAAATAACTGAATCTGTGGAGGAGAAGGCACAGTGTCAGGGTCACTGACTTTGACTACAGGAATTTCCCATTCCTGCATCCTGGATGGAATACAACAGTGTGGGTGGGAGGACAACCAGATGGATAAAACACAATATGAATGAGGGTGGTGATGAAAGGGCTCAACTCTTTGTGAGTGTGTTCATATTTGGAGAGGATATATATTAATATATCACACAAAAGAAAATTCAGCAAATAATGAAATGCACCGTGAGCCTGATGGAGCCCCAGCATGGGCAGTGTAGGGCAGGTTTTGCTCAGGGTCAAGGGTGACAGGAGCCAGCTGGAGCCAGTTGGAGCCAGGTGGAGCCAGTTGGAGCTGGTTAAAGCCAGTCAGAGATGGTTGGAGCAGATTTCCCCTCTTCTGTTCTCTTGTTGTTTTCCAGTGGCAGCTGACTTGGGGAGTGCCCTTCATTGGTTGGGGGCAATGACTAGACAGACACAGGATGGGGGAATAGCAGCCCTTTGTGTCACAGAGGAGGGGACACCTGAACCTCCTCCACGGGGCCTCCCAATGAGCTGGCAATAGGCTGGGGAAGAAGAAATGCCACCCCAAAGCCTTAAATGGCACTCAGGGATGATTGGTGGAGGGGGTGCACCCATGGTTTCAGAGATTGGTTTCTACTTCACCTTAAATCTGTTGCACAGTTTTTTGAAGATAGACATTTGAGGGAAAAACATGATGACAATGGAAGAGAATAAATAATTACTCTTGGGTTTTGACTTTTTAAAAAATTTATTTTATTTTAATTTAATTTATTTAAAGCCTTTCTAATAAAACTTCTCTGTTCAAATAGATAAGTTGGCTAATAAATACAAATAATGAATATATATAATTAAAGTGTTAAAGTATTATTTGGTCTAGCAATAAACATCAGCTCCACATATATATCAGAGGTTCTCTTTTGCCCATGACAGAGTTTAACAGGAAGATTTCAATTTTAATTTCTGGGGTTTTTTTGTGAGGTCAGTGTATTTGTATTAGACTTGTCAGCTGGTATTTCTTCAGTCTTAATTTTTTTGCCATGATATCATTCCCTTTGAAAAGCTATTGTAAGCTTGATGTTAACAAGCTGCATTCTATGCCTAAACTGAAAAATCCTAAAATCCCTGACAGATTAAAAAACTGGAGTCTTGAAGTCAGAGGAACAGAAGGAACTTCCCAGATAAATTTTCTCAAAAGTAAAACTTCCTTGGCTTTTTCTTGTGTTCTTTCATGGACTCATAGCTTGTTGAATCCACAGTAGCTGTGAGACAGCATAAGGAATGGAGAACACTATTACTTGGATCCTCAGGTAGTCCCAATTACCTCGTCTAGTACTTAGAAAACATTTCTCAGCTATGGGAGGCACAGAATTCATCCATTTTGGCTAAGATAGGACTGGGACTTACATATTCTAACTCTTCTTTTGCTGCTTTAACCATCAGATTTGCAGAACATGGGGGGTACTAAGAATAAGCTTTTATTATGGTCTTACACTAAGGATACTTTATCTTTTTTTCAAATCAAGAGACCTATAGTCATTACAAGAACAAAACTTTCAGATGCTAGGATGGTACTCTGGGCCCAGAAGCATATGTTTTGTGGATTAGACTCTCAATAAGGTACCTAAAATAGATGTTCCAAATGACACAGAATAGTTTCTGGTTTAATTTGAATTTTACCTCTTTTTCTTTAGTCTTTTCTCTAGCCAGTATTTTAAATTACTCTATGGTACTCAGTTTTATGAAATCTGTTTTATATGTAATGACTGCTAACAATCAACTGGGGACAACTGCTAACATCTTATAGGCCAAAATTATACAGAATGAAATAGAATCGATATAATTCACTGTATTCTTGAGAATTTTGCATTTCAAATTCAAAATATTTAATAGTTTCTTTTATCATCTTTTATCATTTCTTTTTTGCATTTAATTTGCAAAACATTAAGGAATCTGAATGTCGTATGCTTTGAACAGCCTCTCTGAAACAAAAAAGGTAATCTTATGAGCAAAGATCTTACAGAAGCAGAATATAAAGAACAATAAACCTTTTATTGATCAACATATTTTTATTGAGCACCATAGTTCTCCTTGTATGGCAAGTATCACCTAATAATCACCTAATCACCTAATTTAGTAATTCCCAATAAATATTATTTTCTATCTATTGCTAGGGGGGACTATATTTGCCAAGGAGTGTAAAAAAAACCCCAATATTTTATACTGAAAAATAAACCAAACCAAAACAAACCCAAACCAAAAAATCTAAGCAAACAAACAAAACAAAATAAAACAAAATACACCAAGACACCCCAACACCTCAAAATTTGTAGTAGGTAAACATCACTTAGAATTAGTTTATATACAAACTAGCTTTTTATCTGACCTCACTCAAACCATTGCTTTAAGAAGTTAGTCTGAGATCACTAATTAATCTACTCCCACTCATTTTGCAAACTTAAAATATTTATTATGAAGAAAATAACGAATAGTGCCTACTGATTTGTTCTGTAAAAACATATGTGATTTCAAAATTATGAGACAAAAGTCCCTAAAATATGAATGCAAAAGAGAATACCCAACCATATAAACAATAGTAACACATTAGTATTCTAAGTAACGTAGGTCCTAAAATAAGTAATTAGTTTTATAAGGATCTAGGTCAGTTGCAGCCCCCTGATTTTAAGAAAAAAAAAAACAAAAAAACATATATTGCTGCAATACATTGTTGGTGTAATAATCTAGTGGAAAAGAAAAAGAAAGAGGCATATGCTGTGTTTTCATTACCACTTTTCAATGCTCCTATTTTGACAACATGGATATTTATAACATTGTCATTGCAAAACTACTCTTAAATGCTTTCAAGTGAAAATACATTATAGCATGTCCATGCAACTTGTTCCATCCTCTATTCATTTTTGCTTACTGCAGATGTGTACCTAATAAAGCACTCATGTTTTCTTTAACAATGTCTTTTGAAACAAAAAATATTACTTTTTTTTTCTTTTTCCGCTCCTACCAACATATAAAAAGTTATTGTCTTATGTTTTTTAAAACATATGAAAAGAGAAATCTAGTAAGTCATACCTTCATGAAAAATCAACAAAATATCTGTCTCTGGAAAATAAAAACTACAAGAATAACTGATATTTAATTTCTATTTGTCTTTTCCCCCTTACATTTTTACTATTGGAAGGTTATGTGTAAAATTAAACTATCTAGTTACGACTTTCTTTATAGGTAAAATTTTGAAAATATGTTGCTATTATCAACTACCTTGTTTTATGTTGAATTTCTCCTTCAGATTCAGTGAATTTTACTTACTAAAAGCTTCTTGGGATGCTCCTTCTTCCTTTTTCTTTTATTTCTAATAAATATTATGGTAGCATTTTTTTACAGTAATTACAGAAAGTAGTGAATTATTTTGGTCTGGGTTTAGTCCACCTAATTTTAGGCTTATAAATGAGGTCTTTGTATTGCGACTATATTTTATGATGGAAGATGGTACATTGTAGATGATAGTTCAGATAAGTAATATTTACTTCTTTCCATTTACTCAACAGTGAGATTATAGCAACTGCATTCTTAGCTCAAATATTCTATTACAGCACTAAAATTTAGAGGAAAGCAAGCTAAGCCAATTTAACAGCCTGTAGGAGTGTTGAAAGTAATTGCATTTCTTCAAGTATAAGGTTCTATTCAGTGAAGAAAAAGATGGCAGATTCAGGATGTAAAATATTTTAAATTTCATTCTTACAATATAAATAATTTTATTTACTATTCATATTTTTGATGAATGAAAAAAACCAAACATATGTCTTTTTGAAAAACTCCTAGATTAAATAATTGAGAAGTTTTGAACTATAAAAACCCTTGTCTCTTAGGACTAACAGAAACTCTAAGACTTAAATTACATTACTTAAAATACAACCATGAATCCTTACACACAGGATTGCATAGTATTTTTGCAGTGTCTCATACACCATTGAAATAGCCCTGTACATGAAATAGTTTTCGTCTTTGTTGACAACAGGGAAAATCCTACTTTAAAACTAGAAGACAAGACAAAAAAATTGCATCCATTTATTTCATATTTGACAATACCAGATGAAACAAAATTTACTTGCAAGTTAGTATATTTTGTCAAGGTTACATTCTAAAATTTTAGAGATCCATTAGGCAGCAACTGAGTTGGAGAAGTTACATTATTCTAATAGAAACCAAGGACCAGCAGGAAACAGATTCTGGGTGACCTCCCATTTATTGAAGTGAACTCTGAGGTGACTAAAAGCCTTTCTATTTACTTATGCAGTGCTACAAAGCCTGCCAGAATAAAGTCATATTCTCAGGATTAAAGGTTATTGATTTACTGTTGTTTATATCAGTATTCCAGTAGTATGTGTAACAGTGAGAAGTTAATTTCAAAACTTGAGGGTTTTTTGTTGATGTTTTTTCTTTGACTGGTTTGTTTTTTTTTTCGATAGCTGGCTCATCTCATATATAAGTACATGCACAGTACATAAAGAAAGACTTGATGTTGCATTTGACTCCAGTGCCTAATCTGTAGAAAATGTGGCAATCTACTAGAACTCCCTATTACTGAAGCCATTCTTTTGGTCCAAGATTCAGGCATTAGTTCTTCATTACTTAATATTGTGACAGGATCCTTGTTGAAAATGCCACTGAAGGGCAAGGGAAAGGGCCTCTTCTCTTGTTTTTTGGCCCTGATTCCATAAAGCCTTCAAACACATAAAACCCACATTCAGTGAAATATCTCACTTGGAAATATTGCAAACATTTTTCCAATAATAGATCTCAGAAAAAATTTATATAAGATAAGTATCTCAGGTGAAGGGAAGGACAGCTGAAGAGAGAGCATAACTTATTTGGTCAGGGTTAGGGCAATTCCAGACATGAGTACAGGCTGGGAAAACAGCTCATCGAAAGCAGCACTGCAAAGAAGGACTTGGGGATTTGTGTGAATCAAAAACTGTATATGACCCAACCATGTGTGCTCCCAGCCCGGAAAGCCAAACACATCCTAGACAGAATCCAAAAAGGAGAGACTAGAAGGCTTAGGGATGTGACTATCTCCCTCCATTCTACCCTGGAGAACCTACCTGCAGTACTGTGTCCAGGTCTGGAGCCCTCAGCCCAAGAAAGGCATGGACTTGTTAGAGTGAGTCTAGAGGAGGGCCATGGTGATGATCAAATGGCTGGAGCACTTCTTGTATGAAGACAGGCTGCGAGTTCTGGGTTTGTTCAGCCTGGAGAAGAGAAGACTCCAGGAAGGACTCACTGCATTCTTCCAGTACTTGAAGGGTGTTTATAGAAAAGTGGGAGACTGACTTTTTACTGGGCAGATAGTGATAGGACAAGGGGGAACAGTTTTAAACTAAAACTTAAGAGATTTAGACTAGATGTAAGAAAGAAATTCTTTACTCCAGAGTCAGGCACTGGAACAGGTTGCTCAGAGGAACTCTGGATGCCCCATCCCTGGAAATGTCCAAGGGCATGTTGGATGGGGCCCTGAGCAACCTGTTCTAGTTGGCATTCCTGATCAGGGCAAGTGACACTGGAACTCTAGTGGAAGGTGACCTTGGCTTGGAGGTTGGCACTAGATGATCTTTAAAGTTGCTTCCAACTCAAGTCATTCTGTGCTTCTTTGATCCTATGTTTCTATGATTCTTCTCTTTTCTAAATTACTTCCAAACCATTCAAGACAAAAAGAACCCTCCTGAAAGAGTCACTGTACTGAAATGGATTTTGAGCATAAAATTAAAAACAAAACAAAACAAACCAAACAAACAAAGAAACAAAAACCCTCTTAACAGATGAAAAACAGTTTTTCATTGTGGAGGTTGTCAAACACTGGAACAACTTGTCCAGGAAGTCTGTAGCATCTGTCCTTGTTGCTATTCAAAACCCAACAGCACATGAATGTGAGCAACTTGTTCTAGTTCGTTCAGCTTTGGGCAGGGCGGTGAAACAAATGATCACCAAGTTTTCTTAGCAACTTGAGGTTCTTGTTTAAGTTTTTGTAGAGTCCATTGGGGGAAAGAGAAACATAAGTACCTGATTTAAATAAATATAAAAAATGAACAAAAACAACAACAATAAAACCCCCAACAAACAAATGAAAAACAGAGATGGGAGAAGTAGGAGCTCTACAAGCTGGCCTGGCCACCTTAGCTGAGGATCCTAGAGAGAGCCTCATAGTGTAAAACAGAGAGAAAAAAGAGATGAAGTTGTTGCTCACAAGAAAATCACATTATATGCAAAAGAAAGAGAGTAAAAAGAAATCACTCATTTAAATACTCAAGCACTGGGGACTGAAAAAACTTGTTACAATCAATTAGTTAATGAGATGCAAAATCTTTAGAGGGCACCCTGACTATATTATGCCAAGATTTAAAAACATCCCCCAAAACAACAAAAAACTCTATCTAAATATCCTGAGAATTTATCCCACATTAGTGATGCAAAAAAACCAAAAAACCAAAAACCTGTTTACTTTCCCAGAACTCAGCAATTACCTTTTTTTTTTTTTCCCTGCTGCTCAGAACTTAGCAGCAACAGCAAGACTCTAATGATGGTCTTTGCAATAACATGAGATAAAGGATTTTATTTTTTTTTTGGGTCATGCTAATAAAGACATATCAGTACAGGAGCAGTTCAGTGAGAGCAGACCTAAGTCAGTGCTGAATAAGATTTGTGAAATTTGTGAAATTACTCTATTTCCTCTACAAGAAAAAAATGTTTACCTGAAGATATACTGTTCTTTTGAGGAATATTTTTAATGTAAAATTAAAATATCACACAATCATTAAAATGTGTATTTTAACTTGTATTTGCTGTTTTGAGAAAATAAATGCAGTAAACCAGGGGTTCTGCTTTCCAGTTTCTTTATATTCAGTGGGAGATGCAAGAACAAACAGAACCAAAGCGGGGGGCGGGGGGTGTGGAGCAGTCCTGTAATCTAACCAACTATATAAACATCTCTCCTTAACTGACAGTTTCTTTATGTTTTTTTTGGTTTTATGTTTTTATTTTTTTTCCTGTGAGCTACCACATATGTATTTTCCTGGCCTATCCAGATATGGGATGACCCTGAAGCACTCAATTTTAACTGTTATGTGACTTTGCAGTCGTTTTGTTTGCTTTAATTCTTCACGAAATACTTTTTTTCAAGGTTATTAAGATGAATGTTGCTTAAAAATAAAAGCAAAAGCATTTCCATAATGATATGCAGTGAGACATTTTTAAAAAAAAATTCTGATGTGACCACTGAAATCTGAATATTTTTCTCTTACTGAAGATTCATGGAGAGTCCAAAAATTTCATAATATATTGCATCCTTCTTGACTATACAGCTTAATTATTAAAACATCTTAAAATCAATCTAAAATTTAGTCAATTAAAAAAATTAAATTGCAAAATACTATAGCTATGTTAAAAAACAATTTCTTATTTTTTCAAAAGCCTTGTTGCACACCAGTCCTCAAAGTCTTAAGAACATTCCGCCAGGGAACTGACAATCTGCCTGCACTCAGCACTGGTGAGGCCACACCGTGAATCCTGGGTTCTGGGCCACTCACTACAAGAAAGACATTGGGGTCCTGGAGCGTGTCCAGAGAATCACAATGAGGCTGGTGAAGGGTCTGGAGCACAAGTCTGATGAGGAGCAGATGAGGGACCTGGGGGTGTTTAGCCTGGAGAAGAGAAGGCTCAGGGGAGATCTTATCACTCTCCAGAACTACCTGAAAGGAGGTTGCAGCCAGGTGGGAGTCAATCTCTTCTCTCAGGTAACAAGAGAGAGGACAAGATGTGCCAGAGGAGGGTTAGATTGAATATTAGGAAAAGTTTCTTCATAGTGTTGCCTAAAATGGAGGAAAAAAGCTTTTGATACAATATTAATATAGACCACTTCTTTATCAAAAGCTTTCAGGTGCACAGAGTGCATAGGCACACACACAGAATAGTGTTCTTATAAATTTGTAACACTACCTAATTATTATCTCTAATGGGTCCATCTAACCCGAAGACCACTTGCCCTTGATTCCACCCTCAGAACTGCCCTGTTGGAGCCCCTCCAAGGTTCTGGGCCTTCTATCTTGCTTTGACTGCCATCACATCTTCCAGGTGCATGTGTCCCAAACAAGATGTCCTTGATGAAATCTTTTTCCTTGAAACAACTGTTAAACAGAAATGCAGGAACGCAATGCAAACTGTGAGAAAGGGGTTTAGAAGCTGTTAGCTGCTACCTCAAGTTTGAGAAACTGCACAGTTATGTTAAAATCTACAAATATATTAAAAATCTTAAGGCACCAATAGGTTGTCTAGCACTGGAACAGGGTGCACAGGGAAGTGGTGGAATCATTATCCCTGGAAGTCTTCAAAAAAACATGGAGATATGGTGCTGAGGGTCATGTCATAGTGGTAAACCTGGCAGTGTTAAGCTAATGGTTAGATTCAAAGATCTTAGAGGTCTTTTCTAATCTTAATGATTGTATGATTCTATGATTTCCTTCATGAAATTATTTGAGACAAACAAAAGAATGTGATTGGCTTGTGAGATTCTTTCCAAATTATGTAATAAATACATGAAAGCACACCAAGATAACTGTATATGGACTTTCTTGCTGCTTCTTTCCATTCTTTTCTTGACTTAGACATTATTTTTTTTTCTTCCTGAAAGTTTTATATATAAATAGCTTTCTGGTTATATTCAGTGTTCAGATTACCTATGTTTTCAAGCCAGTTCTATGCAATACAGACTATAAAATGTCACCAGTGTTTCTTTTATTCAATAACTGTCTACTCTACAGACTTTTTTGAAGATACTTTCTTTCAACAAACGTTATTTGGATATTCTTTCAGTTTTCTTTTCTGAGTCAACAAGATTTATATTTTCCTGCAAATCCTGTCACCATTACATGTCATTGTGGTTTTAGTTTTAGACTTTTAATGGTGTTTGTCACCATGACATCTGAGTGCTTGGTAAATACACATGGATTTAAGCCCACATCAACACTTCCATTGTTGAGATGGAAGGTGGGACTTGAGATGTTCCAGACATCTCCAAAAAGGATCACTAATCAGATTCCATCAGGAATCTGATTGAAATCTGGGCTTTTAAAGGCACAGGAATTAAACAGTTAATGTAATCATTTTTAAAAAAAAACAAACATGTACACACAGTAAGGAACAGGCTAAAGACTTCCAGCTGAATTTGGTTTGAAGATTTGGAATTGCAACATGCAGAACGATGCTGGAGGAAAAACAAATGGCTCTTTGTAGTGTCCTTCATGTACATAGATAAAAACTGGCAGGAGTCCACATGCTGGTTCATTGTTAGATGTAGTTATACTGCGATAAGGAAAAACAACAACCAAAAGAGAATATGTCTTGAAAACCCACCTCTCTCTGCAATAAACATTGCCACAAATCAGAGCTGATTAACAAGTCTAGGGATCTTTTCATTGCCCTTCTTGCGAGAGCAATAAATAACAGCTGAACTGTTGTACAGCCTAATATCTATGGCAGCTCCATCAATTCAACTAGTGATCCTCAACAAGGAAAATGGTTATTGGATAGCAATGTCACATCCATGGCCACTATTTCCTCTTCTTGTTTCTGTGAGACCTCTAAAAATTTGTAGCTGTCATGAAAATATGATACACACTCTACAAACCCTATATATATTGTTCTTTTTATTGTATTTTTCATTCTTTAAAATATATTATCAGGTATTAACATGATAGGAAGTAAAAATATTTTGAAGAAACATTTTTAATAGCTTGGATATAAGCACTGAAATTCATAGAATCATAGAATATCTCAAGTCAGAAGGGTTCTGAGTGTCCCTCTTACTGTGCCATACTTGACTGAGGCTTAAGTGGGTCTGATGGCATCTTTGACAAGAGTTCTCTAACCTGTTGCCAGGACACTATCCTTTTGGTAACCACAGTTCTGGAGACAAGAAGGAACTTTCCTCTGCTTTCAAAAGCTACAAGTTTCCAGCATAACCCTCCTTGGCAGTCTCCATGCACTCTTCTTCTGAGTATAGTCTCTCACTGTCTTTCTTCCCTGTGCTGTATAATTCAGGCCCTTGCAACTGCAGCATCTTTGAGTAGACTACATTGGTCTCCTTCTCTGTTCTCCTGTTCTTCCTCTTCTTGTTCCTTTGTTCTCCTGTTCTCCTCCTTTGGGGCTGTGCTGCTTGTCCACATCCTTCCACCATTCCTACTCCTTGTGGCTGTGTGTTCCGCTCCTACAGGTGAGAGGCCACCTTTGCCTGAGCACTTGCCCTTCAGTCCAAGGCCTGGACAATGCCACTATCTCTTTAGAGCTCTGACAGGTCCTTGGCTTTGAGTGCCAAGGACATCAACAGCCACTAATGGGGTATAAGGCTTTTTATTCTATATCTTGTTGTGGGCAAAAGGAAATGTGCAATGCTTATGAAATCAGGATTTATTTATAATATAATTAATATTTTCACAGTCTAATCAAAAATACAATCAACAGATGTTTCTAGTCCAGTTACAAAGCCAGTAAGTCATATAAAAATCAATACAAAAAATGCTAATAAGCAGAGACTTGGCCTACCAATTCTTGGATTATGTTACTGGGTGTGTAAGAGGAGTAGCAAAAGTGTGCATAACTTCCTTGGAAAAGACTTCATCAACTAACATGCCCCTTTCGAATGGAACCATCCTTATTTTCTTTTCCTGAGAAATATCTAAATGCATATTATGAGATTGCAGATTTGAAGCATAAGTTGATTATGAGGTCAAAATTTCTGAGAATTGCCAAGAAAGTACTCTGATTTTTGTTTATCTTTTAGTGAAGTAACATACACAATTTTGTCGTGATTAATACCTTTTCCCTTATCTCAAAATGCTCTTGTCCTTTAGAAAAGAATTAACTCTTCAACAGTAGTTGTACCTGAAGAGTCCTAGGATGATTGTGTGACTCAGACATAATTTCACTTTTCTATATATATTTTTCCACGTGCAGCTCTTTTGGGGAAAATGTTGGCTTCTTTTCAGTTCCCACCAATCAGGATAGTGATAGGAAAATTATGGTAAAATGTAAATATAACAATTTTCACTAGAAAAAAGAAACAACTTTCGTACAAATAACAATTTATTTTGTAGTTTCTTCCCACTGTAAATAACACTCTTCTTCCCAGTCTCTTACACTAGAGCTAAGGAGTAGAGCTCCTTAGTGTAATATTAGTGTAATATTCATTTTACACCTTGAATTTGTTGAAATGGAGACTGATCTTTGAATTACAATGTTGTGCAAATTCCTACAATGAAAAGAAAAAAGTCATTTAGGCAGACTGAATTCTGTAGTATTTCCTGGATTTGGGCACACATTGCAACTGACTCCCGATTTCAGTGTGTGGTGAAATTAACCCTCACCATCTCATCTTTTGGCTTCTAAAAGGAAAGAAACCAGATATATAAGTCAGGTAATACTAGCAGCATAGTTTAAGAATATGAGTTACTGGGAAAATCCTGGAGCTGAGTGCAATTTGCCTCAGTAGTAGTCACACATTATGATATCGGACATCATCAAATCTGAAATATAATAGAACACATGTATTAATTTATAATCAATATGCAGAATAACTACATGTTTTTGAATGCTTGCTGGAATAAGATTTGTTAGAGGTCCCGAGGAGGACCATGGGAAAGATCAGAGGGTTTGAATACTTCTCCTGTGGATAGAGGTTGAAAAAGTTGGGGTTTTTCAGGCTGGAGAAGGAAAGGCTTCTGGGACACCTCATTACAGCTTTTCAATACTTAAAAGGGGCTTATAAGAAAGATGCACTGTACCAAGGTCTGTAGTGACAAGAGGCAATGTTTTTAAACTGAGAAAGGGTACACTCTGGTTGGACATAAGGAAGAAATTTTGTTATGATGAGGGAGCAAGACACTGAAACAGGTTGTCCACAGAAACTGTGGGTGCCCCATCATTGGAAATGTTCAAAGTCAGGCTAAACAGGACTTTGAATAGTGAAAGGTGTTCCTGCCCATGGCAGGTGGGTTAGAACTAGATGAACCTTTAAAGAGTCCTTCTGACTCAAACCGTTCTGTGACTCTGTGAACGATAAGTCACTTAAAGTGGAGTTATTTGAAACTTTCTATAGTAAAGCTTTTTAAAATGAATCCTTACTTTTATATGGACTTGTATCTCCCTGGAGATTCTACTTCAGAGAAGAAACTAACTTGCACTATGCAGAAGCAAACCCTCAACTGACTATACATGATGCATAATTTGCACAGTAAATACTGATAAATGACAGCATAAAAATATGAACAAATGAAAACAAGAGTTTATGTGTAAAATCATATCCATTATTGTATTTGGAACCTGAACAAATAAATAATTTTTCAAAAGATAGGCTCTATAGCTGCTTCTCCAGAGCAGAGCTCTTTCCAGAGAATTGAATGCTCTTACTTGTTCATCTTAATTGACCTAAAGGGTTTTACTGACAATCAAACAGCTTCATGTCATCTAGGCTGTGATAAATGTCATGTGTCTATTCCTAGAAGATGCAAAGTAATACAGTATTGTTTAACTCTCATTCATTGTAAGTCATTGATCATGACAAATTCTACACAATCTAAAAATAAATAGTCATAAAACTAGAGCTTTGAATAAGCATATACACCTTTAAAATATATTTTTGCTTTGCTACATCCCAATGAAGTTATGTAAATGAAAAGGGTATTAAATGGGGTTTACACAGTCAGGTTTTTGGTGGGAGGAGAGCTACAGGAGTAGCTGTGAGAAGCTACTAGAAGCTTCTTCCATGTGTGGTAGAGCCAATGCCAAGTAGCTCCAGGATGCTGCTGGCAAAGGTTGAGCCAATCACAAGTGGTGGTAACTCCTCTATGACAACATATTTAAGAAGAAAAAAAGTTATCGTGCAGATGTAATTGTGGCCAGAGAAGAGTGGAGTGAGAATACATGAGAGGAACAACTCTGCAGACACCAACGTCAGTGGAGAAGGAGTGGAAGAAGGTGTTTCCGGTGCTGGAGCTGAGGATACCCTGCAGCCTATGGTGAAGACCATGATGAGGCAACCGTCCTCCTGCAGCCCATGGAGGTCCACAGGGATGCAGAGATCCACCTGCACCCTGTGAAGGAGACCCATACCTGAAAAGAAGGCTGTGAACTCATGGGAAGCTCGTGCTGCAGTAAGTTCCTGGCAGGAACCTTCAGACTTGTAGAGAGGTCTGCT
This sequence comes from Campylorhamphus procurvoides, assembly GCA_013396655.1. Taxonomy (NCBI): domain Eukaryota; kingdom Metazoa; phylum Chordata; class Aves; order Passeriformes; family Dendrocolaptidae; genus Campylorhamphus; species Campylorhamphus procurvoides. Next base: position 256,148 of record WBMV01003485.1, read on the forward strand.
ATAGCAAGTTTCCTGGTAGGACTTGTGACCTTGTGTGTGACCCACACTGCAGCAGGCTGTTTTTTGAAGGGCTGTACCCTGTGGAAAAGTGACCAACATTGGAGAAGTTCATCAAAAACTGTTTTCTGTGGGGTGAACTCACGTTGGAGAAGTTCGTGGAGAACTCTCTCCTGTCGAAAGGACCCCAAGCTGGAGCAGGGGAAGGATCCCTCTCACTAAGCAGTGTCAGAAACAACGTGTGGTGAACTGCACTGTAGCTCCCATTCTCATCTCTACGCACCACTGGGGGTGGAGGAGGTAAAGCTGGGAAGGAGGGAGGGGTTGGGGGAGGTGTTTCTGAGATTTTATTTTGCTTCTCATTATCCTGATCTGAATTTGCTAGTAATAAATTCAATTGCTATCCCAAATTTGAGTCTGTTTTGCCCATGATTGTATTTGGTGAGTGATCTCTTCCAGTTTGTATCTCACTCATTCCTATGAAATCTTTATTACATTTTCTTTCCCCTGTCCACTTGTGGAGTAGACGAAGAGAGTGGCTTTGGTGAGTACTGGTGTTTAGCCAGGGTAAACCCACTGCAGATATGCGGTAGAGTAGTATTAGTAGACTAGATTAAAAGCTTTGCTGATAAACAGTTTCCTTATATTAAAAACTTTTGGGTTGGGTTGGGTTTGGGGTTTTGTTTGTTTGGTTTTGGGGTTGTTTGTTTGCATTGGTTTGGTTTGGTTTGGTTTTTTTTAATGTAAAAACAGTTCCTCAATTATCATTATGATTTTTAATACATTATTCATAAAATACAATCTAAGCAAAAAAAAGAATTTTATATTAATCAAAGTGATTCAATATTTAATCACAAAACACTTCTTAACTTTTTAGTAAATAATGTTTTAAAATAATCCTTTTCATCACATGCCACAAGTAGGTTGCTAAAGACATTTAGAAACAACAAGAAAAAATATTTCAATAATCTTATTTTTTTCATAATACATTTTCCTTGCTTCTCTGCTCAAACTTTTCTTGTAACACCTTATCTTTTATTGAATAAGAATATTTTACAAAAGGCAGAACTTAGAGAACCTGTAGGTTAAACAAACCCTTCCAGCTTTGGCCTGAATGGGCTTTGGCATCTATAACCCTGAACTGTACTTAGCAGATGGTAACACAACAGGACAGAGTAGGATGTCAAGTCTATAATGAAGTGACCAAAGCTTTTTCTTCATGTTACGTGAGCACCTCACAGTGAGACACTGTGGAGGTTCTTCCATGCAAAATGGTCTCTGCATCTGTGGTTCCTTGAATCACAAGCTGGAATTCACAGCACACAATACACAAATTTTATTAAGGGTAGCTGAATCTGGAAGACTTCGGGACTCAGAGGATTTCTGCTTTCAGAGGATTTCTGCTTTCCAATTCACTGCAGTAGAAAATAAAGTCAAATTGTGTGGACTTTTAGGCACAGAAGGTTACCCTACCACAGAACAATGCATGCATATGTTTCTGTACTCCCAGGTGCAGTTGATGGTGAAGCTGAGCATGTGTTCCTGACAAAAAACACATAGGAAAACATGCATTGAGGGTGCCAATGTTTGGCTTATTTTTAGGCTGATCAGGATCAATCACCATCCTTTTCTTGATTAGTAGGCATTCCCACATTGAAAGATCTCTCAAATATTAGAACATCCAGTCTGTCCAATACCCATGCCAGACTATAGACCCCTTATGCAGTCACCATCTTTCACTGTATCAAGTGTTCTAGACTTGTAGCTGGTCTCCAGACTTGGTCTTCTCTATTTTCCCCAGTCCCCAGTTTCCTCCAGGGCAGCTGGACTCCTTGTTTGTGGCAGGAGTGATCTCTCCAGATGCTGGTAGTTGTGATTCAGATGCTACTCCCTGAATAGTCCAACTTAAACTTTGCTAGCTGTTATACACATACACTGAGAGCATAGAGAAAAAAAAAAAAAAGGAAAAAAAATTTGAAATATGATTTAGTGAGAAGAAAGGACAGAATGTGTCAATCAAATACAAAACTCTGTCAAATAGATTTAGACCTGTTTGATCAGACCCTACTTACCATTTTTCTTCTGTTTTCCCATGGTTGTTTCTCCCTGTTCCACCTTAACAAATCCTTTTCCCTTCCTTTTGCCTTTACCTGAGACACTCCATTTTAAGGTTTGTACAGTATCAAAATTTGTTTCCTCACCACACTTCATAATAATCCTATAACCTTTTAGGAAGTGACACCATTTGGTTTGCATGGTGTTTCAAAGAGAGACTTTCTTTCCTTGACCCTTTGGCAAGTTTCACACTAGGGATGATGGTCTAATCACGGTCCTTTGATTGTTTTAGGAGTAGCTGATTCAGTTCCTAGGGTTCATGGTCTGTCATTGTTCAACTGATTTTAGCTAGGTCTCTGTGTTTAACAGGATTAGCTCTTAGACACAAAACCTAACATTCCATATGAAAGCTGTTAGAAGATACTGTATCTTGATATAGGAAAATTCCTTCTTGGAGAGTGGGATTAGATAAATGTACTGTGTGCAGTTTTAGGCATCACAATATAAAAAAGACATTAAGCTATTAATGCCCAAAGGAGGGCCATGAGTACAGTGAAGGGTCTGGAGGGGAAGCCTGATGAGGAGCAGCAGCTGAGGTCACTTGGTCTGTTCAGCCCAGAGACAAGGAGACTGAGGGGAGAACTCATTGCAGTCCACTGTTCCAGGATTGTATGTTTAAAATCCTTAACTGGAAATTGTGTTCATTGTGATTTGGACCCTTCCACAAAGAAATCAGGGAGCAATATATTTAACCATATGTGGGAGGGAAGAGGATATGGCTACTGATCTGAGCACTTAAAGTGATTTTGTGAAAGCTAGAGTTGAGTGTTTACCAAGAGATGTTTTTAAAAGCTGTTGAAAACTGCTGTGATCCTGCCAGAATCCTGTGTAGTGGTCCCTGTACTCGAGTATCTAACAATAAACTTGGAACATTTAAAGTTAAGGAAGATTTCTGCTGTCTGCACTCCTTTTTCCTGTGAGGGATGTGGTCTTGTTGAGTTATCTGACTGAGGCTAATCAGGATAAACACAAAGACCAGAAAGGATCAAGGGAACAGTGACAGCTAAGAAACCATATTAACCAAATCAGTGCAAACCCAGCTTCTTGAATTGACTTCTATCTCAGATGATTAAAGAAGAGGATTAGATCATTGTCCTTGATCTGAAAACTGTCAAGTTGATACAACTACACAAATTCTCTAAGAAACTACACAAAATAAAGGGCACTATTGCTTCAAAGGGTATAGGACTATTGTGGTTTTAGATTAAATGGACAGTTTGAAGACTAACTGGACTTGGTAGCAAAACACTTCAGTCACAGATATATACAATTTTTTAAGAATTACACATTCCCCCTGTTTCACAGGGTGGTGTCAGGGTTCAGAAAAAAACCCAGGAGTGACTGTGAGGTGCTTTCAGCTGTGGGGTGCACAGTTTTTGGACTGGGCCAAGGATCCCTGGGATGTCTCTTGGGTGTTTCAAGAATCTCTTAGATCTTGCTCCTCATAACTCTTCTGGAGTCATACGGGGCATCATCAGGATAAGGATGGAGCACAGAATACCCAGCCCCTAACAGATCTCTTCTGCATCACTCAGAACTTAACCACTGACTGTCATTGTCACTCATAGTCACCACCTGCCCATCTGTAGAGCTCTTGGTCTTGTCTGCATCTTTACAGTGATTTAAGGTCAAGTTGTTTAAGGTCAAGATACTCTATTCTTATAACTAGGTTACTTCCGTATCTGATAAGGTTAGATAAAGTTCATATGCTAACATTACTGCCAGCAAGGCCCAGCTGCCATGCCACATGGACATACCATGAGATGCAGAGGCAGCACATAAGTTTGAAATTGCTAAAACTTATGGAATTTTTAAGGCATATTTATATAATTTAGTTTATATGATACATATTTTTCTATATCATATACAATATAGGTTCTTGAGTTAAATTCAATGCATATATTTACATGCACAACATACAATACGTGAGTAGCTATAATTTAGATAAATTGTATAGATGGTTATTTTCAGATACTTATATAATAAATATCATGTATATTATATAATGCTTATTATGATTAAGCATTACAGACATATTAATCTCTTCACATGAGGTCAGTTGCCTGTAGACAACTGCATGCATGTCAAGTAATGACTATGTAATTTGGGGATCCCAATATCTTTTGTAGTTATACAGGTTCCTTAGGACTGAGGTTGCACCCAAATAAACAGGAAATCAGTCAAAGGGAGCCCATGTGCATGAATAAGAAATTCCTGTCAGTACTCAAGCCTAAGCAGGAAATACACAGGAGGTGGAAAAAGGCCACTTGGCACGAATATAGAGGTGTTGACAGAGTAGATATAAATGAGATGAGGAATGCCAAAGCCCGTCTGGAACTAAATCTTCCCAAAGATATCAAGGATAACAAGAAGGGCTTCTTCAAGTACATCAGTACAAAAAGGAAATCTAAGAGTAGTGTGGACCCATTATTAAATGGAGAGGGCACCCTGATAACAGGGCATAGAGAAGGCAGAGTTACTGAATTCCTTGTTTGCCTCAGCCTTCCCTGACAATATCAATCTGCAGGTGACCAGAGTAAAGGAATCTTGGAAGGAAGACTTTCCCCGGGTGAAAGAGGATTGGGTTAGAGAAAACCCAAGCAAACTTGACATCCACCAATCCATGGGCGCTGACAGGAAGGATCTATGAGTTCTGAGAGACCTGGCAGACAACATAGGTGGGCCATTCACAATTGTCTTTGAAAGGTTGTGTTGATCAGGAACTGTGCCTGAGGACTGGAAGAAAGTAAATGTCACCCCAGTCATCAAAAAGGAGAAGAAGGAGGACCTAGGAAATTACTGGCCAGTAAGCCTTACCTTAGTCCCTAGAAAGGTGATGGATGCATCATTCTGGAAGTTGTCTGTTGTATACAGATAACACACACAAAAGGTAATTAATATTCCGACACCCTATCAATGGAATAAACATCCAAAAGCCTTACAGGAGACAGCCTGATTATGAAGACTCACACCAGCAACCCTGCAAACAAACCTCCTGTCAGAAAATCCTGTATATCTTATCACTTCGACAAGGCTACATACCAAAGGACCACCGCAATACTCTTTTGAATGCTATAAAAACTCGAGACAAATTTTGGGAAATTAGGAGCTAGGGGACGGAGACGACAGACCAACAAGCCAGCTGGGAATCACTCCCGAACCTCTCCTCATCTCTGCTTCTTCACCATCGCCTGCCGCCGGACTGCCCAGAGGGGACTGAGAACGTGCCCGCTTGGAAAGAACTGAGACGTGAGTGTGCCATCTCTCTCTAACTTTCCATACTCCTGAGGGCCACGGAAGCCAGCGAGGCCCTGGCACTGTCGCTGCAGCACCCTGGCACTGGGTCTCGGCGGGGACAGCACAGCCCGAACGCCCTGGCTGCCTTCCAGAGGGCTCATACCCCCTGCGGCTGAAAACATCGGGGACAGGAAAAAAGCTGCGAAAGCTCTCCCTCTCTCCCCCCCCACACACACACACTCACACACACACACTCACACCCCCGACATCTCCGGCAAAAGAGTAATTTATGGTGGTATCCTTTCTCTCTGCTTCTAAAAAGTTAATCTCTGCATTTTTTCCAATCTTTCCTTATTCTCTCTCTATCTCTCTCTCTCTCTCTGCATCTCTTAGCAATTAATTAATAAAAAAATCAGTTTTGAAATAAACGGATAACTTGGTTTGAGTTTTAATTTTGTTGGGGAAAATATTCGAATCTAAAGTTCTTTCTGCAATATTCAAGCAGATTGTAACATTGTCCCTATCAACTAGGATAATCAGAAGGTGATCAGAGGTAATCAGAATGGATTCATTGAAGGTAAATCATGCTTGACCAACCTGATTGCCTTCTACAATCAAAAGAACTGGATGGATGGATGGATGGATGGATAGATAGGGGGAGATCATATTGCCTCCCTGTACTTCAGCAAGGCTTTCAACATTGTCTCTCACAATATTCTTATAGGCCAACTCAGGAAGTACAGACCGGATAAGTGGACAGTGAGATGGGTTGAGAACTGGCTGGATAGAAGATCCCAGGGTGTTGTAATCAGTGGTACAGGGTCTAGTTGGTGGCCAGTCACTAGTGGTGTGCCTCAAGGTTCAATACTGGCACCATCAATGAATGACTTGGATAAAGGGGTGGGTGCCTGCTCAGCAAGTTTGCTGATGAACTGCTGATGACACAAAGCTGGGAGGAGCGGCCCATACCCTAGAAGGCTGTGCAACCCTTCAGAAGGACCTCAGATTGGAGAGATGGGCAGAGAGGATCAGTTTAATATTCAAAAAATGTTGATGCAGGTCCTGTACCTGGGGAAAAATAACCCAAGCCACCAGCCCAGGCTGGGAGCCAACCTCCTGAAAAGCAGCTCTGCAGAGAAGGACCAGGGGGCCCTTGTGGAAAAGAAGCTGTCCATCAGCCAGCAGTGTGCCCTTGTGGCCAAGAAGGACAATGGTATCCACGTGTACATTAGGAAGAACATTGTCAGCAGGTAGAGGGAGATGATCCTGCCCCTCTACTCAGCCCTACTGAGATCACCTCTGGAGTGCTGTGTCCAGTTCTGTGTCCTCAGTACAGGAGAGAGCTCCTCCTGTAGGAGGTCCAGCAGAGGGCAACGAAGATGATCAGGGGACTAGGGCATTTCTCTTATGAGGAAAGGCTGAGGGAGCTAGGCCTTTCCAGCCTTGAGAAGAGATGACTGTTAAGATCTGATTAGTGAGAGATGCCTCTCCCCAAATTAAGGTGCAAATGAGACCATATGCCAAAGTCAATAATACAGATTTTATTTAACAATGAATGTGAGGTAGAAAGATAGAAAGAAATAAAAGAGAGGATTGGGAGAGAAGGAGAGATGGCAAGCAAAAGGTGATCACCCCCTGTGAATCCTAGGGCATCCTGTTGGTCCTTATTCACCCTGGGTTTCCTGCTGTTGGGGAATTCTGAGGTCATTCAAAACTTCCAACTTTACCCATTCTGCGATTCTGTTATTCCATGATTCTGTTATTCTGTGATTCTGTGAAGTGGATTTCTTCTGAAAATATTAACATTAAAAGAGTAGATCTCTAGCAACTGAGGGTTTCATAGCATGAGGTTATTGCTACTGATGGCACAATGGCAGATAATTTGCTGGCAGTGTTTTATCTGTATAGCAGGAACTGACAGAACCATTTTCTTATACTTGTCTGCTCATGACAACTGCTCATGAAACCTGTTATTTCCATTATTATCTGGAGGTGACAGTGCCAGCAGTATATCCTTCTGTCTTAACTTTTACCTAAGTGAATGTTTTGAGCGTGTTTTCCTCTTCTGTGTGATAGGCTAATGATGGGTAATACTGAATTTGACTCTTTTTGGTTGTTTCTTATAAAAAGATCTTTCTGTTCATAAAATAGCAGAAAGTTCTGAAGAAAAAAAAAACAAAAACCTAAATAGTTATACATAGTCTATATATAATAAAGAGAACTAATGCATTCTAAACCTATATAATTTTGTAGAATATTGATTTTTCCAGACAGATATAAGGATATATATGGTCTTAAAATGAAAAAAAATTGTATAAAGAAAATGTATCTTTTTTTTCAATTACATCTTATAAAACACTTCTAGGAATGTGTGCATAACATTTCCTTATTTTGAACCATTTACAAAATCTTACACACTGAGTTTACTTAATCTAAAAAGAGAGTGAAAAGATAATTTTATCTTTATGCTAGTTATGAGGTGCGTGATATTTACAATAACATCATAACACTAGTGCTGGGGAATAATTCAAACAGTTTTTTTCAGCTCTGTAGATAACATGTTTTCTAATTTTAGAGCTTTTATGTTTTTTTTGTTGTTTTTGTGGGTTTTTTCCCTGTAATTTGGTTCCTAAAACCCAATTCAAATAGTATTGAATGTGTCAGCTGTGTTTCAAATTTTTATTCTGAATGGTTTAAACTTGAAATTTATGCCTTTAAGTTCTCAAGACTACATCTCTAGACTTGAATATATTCTGACATTAATAAAACGTGTGGATTAAGTACAATTTAAGCTTTGCAAAGCATCAGAGTGAGATTCAAGTAAAAGGTAGTTCCTCAGTGCTGCCTAAGTGAGTGCTTTGTGAATTATTCCTTCTGAAGGTAATACCTGGGTTTCTATATATTCAAAGAAAAAATATATATACATATATATGTATGTGTGGGTATATATATGTATAGATATATGATATCAATTGACTCTGTAGGAAGTTCCATATACATGCATTGGTACCTAACGGGAAGCCCTTTGGCCCCCACAATCCATATAATTAATCTGTATTCCATCAACGGTACAACGGTAGCAGGAATGTTTCAGTGGGTATCTAAAACCTTGGTATGAATTGCCTAAATCAAGGACCTCATTCTGTGAAATAGAATTTGCAACTGTTATATAGATCCCCACAATAGTCTCCTTAGTGATTTGAGATTGCTGAGTGTCTTAGTTTGAGGGAGAGCTAAGGTATCTATGTTAGCCAAGAAATAATCTTTCCCCTTTAAATTTAGAGAACAGAACTTTAATTAGGAAAAATATATGTTAAGGAAAAGATAACAGTTCTTAACTACAACACACACACACATATACACACAACAGTCTGCAACAAACCCCTCCACCCCCAAATGACAAGGCAAAACAGTCTAAAAGGTCCTCTTGGCTACTCAAAAAAAAGGGAAAATGCGATTATATCCACAGACAGCAGGTGGCGCTGTCGCACCCAGCCGACTGGGCTCTCCCCTCAGGCAAGGTGGCAGGCAGTTCCCAGGTTAGTTCCCTTGAGAGAAAAGTGGAAAGCAAAGCAGCAACAATCCTGTGTCCGCAGGGGCAGGGAAAACCGGAGCTTTCTCCCACCCCTTTTTCCCTCACAGCAATCCTTGAGGTGGTTNTTCTGGTATTCCCTATAACCAATCTATTAAATAGAGTGATATAGGTTATTAGTACACAGGAAACACAAAATTATCTCAGGTGTCTCTGTTGTAACCACTGTTCTTAAATAAGGATTGAAAATTCTAATCTACTCTGAAGTTAGGTTGATGATCAATGTAGCAGAAAAATATTTACAGACTGATCAGACTAATAGCTGTTAGGGGAAGGATTTAACTGGTTGAATAGGTATTGACATTTTGAGCTGCCCTGGATTATCTGAGAAATATTTGCTGATCTGGCAGAAAAGACAAAGATGCTTAGAAAATCATCATGGTCCTGAAGAATCAGCTGACTGTAAGTTGCCAAAGGCTATTTGAAACTTCACCCTAGACAGAAACAACTGAGTCAAGCCTTAAACATTTAGATTGAATTACTTTTCTGATCCAATTTATAGACTTAGTTTACATATAAACTTCTTCATATATGCAAAGGCACTTAATTGTAAATGCCCTATTACAAAATGAGTCTCATAATTGGATCACAATTTTCTTTCAAAATAGTTAAATCAATATTGACCTTCTCTTACTGTCCAAGAGTATTGGATATACCTACGGGTATTGGGTATATTGGGTTATTGTCTGAGGAGGATGTAAATACAAGGATATTTAGTGACAGAATACTTTCATGTTTAAAACAAATTATTGTGTAGGTAGCTAGCACTGTGAAGGTGGGATTCAGAGCTAAAAAACACTTCATGTTTTTAAAGTTCTACATCAATTTTCCTGTGACAAAAATGCCTACAAAACACCTGAGTACATTACGATAACAGTGTAATAGAACAGCACCATATCAGCGCTGTTATAAAGACTAAGCAATAAATAATTTTAAAGTGAAGCCATATTAAATTACCTGGGAAAGTTTAATATAGGCATTCTGAATCATTCAGCTCTGGATTTCTCAACTTTAATGCTCTTTTCATCTTGCTTGTACAGAAGATGTGTATGACTGCTATTCCCAGGCAATTATGTTTGTGTCACAATGATGTAAAGTCAACCTATAGTTTCTAAATTTTTGTTTAAATAAGGAGTTATTTACTTGACTACTACTACAGGATTTCAGACAAACATGAAAAAAACCCCAACAAATGGCCAGGCACAGAAACGATCTCAGAACAATAAGTTTATGAATAATTTAAACATTGACAACACTTAAATAACAACAAAAGAAAGGAAACCATCAAGTACCATAAAACAGTAGGGAAACGAAATTTAAAGAATTTTACCTTCAAGCCCCAAATAACTTGTGTGATCTTTATTTATACAAGAAAAGAACATATTTTGCTGTACATAGTTATCATACATTTTTTATATTTTCTGGATATTTATGTAAGTATAATAATGTTTATTTAAAACACAGAGCCTTTGAATGGAAAATAAGTATATAGCTATTAGATCAACTACAGATATTTGTAGCATATATGTGTAGCTCATGCGAGGTGTGATGAATACACAGTTTCTGAATAAAACTCTCACAGTTTTTAAGATTTTCTTACATTAATCAATATACAATGCTTTAAAAAGTATTCAGATTTTTTAGTCCCTGCCTCATGTCTGCAGCCAGAGAAAGGAATATAGATGTCTGAAGCAGAGAGCAGCAATTGATGAAAACTATGGTAACAGAAGTTTTTTCCTTCATGAAAATGATATAAATTTTTTTTCCTTTAAAGAGAAATATCCTAATGCATAAGAACGTGCTGTAGGAAGTTTAGGGACAGAGAGGAAATATGAAATATTTGGGAATGGCTGGGGAATGTAAGCTATGAGCTAAAGATGTAAAAAGAAGAGGGAATACAGAATGGTGGTTTAAAGAAACAAGAAAGGCCATCTTTAAGATGAGGACACATCCTGAAGGCTGATAGAATTTGATATATTAGACAAGTACTCTGTTCGTATTGAATTACAGTGAACATGGACTATGAGTAAACGTAATATTTTACTCAGGACAATTAATGTTTGTAGGAGAAGAATACACACAGAAATAGGGTTTCTAATGACTAATGAGCTTGAGACTGCTGTAACTCTACTCTTTTGAGCAATTTTAAATTTATTGTACTTCAGTTTCAATTTTGGGCATACTACAATAGCAAGTTATTTTTCTTCTGAAAATTTCAGGTTTCTCTACCCTTTCTCCAATTTGAAATCTGAGTTGGAGAAAAACAAACCCAGACACAAAAGGTATGAATGCTTGAGTAGAATTTCCTTATCTAAGTAGGAGAAAAGTGGTAAGGGGAAAAAAATGACTGAATCACTGTTTGTCATTAAGAAAAACCTAAAAAACATGATCAAGAAGAATGGATAGCCTGTTTTTGTCAATGTGTATTTCTGGATTTTGGTCCAGCATTTTCATTTATTTATACATACTGAATCAAGATAACTAAACTGAGATACAGACACAATAATGCTTCAAAAGAAGAAAATAGTATTTTAAGAAATATGTAAATAATTCCGTTCAGCTTGAGATTAGAAAAAAAAATCAGAAAAAAGAAACTGTTTTAGAAAATGATTTATAATGCAACAGGAGTTAGGGAAGACATTTAAAAATACAGTATAACAAGTATTTGCATTTAGCTATTAAGATTAATTGTGCTATATAATTAAGAAGTGTAACAATATGACAATAATAAGAGAAATAAAGCAAAAGCAATAGAATACTAAAACATTCCACTATTTTAATTTTTAATAGATTTTAGTTTAGATAAACTGATTATTCTCTGTGTTACATGAATTGTTTCTCAAAATACCTGTGACCATAGGAACAAGTTCAATTTCATGCACATAAACAGTCTGTTTCATCTTCAGGGGAAAGAATGTTTAGAATGAGTACTTATGAAAAATTAAAACAGATCAAAACTGCCTGTGAGTTTTTGCATTTGTAAACATGCTAATTTTGGGGTTTGGTCTGTTTTTTGGGTTTGGTTTGTTTATTGGGTTTTTTTGTTTGTTTGTTTTTGGGGTTTTTTGTTTGTTTTGTTTTTTTGTTTTGTGGTTTTTTGGTTTTTTTTTGCAAAAATCTACTTTGCACATGTTATTGTTGGAATGTAAGTTGAAAAGTGCTATCATCCCAGGAGACTTAGAAATATCTTCACTGTAAATCTCAGACTGCTTTAAACAGAAAGATGACTAGCTCATCTAAACTCCCTGAGAGACTCAGTGCAGTGTGCACATCCAAACACACTGACATCATTGGATTTCAAATAAACAATTAAGCAGGAATTTACCTGCAGGTATAGAAATTTCCTTAACAAGCTTAATGTTTTAATTATTTACTCAAGGACAATAACCCCCAATTTCTAAATCTGTCTCAGTTTGATGATTCAGAACAAAAACTCCTACATTCTGAGGGGATTTTTGTGAAAACTGTTTCTGAGGTTTTACTTCAGGACGAGAACCTAGAACCTTGCTCTCCATTTTCCAAGTAAGTGTTCCAATCATGAAACTATATAAAACCATAGAAAGGTTCTAAAGGGAAAGATAAGTGCAAATGAATGAGCAAAAGAACATCGTTAGGCAAGAAATCTCACTTTTGTGAATACTATTCTGACTTCAGAATTATAATTATTCGACACTAAACTGCCATTGTTAGTGCAACATCCAATGAATTAGTATGAGAATTCACTTTCTGCAGTTTAACAAGGAACTGAACAGCTACTTCAGTTTTCCAAAATGTTAACCTTATACTCATCACTACAAATCTCTAAGCTTGAATTGTTCTGCATCTTCCATTATTCTTTCAGCCTTCTTTGTCTATCGACTCATCCAGCATGACTGCAATGTACATTCTTTCTGATACAAAAGGATGTTCCAGCATCTTTCTGACAAGACTATTTTTCCTGAATCTGTCAAGTTCATAGTATTGTATGTTCATTTCCACTGTTTCTGTAAATACATAGTCTGTCATCTTTTACAAACTAGTAACTGTTTCCATAGAAACTAATGAGTGTAGTACTATACTTAAAATGTTTCACATACTGAAGCAGTCCTAGTAGTTTTGATATTGGTCACGTTAGTTCACAGCCTAAGAGAAATCTACAAATACTAACAATATAAAAGTAGGCAGTTGTTCGCACTTAATGAGACTAATTAAACAGTTGAAAGCAACAATAACAACAAAAAAGGTGAAGAAATTAATACTCAGGTTAGTTAATTAAAAATATTTAGTTTTATGACTTTTGACTTAAATCTTAGTTGGTTTATTTTGTAGTGATTTTTTCTGAAGGGAATAGACATACTGATCTGGATGAGACAGGAAGATGGAATTTGAACTATCTAAATAATTATATATTTTTGAATAAAAGTTTTATTTTTAAGAGGACTAGAAATGCCCTTGTTCTCTTACAAATGATGACTTTTACATACTCCAGGACAGAATTATATAAGTTACAGACTATCATAATAATCAACTTAGAATCAAATCAAAATTATAACAATATATATAGTTAACTTAATAAGAAATTTGGTTCAAACATTACCTAATATATAATTTATTTTTATGCAGAATTTTTTTTAACAATGTGAGATTTGTCTTTTTGATTGTATGTGATACAATCAAACCTTTTCACACAAACCTAGCTGAACTTAGACATGTCTTTCAATGTCACCTTTCATTATCATTCTTAAGCTACTCATCTGCAAATAGATCAAAAGAAATGTACAAATAACTGACCCTAATGCTTAAATCTGAGGAAACATCTCTATTTCCAACTCTTTTCCAACTCAAGTCATATTTAAAACAAACACTGCATTTTTCTATTTTTCAATTTACTGGCTTTCCTGGAAAGCATCTACATCATGGATTTAATATTTTGCTAATTCTTCAAAACTAAACCTAGTTCTTATTTTCCTCTTCTTGAAACCAACTTGAACTATCGTAGTTGAAGAGCATTTAATTAAAGCAAGGATTTTGTCACTATCATGTCTGAATTCCTTTCCATTTGCTGCAAAACAACTTATTATACTATGTTCTGTATTTCTCTTGTCAAAACAGCTCACACAATAGTTCTTTCTGGTCATTTGCAATTTTTTTTTCTTAATTCAAAATTAATTTCTAACCTGAAAAAAATGGATTTGCTTTGGGTTTGTTTTTTATTTATTTGGGTTTTTTTCAAGAACTTTTTTGCTATCAAGGGAGGAGGAGAAAAAAACCCTATGTAAAATAATCTACATATTTTTAATGTCTATAGGTCCATATAACTGAACAAAGACTTTTTATTTAAGAATTTTTAATTCCTTGCATTTTTTCCTCTCTTCCTATCTCTGCTTGTACACTTTAAAGTCTGAGTGTTGTCTAGCTGAATCACATGATCAAATAGCATGGCATGAAGCAATAGCAGTGTGAGGGTAGAGTTAGTTAATAATTTCTGAGAAAGTTTCATGCTAAGTCTTAAGTGCAAAATGCAAAAAATGTACTTGAGTAGTACATGATGGAGATGCAAAGTGTTTTGTTTTTCCTCTTGCACCTTAGATCTGAGTAATATTAATAAATATGAACAAAACATATTTTGCCTTCCAAAACTGGTACCTTATATACACCTACGATGATCACAAAAAAAAGATAGCTGACATTTCTCATATCTTAACCATTCACTTTTAATACTGAAAAGCTCAGTTAGAGCCTAGAAGAGAAAGATTTTGCATGGAGAAAAAGGTGGATTTCTGAGATTTGATGATTTTTTTTTCTTTTATGTTGTTCAGTTTTAGTCTTTTAAAGCAATTATAATAAGCACCTACATACACAGTAGTTGCTGGAAAGCTGGAGATTGATCTTTGGAGAACAAGCAAAGTACTGCAGTAGACTGTTCTGTAGTTCCCTGCCCAGGCTATAAGGAGTGCAACTTAGTAAATAGGATACATTTCTCTTTCTTGTTACAGATATAGCCTGAAAAACAGACACTGGAAAGACAAAACACCAAATTCAGTCATACTGTAATTCTTCTCTTTATGCTGAAGAATCGCAGAAAAGAACAGAGCCTCTTCCTTTGTATAGCTTTAAAGACTAATTAGGATCACAGGAGAATTGTTAGAAAGTTTTATCAGTTATTAAGTGGCACTTTATGCATATAAATACACACACAAAAGCAAAAATATGGGACCTGCATAAAATCTGTGCACCTAAAAAGTATAAGACATATTTCTGAGATGAGTAAGGGTAAGAAAGAAAGAGGTTAAAAATACTACTTTATTACTTTACCTAGAAATTTCTCACAGATGTAAAAAGACTGAACACAGGAATGTATTTTGTAGTGAGAGTTTCAAAACCAAAAGGAATTAGATCACTAGATTGTTATGGTTCATTTAATTATGTAGGAAATTATAATCCTGCAGTGCCAGCCTATTATCTTATTAATGGCATTAACAGTCACAGAAAATGGTATTACAATCATATCATAAAAATACGCTACTTTCTAAGACAGCAACAAAGAAGAAACTTATTCAGCTTCAGATCTGTACATCCAAATGCCAAGTGTCTACAATTCAGACATGAAAAAGGTGCAAAAGTTCCCTTTCAGAGTCAATTGTTCTCTGATCACCACAGTCTGTAGAGTCTGGAGACCTAATCAGTTGACAGTGTGAATTTTAGACTTAAATGGAGCATTTTTAAGATGGTTTCACATCCCTGCCTTTGAGATTTAAATGCGATGTTGCATAGAAATGATAAAAAAATCTCCTGAATTGAAAGCCCAGAAATAACTTGAAGTCATAGATGTGATGAAAAACCTAAATCATTATATATATATATATGCTCTTCAGAACAATAGAAAACATGACTTTATTTTCCAATTACCACTGGATGACGTAGAAGCACTACCCAAAACCAATAAAGCTGCCACTACACAACATGGTATGCCTTTAAAATTGGGATTAGAACATGCTTTACCTTGCTAGAAATATCAGTAAACTGGGATAGGCATGCAAGTGTATGCCAGAGAACATAACTAAAGAAAAATAAATTATATGTATGAAGTACCTCTGTGTGATATAAGGAATGGAATACAAAAGAACTGAACGATTTTAAATTCTCGTTGCAATATTTTAAAAACGTCACTGAAGAATGGAAAAGTTGAATGATGTGAAATTCTCACTGCAATATTTTAAAAAGGTTACCTGAGAAATCATTCTGAATATAAAGTATTATAAAAACAACCCACTAAATAAATATAAATTTAATTTTGTAACATGACAGCTCCTTCATGCTTTTTGAATTGTTATCATCATCCCTTATGGTAAGTCTCTTATTCTTTGGTTCTCTGAACACTTTTTTGCTTTGCTTTATAGTTATCGAGCAAATGGAGATGCACAGTGGCTATCTAATAACTATTTTTTCTTGCAAACTTATATGTCAATAACTTGTTCTTTGGTTTACACCCTAATCAAGGAAGACCTAAGGATGACTCAAAAGAAAATAGAGTAGATTTTTCTCAGTGGAAAAAAATCAAGTTAGGAACTGTGGTAAAAGACTTTTTTTTTTTTGTTTTCCAAACCATAAACTCTTTTAGTTACCTGAATATAAAAAGCAGTCATGAACAAATGGAAATAGGGTTATAGTAAATAAATAAATTTAAAGTATCAAATAAGCACATAAGATTAAAGTTTAAAGTTTAAAAGATGAACTACACCTAGTGTGGAAAAAATAGAATAATGTAAGTAAGAAGAAGTTCAGTAAACTACAGGTACCTTAATTAACTTTTTTCTTAGAGAATAGGTGATACAGAAAAGGTCAAGGAATCAGCTATTAAGTTCTGATCTCTCAAACATGGTAATTGAGTTGTGACCGACCAACAGGATAGAAGCATAGAACAGATAAAGGCAGGAAGAAATTACTACATAGACCAGATTCTAAGATGCCTTGGTGAAGTTCTGGCATGTAAACACCAAACTAAAATAGTCTTTTAACCATCAGTGATGATTGTTCCGCTCTTCTCTTGTAATGGGTTTAGAAGGAGTAGTTAATCTATATAGAAAAGTGAGAAAAAGATGACTCAGTAATCAATTAATAACAAGTTACTTTAGTTTCAATACTGCAGAAAATAAGAAAAAGCCTATGTTAAATATCAGTTAAGTTAAATATCTAAAATTGATAAAAATATGCTGAGAGGATAAAAATAGAGTTGTCAAGAGTCATCAAGTAGGGATTTGTCAAGAATTGACTGTGTCAAGCTAATTTAATTTATTCTTTTCAGAGAAAACCTGGCAGAGCTCATAAAAGTAATAAAACAGATTTACTTTGACTAGTGGAACTTTACTTCCAAATGATATTTTCACAAAAAAAAAACACCACTGATGAAAAAGATGAAATAACTAAAAAAGTACATTTATAATCAACAGAATACCGTTACTTGAAGTGCAGTCATGCTATCAGATTGTCCTTGTAGTGGGAATACTCAGGGATCTATGCAAGAACTTGTTCTGTTCGATATTTTCATCTATGGTTTGGATAGAATTGTAGAGTGTGCTTAAAAATTTCCAAGTGACATGAAGCAGTAGGGAGTGCATGTACTCTGAAGTGTAGTTTGAGAATTCAAAATTGTCTTAGTAATACAGTGAAATGGTCTGAAATCAGTAGGTGAAATCTAAAAATGAAGAAAAGAGGAAGAAGGACAAAAGGAAGGGAAGGGAAGGGAAG
>WBMV01003485.1:273972-379892 GCA_013396655.1 Campylorhamphus procurvoides
GAAGGGAAGGGAAGGGAAGGGAAGGGAAGGGAAGGGAAGGGAAGGGAAGGGAAGGGAAGGGAGTATTTCAGTTTGAAAGGAACTACTGGACTGATCAAGAGTCATGGATGCTATGTTGCTATGGATATTGTCCAAATGTCTCTAACACTGACAGACTTGGGCCATTGACCACCTCTCTAGGATGCCTGTTCCAGCATTTGACCACCCTCTCAGCAAAGACATGTTTCCTAGCATCTCACCTAAATCTCCCCTGATCAAGCTTTGAATCATTCCCATGTGTCCTGTCACTGGATCAAAGGCAGAAGGCATCAGTACCTCCTCTCCACTTCCCATCCCCAGGAAGCTGTAGAGAGAAATAAGGTCATCTGTCATCCCCTTTTACCCTGAATTAGACAGAGCCGGAGTCCCTCATGGGGCATTTCTTCCAGCCCATTCACCAGTTTTGTTACTCTCCTCTTTTGACTGGCTGGTTATACTGCGTTTGATGTACTGCAGGATGCAGTATGCAATATATGTTCCTATTATTCCGTTGATAAGAGTGACAATTTTAACATGAAGAGACAAAATGTCAATAACTTTCTGAGAAATATTGTAAACCAAATTCCATAGATTGTTCAAAATTTGCTAGAAAAAATTATTACAAAGTAACTGCAATCAGCATGTATTGATTTTTCATTGTCTCAGTATATCGAATTTAGTACAGTATACATTCAGAAATGTGGAGTTCCTTTGATAAAATTGAGTCCTGATGCTTCCTAAACTACCTAAGATCATCATGTTCTTGAAATTCTTTGATTTCAGTTCCCACATTTACTTTTATACAAATAGATCCATTTAGAATGAGTTATGTTAGCACATTTTTACACATCCTATTCCACAAAGCTCTCTGTAGACCAGAAACTCCAAAGATTATTACTAAATCTTATAAGATAATTTCAAGATTTACCTGTTTGTCCATATGCTACAATTTCAGTTACCTACACCTGATCAGAAAACCAGAGTTTCAGATTAATTTGTATTTCTTTCTTGCCCAGTTTTAGGTGAAGAGTGCATGTGTATAGCTAGGAAAAAAAGGGAAGGGAAAGGAGAAGGGAAAATAAATTAAAAAAAAAAAGGCAGGAAACTAGAATAAAAAACTCTGCTGAAATAAGGAAGAAGAAGGGAAGTGGTGTGATACTCCAGTTCTGGGACTGGAGTACTTTTTTCTTACAGGAAACCCACATTATATTCTGGAAGTTATGCATGCCAGTCACCACAGCAAGGTTTGATTCTAGGTTTCCACTGAATCAATAAGCTGTAAGATAGATTCCTCTATAAAAAGTAGATTTTATTTATTAACTGAATTGTAGCTTGAGCTGTGTTCCTCCAGAGAGGGACCCTGAGCAAAGAAATCCATCAGCAATTATATGCTTTCAATATAAGTTCCCCACCCCACACATGAGAATTCAGACCAATAGTAACATTAAGGTCCACCCATCCTTCATAGGATCCTTTTATCATCTGTAGATGGGCTGTTTCTTTTCTTATGCTGGTGATTGTAGCTTCCTTATCTTCTGACTTGAACCAGCTCTGGAGCCTTTGTTTACTTAACTAGGTAAATGTTAACATATATATGTGAATGTTCACCATCTGAGGCTCCAGCAAATTTAGATACTAATGCTAACCAAGATCTATAGAAGTAGAATATTAAATTGTACAACAGTTAAATAAAATAATCAGTCTCAAAACTTCAGGCGCTTTTCTTGGATAAACACAACATTTAGGTTATTATTTATGTAATAAAAATATGAACTCTAACACCATCACTATCAAGTCTAAACTAAGTAGATTACTGGATTTTGGGTGGGTTAATCTATTGAGTTTTATTGGCCATTACTAAGTATCTTGTTGAAGGCATGATAACCTTAAAGCAACTCATTTCCTTCCTTCAGCAGAAAGTATTTTTATATATATGTATATATTTATATATGTGTGTATTATATATATATATAATATATATTTAGACTATTACCTAAGTTTTTTTTTAGTTTAGATCAGAGAATCATTTCTGAAGCAAATCTCATTTTCTCCTTTACTGTGGTACTGTCCTTTGATTTTCACTGCAGACTAATCCTGGAGCTTGGAAACTGCATTTATTTCAGCTGAAACTAAGCTAGGACTAAACTGACTGTCCTCCAGTGATCCTTTTATTCAGATCAAGTTAGTGTCATATAAAACCCTGTGAAAAGCTGATAGTCTTCTATTACACCACATTATTTTCCAGATTCAATATACTATTTTAATAATCCCTTGCCCAGTTACAGAAAAGATCAATATATTTTAGACTAGGACAGTTTTAGATACTGCAACCCTAGTGTTCACAAAAGTTCCTAACACAGATATTTAGACATTCTCATACTTAAAAATGATAAAAATCATACTTAGGATTCTAGATGAAACTATGGCATAGCATAGTCCTTAAATATAAGTTAAATGGAAAAAAAATAAATTCACCCAATCTTCTCGATTACTGCAGATTTCAAAACATTTAAATGAATATTAGATGTCTCTGGTACTTTTTATCTAGGCAAGCTGGATAGATTTGGGAAATGTCAGGCCATCACAACAGTGATTTTATGAGATTCCCTACAGTCACAATGCAGCCACAGGTTCAGTGCCATCTATCACACACTAGGATTAGAAATACATAGAGGTCAATTTGATAGGCTTTGAAGACCAGAGAAGAGATGATATTTCCTGCAGTGTCTTGGTAGGTTTTAATAAGATTTAGGAATCTTATGTCCATATCGCTATAAATACCAATTCAATTTCCTCACAGTGCTGATAACCTAGTGAAAATACCCTCCTGAAAATGGAGACCAGAACTATATAGAGGGGTAAAAAATTAAATATAGCCACAGCAATCATTGTTCATCAGTACATGGCAAGAATTTTCAAAAATTGCACTTAAATTACCCACTTGGCTAGACGATATAAATAAACCTTGACCAATTTAAAGGTCCAACTGAATAAAGCCCTCAACTTCTTTTAGCAGGTCATTGGACTTTGGTGTACTTAAGCTTGAAATATGGAAAGGAAATGCAGAAGGCAAGGATCCCTCTATTTGAAACAAAATGAAAAGTTGTAACCTTCCATATGGTCTGAACTTACAGTGTTGTGAAATACCATCTGTCTCTAACATTTAACCTTATGGAACTGACTGCACCAAGAAGTGTGATATAAATATTTTGTAATGTTAACATAACAAACTATGTTTGATGCACAGCTTTAATTTCTTAATAGAAATTTAGAGTGTGAACTTAATGAGTAAAATTATAACATAGGAAAGCACTGTAATAAAGGGATTTTTTTGTTGTTGTTTGCTTGCTTTTGGTGTCTACCTCTTTTCATAAACTACAAGTTTGACTTGGAACATAATGGGAAATTACTGAAATATTTCAAATGGTATGGAGAGACAGGTGGCCAGAATGACAGATAAGATAAATTATTTTGGCAGCATCTTTTTGGACTGCAGAGATCTGGGACTATCACAGAATATGCTGAGTTGGAAGCGAGCCACAAAGACCACTGAGTCCAACTCCTGCACATCCACAGGACCATCCACAAGAGTCACACGATGTGCCTGAGAGTATCATCCAAAGGCTTCTTGAACTCTGTCAGGCTTCCTGCTGTGACCACTTCTCTGAAGATCCTGTTCCAGTGCCCAACCACCCTCTGGGGGAAGAACCTTTTTCTAATATCCAGCTCAAATTTGCCTTGACACAAATTCAGGCCATTCCCTCGGGTCCTGTCACTGGTCACCACAGAGAAGAGATCAGTGCCTGTCCCTCCTCTTCCCCTCACGAGGAAGTTGCAACTGCATTGAGATCTCCCCTCTGTCTCCTCTTCTCCAGGCTGAACAGACCAAGTGACCTCAGCTTCTCCTCAAGACCCATCTTTGTTGCCCTCGTTTGGACACTCTCTAAGACTTTAATATTTCTTATACTGTTGCACCCAAAACTGCACACAACATTCAAGGTGAGGCTGCTCCAGTGCAGAGTAGAGAGGGACAATCTCCTCCCTTGACTGGCTGGTAATGCTTTGCCTGATGCCCCCCGGGACATGGTTGGCCGTCTTGACTGCCAGGGCTCTGCTGACCGATATTATCAAAATTAATATATAGCCATAATCAGAAAAAGGAATGTTTAAACTGCTATTTCATACAGATAGTTCCTTCTTTCACTGATCAGTATCATCTTATTTTTTACTGTTTTCCCTGGTCTGTCTGAGTGCACCTCTTACTTCCTGTACTATATCTAACCCATAGATATCATAAAGCCGAGATCAGCCTTCTGTTTTCTGCTTTTGTGGTTGTTTTCACTGAAAGATCCATATACAAGATTCTTCTGTGTGTTTAGTGTTACAGTAATACTCATACTGATGTATTTGTCAAGAAAAAATCAACTCAAACAATTTTAAATCTTACTTCAACACAATTTCTTGTTTAGTGGATAGGAAGAAAAAGAAAAATGTAACCTATTTGGTTTGGTTGACTTTGTTTTTCATGGCATCTTCATAATTAGACTTAGAAAATGAGGTGGCACAGCATTAAGACAACTGTTCAGCTCATTTAATATCCGTACTTTAAAGAGTAGTTAACAGTGCCTCACGGGAAAACTAGCAGAACATTCCATATGGAGCCCAGTAAATCTAACAAATTCAATTAAATAATTGCATATAAAATCTATTGATGACTCAGAGTTTTAAAAGGTTGCAATTTTTTAGGACAAAACTAGAATTTAATTAATTAAACTGGAGGAATGATTTAAAATCAATAATAATCAATAATCTTATTCATCAATAAGCAATTAATTAAATCCAGTAACGACAAAAGCAAACTACTCTGTTCAATCAAGAAATATCAAAATCACAACTGGACAACAGAAAATAACTGATAGGAGTAAATGCTTAAAAAGTACGATGAGGGATAAACTGAATCTAGCCAACAGTATACGCCTGTTGCACAAAAGTAATTTTTTTATTTTTAATATCTAAAAGAATATATGTAAGACAGAAAGCTGTTAAACTTTCAGCTGAAATGTTAATTTAGTTTTTCAATTAAAGTCTATAAAATATGCATACTTACCAAATTTAGATGTGATAATATAGGAAATAGTTGTAAGTAATGTTTTAGAGAAGTATAAAGAAAATATAAACATATTTTCTTTTGACTGAAATCATTTATTTTTATCCAGGAAAAGATAGGAGTAGAAATAGGGGAATTATCTGGAAGCTAGAAATTACATCGTTCCAAAACCTTCTAAGAAGAGGAATTTTTGAGTGTTACTTACTTCAAATATCTATTGATGTTGTATTTAAGAGGACAGTAATGAATACCTCTCAAGGCACTGAAAGTATGCTTTATCTCTCAGAAATGGAAGAAACCCCAAGCATTTAAGACAGTTAAAAAATTGTTTGGTTTGGGTTTTGATTTTTTTTTAATGGAATGCTCATCTTTGGAATTTAAAACAAAATAATATTAATAATCATTAAAAAAAGCTTTTGAATATTAATATTTCTGAATTTTACATATGAAAACGTTGAATGTGGAGGCTTGTTAAGTGATTAGTTAAATAACAAATAGAGAATTTCTTTAGAAAACTATTATTATGTTTCAACTATCTCAGCCTTTCCTCATATGAAAGTCCACAGAATAGCTGAGAAAGGGACCTTTGCAGGCCACTTGGTCCAACCTTTCCTTCTTAGGTGCCTAAGATCGTGTCCAGATGGCTTTTGAATTTCACTAAAAATGGGATTCCACAGCCTTTCTGGACAACCTGTTACAGTCACTGGTTAATCTCACAATAAAGGGTATCGCACTTGTTCTTGCTCTATCTAATGTTTCTGAATTCCACTTGTCCCTTGAAGAAGTTGTATGTTGCCCACTGAGGGGTTTACATAACTAGGTAGAATACCAGTTGTTTATTAATGGAATTAACCAGACAAATGGTTCCACCACCAGCCATGGAACTGAGAAAGAGCTCTTAATCTGCCAATGCTGTCTGTGTCCAGGCTTGGTGAGGTCACCCATGATGTTTCAATCTCTTAACGATCTTTGTAGAGTACTTCCAGATTTTTCAAGTAACTCCATATATTTCTTGTACTGCAGCACCAAGAACTGGACACAGCACTCTAGGTGTGGCTTCACCAGCACTAAGCAGAGGGGAAGGATCACCTTCACTGAAACGCTGCAAATGCTCTTCCTAATATAGCTCAGGATTCTGTTGATCTTTTTTTTGCCACAAGGGCGCGCTACTGACATGGTCAGGTTGCTGCCCAACATGAATTCAGGGCCCTCCTCAGCAGAGCTGCTTTCCAGTCAGTCGTCCCCAGTCAGTCCCTAGCATGTACCAGTGCCTGGGGTAGTTTCTCTCAAGGTGCAGAATTCTGCCCTTCCTCTAGAACTTCAGGGCATTCTTCTCTGCTCAATTTTGCAGACTGTTGAGGTCCCCCTGTCGACAGCACAACTCTAGTGCCTCCTCCCAATTTCATATATGCAAAACATCCTCAGCAAACATCCTGTCTCAGCATATAGGTCATAAATACAGCTGTAAAGCAACATTGGTTGTAGCACTTACCATAGAGTACAAAACTGATTACTTGCTTCCAGCTGGGTTCTACCACTGAACACAACCCTCTGAGCACATATTATTCAGTAATTTTTCAATCCACCTCACTGTGCATTAATCTAACCTGTGTTTTGCCAGTTTACCTATGAAGATGTTATGGCAATGTCAAACAATCCCCTGAGGATAAGCCTTATGACAGTAAACAATAGTGAACTCCCCTATATATTCTTTATTCTCCATGAAATAACCTTTCTCATTTTGAATTTTGTTGGTTTAGACATAGCATGAAATTAAATCAGAGCCTGATGTTGGTTTTCTCTTAAAAAACAAAAAAACAAACAAACAAACAAAAAAAAACCCTACAGGAACTGATTTAAGGTTTCTGTTCTGAATTAAGTATGAAGAAGATTCAAAATAAGTTACAAAATATCCCCATGGTGTAATACTGTTCTACATTCAGGTCACTAAATGCCAAGTGGAATGGCATTCAGAGGAAAGACTGTATGTGACTCACATCAGAAGGCATGGGCTGTGTCATCAAATTAATTCATTTTGTCAAAGTATTTAAGTAAGATTTAAGAGTGCTCTAATAACTGAGTAATGTGTTGGACTGGCACAGAGTCAGCACTGTCTTTTTTATTTTGCCCTTTTTTAAATATGCCTCCAAACACTCAATTCTTATGTGGAAGAAAAGCAGAAGGTGAATTTGTGAATAGCTGAGGCTGGTCCCAGATTGACTATCTTTCTTTTTTTCAAGGAAGGATAACAACATGAGGAAGAATGGAAAAAACAAGAAACATAAGAGTACTCTTTTTATTCAAAACTACAGAAACATTTATTATTTTCTTTCAAATAATTTTATTGCTTTTACAAAAAGAAAAAAATGCTTAAAAATTAATAAACTGACTTACTTTGTTTTAAATGAAACCAGTATCTGTAGAGTTAGGTAGAATATATTTATCTCTTATTTTTATGGATTCCTCATTCACTTCCTTATAATTCAACCTTTTCCTTTACTAGGTTTTATGGTTTTTCTGATAATAATTCTACAGAAGTTTGTGACAAACCTTATACATAAATGTCTGAATAGTTTTAGGACTTCTGAATCAACACTTTCTGCTATTTCATCCATTAGGTCACTACATGCAATTTTTGCATCTCTACTTTGCTAGTACTGCATGTTAAATTGTTAATCACACTGCTGGTAATTATAATTTCTCTGATAATTTATTAATAATAGGTTTATCTCAAAAGACAAATATCACAGAATCAGGGGTGTATTTCATATGTATACACAAAGAAACATGTCAATTCTCTAGCTGTTTTCCTCTCTATATAATTTCATTTCAATCTTTCTTAGAGATAATGAGATTCACTCATAATAAAATTCTTGGAAATAGAGCTGTGTTACTGCTAGTGCTGTTGCTATAACATGCACTTTTTTTTTCTTTTGTATATTAGCCTCCAAGGCCTAATTTCAACTCTTAAAGATAAAAAAGACAAGAAATAAGAGCTTTTTTGTGTTTGGAGGCCTTTTGTGGTTTTTTTTGTTTGTTTTTTCTTTTAATCTTCTATATTCTGTAAAGTTGCAAAGCATTCCTTAGGAATGTGAGATGCGTGATATCAGTAAAGACTTTAAGCTTAAATGCTCTAGTATATATGAGCAGGATTGATTTCATTTTCCAAAGTTTACATGGAATGTTCTACTTCCTTGTAGCACCAGCGTCAAATAAATTAGATTTCAGAAGCGACCAAATCATCTAAAAGCGGGGGACGAACCGATTCCAGAAGGGAACACAACCATCCTAGAAGTCTAAAGGCAAACAAACAAAAGCAACTCCAGAAGTGGACCCAAAGAACAGTAAGATAACAGAGTCACATTTCAAAGATGATCTGTGTCAAAGAATCTGGAGTCAGTCAAGTGTCCCCAGGGAGAGACCAAGATTCTGTAGATACTCTGTGTGGAGAATTAGGCTGTTCAGAAAAGGAAAAGTGCATGCAGCATGGGAAGTTTTGTGAGAGGGAGACCATCAGTTTTGTGTAAAAATTAAGAGTTGCTTGAGAACTGGTAAAAGGCTTTCTTTTATTCTACCTGTATCCCATTTTTGGTCAAAGGTTGTCCTTCCTTCTGGTCTAGGAAGAGGCAATCAGCTATTTCCTGTGTAACATTTTCTTTTGTTTTCTTAAGCTTATTTTGTTCACTCATTAATATTGGTGAAAACTTTAACCAAATCATCATAAATCTAAAGCCTTCTGAGGCAGAACTGGAAGGTTAATACATATTAATTGATTTCAATATGGATAAAGTCTTGTACCAAACCCCCAGCTAAATTTGGTTGAATTCCATAATTCTCAGTTGGTTGAGAAAAACTATACATCCATATGATAAAGGTAAAATCTTTCCCTATATCCAACCAATCAAGACTGCTACCATCACTTTGATCATTTGACTTCTAAATCCCAACAATCAGGTCTCATCATCGGATGATCACAGCTGATGATCTTTTTCCTCTCTGTTATCTACTCTTACACTTTCTTTCTCTCTCTTTATTTATTTTCCTTATATATTTTCTTAAGTGATATTTTCATAGTTTTATATAATTTTATATTTTGCTATAGATAATTACCAAAATGGCTACATACATCTTTTTATTGTGATCAAATTGTTCTTTTATATATACATATATATGTATATATACACACATTCAGTGACATTTCACTCTAATGTGCCACAAGGGATACATTAGCAAGAACCTCAGCTATCCTACCACAGAGGCTGGTCATAACTTTAAATCGAATGCTCCACCCCTGAAAATGTTCAAGGACATATTGGACAAAGAGCTGAGAAACCTGATCTACTGGAAGGTGTCCCTCTCCATGGCAAGGAAGTTGGAACTACATGATCTTTAAAGTCCCTTCCAATTCAAATCATTCTATGATTTTGTGTCTCTGGTTTCTAGTCTGTAGTTCAAAGAGGCTGCACTTCTTAAAGATGCTTTTGGGACTAAGGTCTAGTTCCCAGGCTCAGAGCTCCCAGTCTGCCAGGCAATTCCTCTATCAGTAATTTTCAGCAGACATTTTCTTTTCCTCTGCAATTTTCATAGCCTTTCTGGCCGCTCATGTCATAAATGTAAAAATAAAATAAATGAAAACTTAATGAAAATAAACTTAATGAAACCAACTACTACAAAACTGTATGAAATTATACTATTACACTTGTCTTGCAATGAGGGACACAACATCAATTAAGAAAGCTGCTTCACAGCACAGACAAAAAACCTGACTTTACAAGTCTTGATCTTGTATATCAAAGAAAATTCCATATGTTGAGAAAATTTCTCAATGCCAATTAATTTATTTCCTTTTATGACTTTATATCTAGGAATATATATGTAAGAGTCATTAAACATGTGGTGTCATTTCAAAACCTATTAGCTAGTATTTTGATGTAAACAACATAAGGAATGGTATCAATGTCATGAAGAATAGTAGTAACTTTGAGAATATTCCTTGAAACATTCTTCCAAATACATATGCCAAGGCTGGTTTATGTGTCTCATAAATTCTCAAATGCCTGCTTCCTTGATGAAGTTAAATATTTGATAATATGTTATTCACCCATTACTTCTATTAAATATTATGTCTCAGACTTAAATACTTGTGAAATCCCTGGGCAAGATTTCCAGACACAAATAGTGTTTATTACACTCTACTGTCTTCCTTTGACAACTCAATAATTTCAGCTGGCAAATCTTCCTACTCTTGAAGTCAGATTAATTTGCTACCCTTAAAATTCTATTGTTAATCAGTATACCGTGATATTCTCTTCCTCATAAGTTCTGTAGAAACAGTACCTATCTTAAAGGATTTTCTTATTATAGCCTATTTAAAAAAAGTCTTTATTCTTTTTTTACATTTATTTCTGGGAGGTTGCATTTTATCATTAGGTGCATCCATGAACAAGATGGTGTCAGAGCAATGTAACACATATATGTAAATATTTTTTTTCTTTTTTTCAGATTGCTTATGTTATTTTTATTTATCCTATATGAATTCTACTCAGATCCTCTATGTGAAATGAGCTTACTCCAGTCTGGATTTGTAGACCTTTCAAGGTTCTTGGAGGAAAATAAAACAAAACTGCACTAATGAAGCAGATAAAAAAATCGCACACACTTACATGACCACTCTGACCTCACAAGGAAATTAAAGTGATCACTCACAGAATATGAATGTATGAATGTAACAGATTGAAAGCTAAACACCAGTCATTTCAGACTTAAGTGTGAAGCTCTTTAATGTTTAAAAATACTTCATCATGGTAGAAACATGGTCTGCATAATTCTCTCACATGAAATAAGCGCACACATGAAAACCATAAACCAAGACTGTTGTGAAAATAAAGAATGAAATGAAGATGCTTACTTCAGGTTTTCCTGTATGTGGGTTTAATATAAATTGGTTTTGGGACCTGAATTTTGAAACCTCACATACAAAATATATTTGCATTTATAAGACATATTAATGGAAAATTCCAAAAGTTTTTGAATTACAAGTTTTTCCCAGCTGTATACTCTATGGTATTACAAACTTACTGTGTTGATGAAAACAGCAAGCAAGATGCTGCTTGAGAGAATGAAAAGTTTATAATTTCAACATTATATTAGAAGATAAATATTACTGCTCTATAGTACATAAACTGTAAACCTTTTACCCGTAAAGAAAGAGACATGCTAGTTACACCCATTCATATTACGGGTAATGAATTGCTGTTCAAACTAAAGAGAAAGAAGCAAACGCACAGGCGAGTGGAACAAGGCCCGGCAACCCTGGAAGGGCATAGAAATGAAGTTTTCTTGTGTAAAGATGGAGAGAGGAAGACCAGGGTGAAGCTGGAACCAAACCTGGCAAAGGACACAAAGGATAAGAGGAAGGGCTTCTTCAGATATGTTAACCAGAAAAAAAAAAAAAAAAGGTCAAAGAAGGTGTAGCTCCCCAATAAATAGTGCTGGAAAATTCATAGTAACAGATCAGATACTGAACAAATATTTTTTTGCCTTAGTCTTCAATGGCAACCTCTTTTTCTATACTTCTTGAGTTGATGGACTACAGGATGGAGACTGGGGAAGCAAAGTCCCTCCCACTGTAATAGAACAGCAGGTTTATGAGTACCTGAGAAACCTGAATGCACCTAAGTTTAGGAGTCCTGATAAGATGCATTCTAGAGCCCTGAGTCAATTGGTTGATGTGGTTACCAAGCCACTCTCCATGATATTTGAAAAGTCATGTCAGTCAGGTGAAGTTCCTGGCAATGTGCGCTTGCAGCCCAGAAGGCAACTCATGTTCTGGGCTGCATCAAAAGGATCATGGTCAGTAGGTCAAGGGAGATGATTCTGCCCCCCTACTCCACTCGCATGAGACCCTGCCTGGAGTACTGCATCCACCTCTGGGGTCCTCAATACAGGAAGAATATTGACTTGTTGAAGTGACTTCAGAGAAAGGCCACCAAGATAATCAGGGGAATAGAGTACCTCTCCTATGAGGAAATGCTAAGAAGATGGGGGTTTGCAGCCTGGAGAAGGAAAGGTTTCAGGTTGACCTAATTGCACCCTTCTAGGACCTGAAGGGAACCTACAAGAAAGATGCAGATTATTTACAAGAGCATGTAGTGACAGGACAAGGGGGAACAGATTTAAGCTGAAACAGAGATGATTTAAATTAGATACTAGGAAGAAATTCTTTATTGTGATGGTGGTGAGACACTGGAGCAAGTTGCCCAAAGAAGTTGTGGATGTTCCATCCGTAGAGGTGTTCAAGGCCAGGTTGGATGGGGCTCTGAGCAATCTGGTCTGGTGAAAGGCGGGCCTGCCAATGGTAGAGGGGTTGGAACTAGGTGAGCTTTGATATCCCTTCCAACACAGCTCATTGTTATTGTTAGTTTTGTGTTTTTTTTTTTTTAAGAGAATTACAGTAATATTTACATATACTGACATCGTCTTTATTGAAGAGTCTTTTAACAATGTCATGTATGTATGGTGTTCAGCAGGACTAATTGGATTTCAGGACAAAAAAGTACTCAACAATTTTATTTATGCACAGCAGCTTGTACCTTCTGTAACAGCTACTGACTACCACTCCTGAAAAAGATAATTCTGTCAGAGTCCTGACTCCTACTTCTGCCTACAATGAGGAAAAAAGTAATTCAGAGATTACTGATGAAGGGACAAATGCAGATGAAATAATAATTAAATTAATAATTGAAATTTGTTTTCCTTTGGAGCCCAGTCAAATTTAAAAAAAAAAAATCCACTGTCTTTAACATGGTCCACAGTTAAACACTTGCTGAAATGTGTGTGTTGAATAAATATAATTTATAAGCCCTGTTAGGGTTTCATTCTATGAGGGGAAAAATATTCTTAAATAATAGTCTTGTAACTAATGCCTCTAGGATACACTTTTATGACATAAGGATGAGGCTTCACTGAATAAACAAACAAAAAAATTCTGAAGCACAAGCACACCTTTGGACTTTTATTTAACCAGTTTGGTTACTGAAAGCTACAGGTAGTAAGCAATTGATTTAAGACCCTGAATGGCCAGTAGAACCACACTGTAGGTTTCAACTATTAGTGATAACTATAATTAAATAAAATATTCTAATTGACTGAATATTAAAAAAAAAAAAACCTTACTTTGGGTAGTTGGTAAGGGTGGGGTAATTTTTTTTCTACTAATTAGCTTCACACAGATCATGATTATAACTTATCACAACCCCTACTATTAATTATTTGAATGAATTAAAATTATAACTGAAAAATGGCATACATTTCGACCTGACTCTTCCACAGGTTGCTGCTAGTTTGTTTCTCCCTCTCAGAGAATGATGTCCTGACTGGAAGTGGCTGTCTGAAACAAATGTGATAAAATTTTCATACTTGTATTCTAAGCATTTGTTTTTGTTTTTTTTTCCTCTGGGAAACACCATGTTTGTGTAATCTTGTATCCAGTCTAGGAATGTTCCTTTCTCTAAGGCTTGTAATTGATTACAGTGACTGAAACTAAAGCAACTTATTTTTAGGATATCTGTTCAATCTTGACGGTTTCATTCTGTCTATATACAGCTGAGAAGATTAATTTACTGCACCAAACTTGCTCCGGAGGATTTTTTTTATTATTATTATTCAATATTGTGTTTCTCCCATGGAAAAGGGAGTAAAATGCCCTAGATAGTGCAGGATACAGAATACACTAAACTCAGATTATTTGATAGTATACAATTTAGAGAGATCTAATGAACAAACAGCTCAACAGATTATAAACTAAAATACCCTAATTTAAGCTAAAAATGTCTGCCTTTGAGAGATATACTTGTCTGAAGACTACAAATTCATAAATGTATTCATTTTTACATCTTTCTGTCTGTACAATAGTATCTTTAAAAGAGTTTTTTTTTGTGATTAATGTAATACTGTTTTTTTTTGTTTATTACATGGTCCTTTCATTTACTTACATTACAGGATAAACCTAAAGAGAGAATTACTGCCATTCTGTGTAAATTAAAATCCCAAATATGCAACAAACAAGTTAAATAAATAAGGAATGCCTTTTGTAAATTTTTTAAGATCCATACTGTAGAAGTGATCCATATCAAACACTATGTTCATATCTGTGGTTACGATAATGGAAAATTGTACAGGCATACCTATGGATTAATACACATAATACATTGTTGAAAAATAAAAGAAAAAAAAACACACAAGATTCCTCTTAGAAAATTTTGAGGTGGCATAGGATTTGCAGAGAGAGAAAACTTGACAAAGGTAAGCAAATGTGATGAAGTGATATGACAAATTGCTCAAGCATGTTGCTGATGACAGTTCCCTTGATGGAAGCAAAGAAAACCAGTCACCTTTGAGAACAAGGGGGCTGCTCTGATCCTGAGTGACATTGAAAGGAATTCAATGACTTTCACTGGGGTAAAGATGAACACGATTTTTTAGGACATCTCTGCATAGCAGAATAAAAGTGTGATCAAGATTTAGCATATTTTTTCTGACTTCTGGTGTTTTAATATCAGCAATAATTAAGACATTAATATTAGATTAACATATTAATAATACTGGGAGAAAGCAAATTCTTCAGGACTAAGGATTTTTCTTCAGATTTTTATTGTATGACCATGGTGATAACCACTTCTTATGGCAAGACTGTGATTAGGTGGTATTTCAAAGTATCTGGAAAATAGCAGATTCATACTTCATTACATTTCTCCAGTGTTCCAATTGTTTTTTGAAGCAATCAGCACCTATCAATTTTTTTTTCAATTGCACTATATACATCGTTATTTTCTCAGACAAAAAATAGCCAGTGAATAAACTTTATCTAGATATCATTTGTTCTATGTAATATATACAGCACATCTATACATGATGCCTATATTTAAGGTTCTGTAAGGCTGCTTATCTGTTTTATGGTAGGTATGCACTTTATATATTGCTACATCATGGCCTTTTCATTGACGAAGCAACAAGGTATTTTGATCCTGTGTGTTCCATAACTTCTTTGCATAGGGATATTCTATATTGTTATATAGATATAGTTTTTTATAACCCCCCCATTATTATATATAGTTTATATATAGTCTCTATATATTGTATATAAATATATGTATTTATATATATATTCTTTTATATACTCATGTCAGAATTAAGAAACAAGATATGCAGCAACCTGTACATTCCTATTTTCTTTCTTTATGAATAGTAATTACAATTGAGAAGTCCAAGCATAAATTAAACATAGATAGACATCACAGACCTTTGAAAGTAACTAAACATGCCAGTTCAGTATACACTTATAAAATGCCACGTACAAGCCTTTGGTATTACTATATTCTTTAGTCTGGGTTTTAAATAGGAAATAATTGTAAGTGAATTCCAAGTTAATTCTTTCAGTGTTCCAGATAAATGTTATATGTTACTATTGAATCATTATGGATTTTTACTCAAGAAACAATGTATTGATACCAAATAAAAATTTAATACCCGCTCTGGCTATGTAAATTTTATTTGTATTTGAAAATAAAATAATTTGTCTTCTGTCTTTTTCAGAGCTTTGGAAGAAACATGTTTTCTCTTTAATCAATGTATTGTTGTTTATTATGCATTACTTTACTTAAGACCATTAATTCTGAATATATATAGGAAATTTCAATTATATTTACTTAGAATTCAGCATGGCATATATAGATAATGCCTGTACAACAGAATCGAATCAGATCCTTTAGAAATATTTTGTTGCTTATCTTCTGTTGATGGCCTTAGGAACTAAATGTTAGTATGCAGTGTTTCATCTGAAGCCTCAGAATAGTAAGTGGAAATTCTCTGCTCAGGTGATTTGCGTCAAAGAATTCAAAGCCACAGTTAGCATGCTAATCTAAAAGGCTCCACATGCAAGGACTCTATTCAAGCACAGGCAGACATTTTCTGTAGTGTTTGGCTCTTCTGCCTTGCTAGAACTTTGCACTGACGATCTGTCAAACAGACAGCAAGAATAAGGCCATCCTGCTCTTGAGGGAATAAGTTCAGTCACAGAACTATAAACTGTGGCTTACTTTCTGTCTTCAGGGACAGAGAAAGAGCCTGATGAGGATTTATTTATATCATAGTTTTAGTCAAAATGATTCAATTTCCAAAACACGCATTGTTACTGACTCTGTGTAATGCTTAGAAATGAACTTGAGACTAGATTCCTAAGAGAATCAACCAGTCAAAAGAGTATAGAGACCTGTTCAGCTGACAGGCATGATTTGTTCAAAAGGAGGCAACATGAAAAATTCCCTAGATTCCATTGAATATGTTGATTATATTTTCTTAGACGATGACAAATCCTTAATGTGTAAGTGTTTATGTGTTCCCATTCACCCCAATTTATGAATCTGCAGCAGCTGCTGAATCCCACCCAAAAGTCTGAAGTGTAAAGGCATCTTTCAGAATACATTTCCATCTGTGTTATTGGCATTAGTGTTTATTATTCAACCCACTACATTTTACTCAAACTTCCACTTCCTAATTTCCACAGATATGATGGGAATCTGTTATAGACCAGCCAGCCAGGATGAAGAGAAAGACAAAATAAGAAAAGAGAAAGACAAAATAACTAGAATTCTTCAAGTATTGTGGAGTTGTTCAGGAAGATTCTGAAGTACATGGAAAACTATTTGTGTGCTATATATATAATAATTCAGTTGCTAACATATGTGACTTTCTAGAGCATTCTGACCTGGAAAAGCAAATAAGCACATATGAAATGAATAAGCATGCAGGCAACCTATAAAGGCTAAATGAACAGGTGGCCGACTGACAGAAAAGGATTTTGATCTCTATAGAAATTTGTAGATACTGAATGATGCCTTGTAAAATGTTCAGAAATTGGTGCAGTTCTGGAGGAAGTTAAAGATTGAAATAGCTGCATTCATGTCAAATCCTTTTACTTATGACAAAAATATCAGTTTAGTGGCCTTTGAGATATATCTGAAATACACTGTTTGCTAGTGAAGCAGAGAATAAACAGGGAAGTGCCACAAAAAACTGACTGCGCACTTAGGAATAATGACAGGGTAAAGGGATTGCATCAATGTTGTTAGTACATGTCTATTAATTTGCATTACATGTTTATGCACTTAGATTTTTCAGTTATATAGCTCTGTATGTCTGAATCCTATTGATTCTGAAAAATTCTGCATTTCATCTCCCTCTTTTTCATCTAGGCCAGGAACAAAAACCTTGCTTAATGAATTGCATAAATTGCCTATATGGGAGCTACAAAACCAGTTAAAAACTGATCCCCCAAATGACAATGTCTTAACAAATAAATACATGGAAGTAAATACATTCAAAGGAATCACTTTATCTCTCACAATATAATTTATGTGTTAATTTTGACTTCACAGGGATGCCAGCTGCATTTGTGGGGGGTTGCATTTTTTACTGGTTTGTTTGTTTTGTTGTTTGTGAGTTTTTTGTTTTGTGGTTTATTTTTTTAATTCGAGTCTAATTTGTGATGTGAGAATGATCTGACCACCAAAATAAAGAAAATTTCTAGTCTTTTATATATGAGCTGGATTTGGCAACAATATAACAATCATACTTTGAGGTCTGCAATTACTAATATATTTGCAAAGGTAGGAAATTATAGTTATATC
Source organism: Campylorhamphus procurvoides (assembly GCA_013396655.1). Classification (NCBI taxonomy): domain Eukaryota; kingdom Metazoa; phylum Chordata; class Aves; order Passeriformes; family Dendrocolaptidae; genus Campylorhamphus; species Campylorhamphus procurvoides. The sequence goes on from WBMV01003485.1 coordinate 291,784, forward strand.
TATAAAGATTAAATGTTTACACAGGAAGGAAAAAACTACAATAATAATGAAATATTGCTGGATGAAAATGAAAAATAAAAAATAAAAAAGTGAACAGAATGGCTTGACAGACTTCTCAATTATTTCTTAATTTCAAGGCATGAAATACAAGGAGACTTCCAAAAAAATCCAAGAACTTTGTGAAATACATACAGGCAATTCAATTAAAGAAAGTGTTAAACTGCTTTTTTGATACTCTACCTTCATACTTTAAAGTTATCACAAGAAGTAGAAACTTTACATTATATTGCAATATTAAAAAGAGTTCTAAGCTATTGAAATTCTGCTACACAAAGCAATTTTATAAGTTGATTTATCTAAACCAGAAGGCACAATTATTTTAAAACATTTAAATTTAAATTAAAACATAATGCATAAAATAAAATACAACTCCTACATTTCTCTATATGCTTCTATTTCTTTATTCAAACTTCTTAACCAATTATTTTTTGAATATTGACTGTCTTCTATGTCTGCTCTTCTGCCACAAAACCCTATAATAATCAAAGAATAAAGTAATTAACTGAGTCTGTATTCAAGCCATTTTGTTGTCTTTTAGAGATGAAGTATCAAAGAAATTATATAAGTTTAAAAAAGTCAAAACACTAAGAAGTGATAGCTATAGAAGTGAACACTTCTACATCTAATATGAACTTCCTCTTTTTGTTGAATGCTAATTCCTTCTATCTCCACGTTTGTCCTCCCACCAGTGATCTTTGTTTCAATATATGTATGTTGTTTTAGGCTGACTAGTTTTCAGGTCTGCATCATATTTACCTTCAGAATTATTTATATGTAAATCAATGGATATAAATAACTATTCACTTCACTAATTATAACAATTTCACTAAACTGCTTTGTTAACTCAAAAAAAAACCACCTTTTTTTTTTCTACTTGTTAGAGGTGAGGAACTGTAAGCTTCAGATAACACGATCAAAGACTGCCCTCATTAAGAATGGTCTAATTAGATTGAAGGCTGTGGTGTAAAACCTGGGCACAGCCTATGTGACACGTGCTGACTGCAAGTAAAATTAGGTCATCCATGTTCTGTGAGTATTTAAACCCTAGCCTATCTTCTGAGAACTAAAAAAGTAATGGTGGAAACATTCGTCTACTAGAAACTTGTTGGAAATATCCTGCACCGACTTTAACCAGATGAAGAAGAGCTGTATACTGAGAAAAGGATGCTACAAAAGTCTTAGAATCAATGTTTTGAAATGTTTTTTCTTCTCTTGTAAATTGCAGTTAGTCATATATATGATTGTTACTTCTATGAAGATAAAATATCAATGATACTGTAACACAAATCATGGATTTTGTTAACTATTTACCACTCATTATCTGGAAATTTATATACCAATAGTAAAAGTAATATTGCAGTTTACTTATTGACATGTGGAAAAATTAAACCTGTCTGCACCTCAATAAAGTAAGACTCTGATGACTTCAAGAACTGGAAGAAACCATAAAATGGAGCATGACATGTTCAATAATCATCTTTCAGAAATGACTTTGGTATCTGAAAGTTCGGCTTTCAGGAATAAGAGGGTGTCAAAGCCAAATATTTTGTTTTAGGAATAGTGACTGTGAAGGCAATCCATATAATCTCTATGAAGGGACTGCAAATAAACATTTGGAACAATTTGGAACTATACCCATATCCTTTAAAATATCTTACCCTCATCTGTAAACTGAAGTGGAAGGAAGAAACCAGAGAGGTAGCCTTGAGTTAGAAAACTCTTTAAAAGATTTAGATGTTTGAACCAATGCTCAAATATTAAGTTATGGGAGAACAGGATAGAAGATCTCACAGGTAAAAATAATAAATGTTGGCATTACCACAGAAAGTGGTTTAATTTACCATGCTTCACCTTTCCCAGAGTTATCAGTTACAGCTGTAACATCTTTTAGGTAGGTGTCAAGTGTCAGTGTAGAAATAGCAAATTAAACCTGCTTAGTCTGATTCATAACAGTCAAGTTACTTTATCCCAGGGTAGGTTCCAATTTATCTGCCACTGCACTGAAGCACATTTTCAGTACTCATACAATCAGTTACAGCTGACACACAGCTGCTTTTTATAATCTGTTTCCTACCATCTCTCTCTCACAGCAAGTACACTCTTACGCATCAAATGCTGCCGTATGTTTTGCATGAAAAATTTCTAAACTGTGAATCAAAATTTTAAAGGGATATCCTGTCATTACTAGATTTTCTCTTCATCTTCCACAATGTGTGGTACTTCAGTGAGATACTTAATTCAGAAATAACAAATTCTAGCATAAATTATTAAATCAAAGTAAATTAAATCATTTTGGTTGTGGCTTTTGATGTCAATATTTCAATAAGTATTCCTAGATATGAGTTAGGAAAGAAAAGGAAAAAAAAAATCACAATCCTTAGTCACCATGGTGATCCTAATCTTACTATAACTGTTTTCTCTATTTGCTTGTTCAGTGTTTATTTTAGGCAAAAGTTCCTGGTGTCTGCAGTGATGATGGTTCAAGATCTATTTTAAATGAAAGAAAGGAAATTATATGAAGAAATTGGAATTCTTACACTAGTGTTCATTGAGATGCTTGTATAATATTGGCAGAATAATGATTGGGAGATGAAGCCATACTACTATATTACCCTAAAAACTATCTGAGTACAGAGGGTTGTTCCCTCAATATTAATAGAATTATGAAACAGTCTTAAAAGAGGGTACTGCTAAAGGACACTGACTTCTGTAAACTTAAAGGCTCAAGGGATTTCTTCTCCTTCACTTACTTGCTGCTGTTCCTGTTTGCAGGTCCATCCAGTAGCAAGGTAGAACAATATGCCAAAAATCCAGCTACACACACTCAGAGTATACACACAGCACTTGTATAGATTATGTAGGAGCAATACCTATAGTCCCTTCCTTCTAGCTGATCAGGATGCAAGCTTATGAGTGAACATAAGCATGTTTTCCTTTGATCTGAAGTCATTCCCACATTTGTTGATCACTCAAAACCTGTACCAGACCATAAAAATCCATGCCTAGACCCTGTTTATACAGGGTCCAGCTTCAACCTTGAGTCTTTTCGGACTATGGCTTCCTACTCCTTTACGAGCTGGCGGAGGTTGAGGTTCACTGGCAAGTCAAACACACAATCACAATGGAGAGAAAGATCACACCCTAAATAGGAATACAGCTTAATAATAAAATAGGACAGACTGCACTGATTAGGAACAGCACTTGACCATATGAACGTATTCATCTGCAGCTTATTTACATGCATCTGGCCTGTTTTATTTTCCTTCCTTTCCATTTTCACACACTCATTTTTCCCTCCTTGATCCACCTTGACCACTCCCTTTGACTTTTCTCCTGAACATCCCATCAGTTTTGTACATTCCCACAAATAAATACATTTCCTATATTGAATTTTATGTAACCACACAGGTACTCACAAATATTTCTTAATAAGTGTGCTCTCTCCTGTGAAACCTGTGATCATGTTGTTTCCCTTACTTTCTTACCAGCTACGATATTCTGGCTTGTCGCACTGGCTCAATATCTATAAGGCTAGAGTTGAGAGTTGCCTCAATGACCCTCCAGTTAGTGAGCTGAGAGCTCTGGTCTTTGAGAATACTTAAATATTAAAATAAATTTCTAACTGAGTTTCATTTTTTAGGGATTCATTTGACAACCTCAGTCAGCTGATGCATTTCTTACTTACTTGTTAATACATGTGAATGGATTTTCCAAATTAGGAGACAACTTGTCCAATTAAGCTGTTTTAGAAAACTTGGATCTTTCATTTATATCTATTGAAATTTCTCACCACACAGAGGAATTGTCACGGTGATACCCAAATGTAAAGAGAAAATAGTTTACTCTGCAGCCCTCCAAAAACAACAAGCTACTCCTTTTGAGGACATAGGATTTTCTTTAGTGACACTGCTTTACAAAGTACTTGAAAGATGAGATTCACTTTGAAAATGCAGGTGCCTATAGCTAAGTATCTTAATATGCACATCTACATATATAATTAGAATTAAATATGTTCTGCCAATTCAGTATATGGAATCCATGGAGTCCTTGAGCTAGTCTAGACACCTGCAGCTTGTCCAATAAATACCCCTGTTGACTGTGTTCACTTGAAATAGCCTCACTTGCCTAAGTAGAGGCATTTAGTATTACTTCAAGAGGTCTCTAAGGCATCCCACCTGGCTTTCAGATACTGAGAGAGAGATGTAAAGATCTCTGATATGTCTTAAGCCACATCAAATGGCAAGCTTGGATATTCTGCATCAGTTTAGCAATCACTGGGTGCCTAACTGTGGCAACTGCATTGACTCTCTCAGGGAGTAAATTAAGCAGCCTGGCTGACATACCTATTGCTCATCATTTATTAAGAATTAAGTACAAGATAATATCATTTAGAATTTTTTTAGTGTTACCCAAAGAACTGACATCACAGAAATCTTTGCCATTAAAACTAGAGGCTGGTGAAGAAGCCCAGAAATAACTATAAAAAAAAATAAAAAAATGTAAAGAGAAACAATCATTAAAAAAGAGGAATGTGAAATTATCTGTCTATTGATATAAACAATTGAAAATTGACATTTTTTAAAAAATGTTTGTTCATTTTGTATGTATATAGGCTCTTTTGAGTGTGTGAAAGAGAAAACTTCAGAGAACTGATATTGGAGAATATTTTTATTTCAAATATTCTGCTTTTTATTTAAAAATATTCTATGTTTTTATTTAAAGAGTATCTGCTTATGTACAAAGACAGTGGCAAAACAGTAAAAAGTAGACACATAAAATAAAATGAGAGTCTTTAAGATTTTATCTAAAATAAATTGAACATTTTATACACTGAAATGAAAAATCTGAAATGAACAACTAAACATTGTATGATTTTAACAGACACTGGTTTCTAACTGTCTTCCTAGCTACTATTTCCTACTACATCTGAGGTCAGCACTTCATGATCTGCTTATGAGCCAGTATTCTAAGAACAAAAGGGAAAAACATATCACACATGAGCAGGAAAAAAAAAGAGTAAAAACATTAGGGTAATAATACAAATTTTGTATTAGAGTTTGAAAGTGTATTCAAAAAATCCTTACCTCTATTACTTTTTTTCTTTGCTTTTCTCACATCTTTTGCATCATGATCATAATGACTGTTTTTAACTTCATATGTCCTTCACAATCTGTGGTGTAACTATCTATATCTGGGCTTGTAATTTAGATAGCAGTTAGAGTCAATGGCAAAAAATTGGTTCTTGTCAGCAATGATTCACCAAACTTATTTTAGTTGTTTATGTAAATAGGAAATCAAAGTCATTCTAGACATTCCCATTTCTGCCCTTTAGCCACATAGTTCACACAATGAGCTGAAAGAGTAACATCTCTTTTTTTAGGCTTCTGAAATCAGACGGAATGAGTTACTTTATCAGGAAAAATTCAGCTTTGTGCTGCTGTGAGGTAGGAATATGCCATTCTTTTAGACCAGGGAAAAAGAATCTTCTGATCTCTACTGGGAAATGGCTATGAATGGACATTCCACAGGAGAGGTCTGCACTCTATGCTGTAAGAGAAAAGAGCCTGGCTTGGGAAAAGATAATTAAAAAAATAAAGTTGTAAACTCAAGGAAGGAACTCAGTGCCAAGCTACTAAGATTTGAAAGATCCATTTTTCTGCTTATGAAATTACTTGCACATGACTATAATGCAGTTGCTGAGACTTATATTATTTAGAAACAGTCAATGGTTTTAAGTAAAAATAAAGTGACAGACCTTTTGAAGAATATTAAGAGTATTATTATTATTGCATAAATTGGATATAAGTCGAACTTCCCCCCTCCCCTTATACAAAAGCTGTTTATCACCATTCTCTCATTTAATGGAAATGTTGGTGCTTCTGTATCTACATAAAGGCTTTAGTTTTTCTACCTTTTCACAAATACATCTGCATACACACATGCACAGAGATGCACATACACACAATTAAAACCAACCTATATGTACTCTCTGTTAGTCATATATAGTGACTCCTCTATACTTCTCACCAAGTATTTTGGAAAGTATTTTCTATATTTTTCTCTCTACTTGAAGTGACTACTACAGTGAATACTTATATTTACATTTAACTAGTTATTTTATTGACCATAAATATGGAAATATTATTAGGTTTCCTTTTTTTTTTAATGCTTGTTAGATATTCATTAATTATGCGTAATATTGACAATCTAGAATTGTTATTTGTTTTCCTTAACATTACCCTTGGCTCTCAAATACAAAACAACATGAAAATTTCAGTGAACCTCATCACTTTAATTGGCATTATATTGTATTTTCAAGTCTTTCATTTGATAGATTTTTTTTCATCTCCACTGTTTGAAATTACTTACTTTTCTTCCATATAATATGAAATTACTTCTGGAATATTATAATTCAATAAGTAAGCACACCCAGTCAATTAAGTTCAATGTTCACATTCACTCAGTTCCCAAATACATCTTATATACATTTTTTCTAAAATGGAATTTTTGGCATAACATCAAGTTTTCAGACTTCATAATAGCAATATAATATCTTCAAATAATCAGAGCTTTAAAACAATGCAATAACATTAGCAGAAACCAAAATTTTTACAAAAAGAATAGACTTAGAAAACTGAAACCTAAAATAGTTCAGAGGAAGAAATGACTCTTCATTAAATTTTTACCCTCAGGGTTATCCATTATTACAATGTACTTAAGGTGTACTTGCTCTGGCTTCTTTGTATTATTCTGGTAAATATAAAGGCAGTTTGGCTAAAGAGTTATACCAAATACTGAAAAAGACTTCCTAGAGAGGTTGATGATGCTCCAAGCCTGTCAGTGTTTAAAAGACAATTGGACAACATCCTTAATAACGTGTTTTACATTTCAGTCAGCCCTGAAGTAGTCAGACATTTGGGCGAGCATTGTAGATCCCTCACAAACTGAAATAGTCTATTCTGTCTTATTCTAAGCATACATTTTGTGCTGTATTAATCAGAATATTGAAACATTATCACTACTGACATCAGCAGTATTCCTTATGTACCTTAACTAGGAAATTATTTGCTTCTCTTCCAAGAACAACACAAAATAGGCAAAAGAGCAAGCTGAGCAGTCTTACACACTGTATTTACTGAAGAACTTAAAATAAAACTGAGATCCAAATAGATTCAAATCCTCAAACCAGGCCTGTCTTTATTTTCCATCAGACATCTCACTAACTTTGACAATATAACACACTGCTACATACTGAAAAATCTGTTAGATTTGACTACCGCAGATGTCTCTGTAGGTGTATGTGAAGAGCACCCACCATATTATCTTTGAATATTGAACAACATTTAACTAACACTTTTATTTTTTAATTATTATTTTTATTAGTATCAACATTGGATGTCTATAAACTATTATATTAACATTAAGAATCATCCCTCACACCACCTACCCGGGAAAATAAGTATCATCAACTATTTTTTTCTGCAGATGGGTATATCTGGGCTATAAAATCACAGTGAGAAGAGCCCTGAACTCAACTTGCCTTAACTCACTTATGAATATTTAAATTCAGAGGAACTGCTGGCTGTAACACATCCTCTGATGCTGCAGGGATTGAAAGTAAGATTCTCTCAGGTGACCAAAGCTCACATGAATCAAAATTCAAGGCTCAAGGCAAGTACTTTGAATATGCCACATAATAAATAATATTTATTAACAAAACAGATTTTTTTTCAAGTAACTTATAAATATACATACATTTTCAAATTATACCAGACCTGAAGAAAATCAGCCCCTCTAGCAGTGGTTACAATATAGAACATATTTCAACAACTTTTTTTTTTTTTTTTGGTCCTGCTGAGGGCCTTCACCAATGTGGGCTCTCTATGAGCAGCAGTTTCCTTCAGGGCATATTCACCTGTTCCAGCATGGGTTGTAATGTGGATACGTGCTCCACCATGCTTGTCCCTGGGCTGCATGAGGACTACTAGCTTCATTATAATCCAAGGGCTGCAGGGAAGCCTTTGTTCTGGCACCTAGACCACACCTCCTCTCCTTCCTTATTCTCTCACCTTGGTGTCTGCAGGGCATTTTCTTTCACAGCTTTCCTACCCCTCTCTCTCACACATACTGCTCAGCATTTTTTTATTCTTTCTTAGAAGTAGTATCAAAAAGGTGCCATGAGCATTGCTGATGGACTCAATTTTAGCCAACAGAAGGTCTGTTTTGGAGCCAGTTCGAATTGGTTTTATCAGACATGAGGGCAGCTCGTGGTGCCTCTTCACGGAAGGTCCACAGCCTGGTTTTCAGGTATCCACCTGTTCCAGTGTGGTTCTCCTCCATGGGCTGCCAGGGAACAGCTGCACCACAGACTGCAGGGGAACCTCAGCTCTACTGCCTGGAGCACCTCCTGCCTCTCTTTCTCCACTGACCTTGGTGTCTGCAGAGTTGTTCCTCTCACATATTTCTACTTCCCTCTTCTCTGAGCACAATTACTTCTGCATAATAACTTTTTTTTTCATTCTTAAATATGTTATCACAGAGGTGTTACTATCATTCCTGATTGTCTCAGCCTTGGCCAGTGGAGGGTCTGTCCTGAAACTGGCATTGGCTTGACCGGACATGGGGGAAGCCTCCAGCAGCTTCTCACAGAAGCAACTTCTGTAGCCCCCTGCTACAGGGAACACAGAACCTGGACACAGAAACACAACACAGATGATAATATTCCAAACCTAACCTTCTTACAGTCTTTCCCAGAGACTTATATAATTGGACTACTGAAAGTGTGACAGATTAAGTTCCTGCAGAAGTAGATAAAATGGCTTCCTGAACATGTGAACTATTGCATAATACAATCCCTTAAATATCCATCAGAAAGTGGAACTATTATAAAAGTATTTTCTTTCCTTCAGGTTAGATTGACATCTAATATACATATACAGAAGTAAAATACTTCTGTAAACATAACAAAAAGGAAAAAAATGAAAAAAAAAGAAAATTAGTTCCCTTTGTTTGTATTGGGGTCCTACAACAGATGGAAACTATCCAGATAGTAACATAAAACATTGGATGCTAGACAAAAAAATTAGAAAGTCTGATATACAAATTATTCATCCATACATAAAGCTAGAAAAGTGACTAAGGTAGAAATTATCTAATTATCTAATTACACCTTACATTTCTTTACTACAAATGATAATACTGAATCCTCTGAATGGTTAATTCACCTATAATTTAATAACATCCTAATTCCTTGGTAGCAATATAAAGTTCTTGAGTCAGTTGATTTGGGTATATTACATGCACTAGAATCTTGGATTACTATCAGTCTGGTTGTTCAATTGTTAAAAATCCACTTGAATTCTGCAGTTCTCTTGATAATTGCAGTCTAAGAGGTGGGAATATTACCCTCCAGTTTAAAAAAAGCAATCATATTTAAGGAAATGTATTCATATCAGGGCATTCAAAATACACTTTTCATCATATTTAGAATGGAAAAGACCAAAAAAAAAAAAAAAAGATTCCTAAGGTTTTTATTTCCGGCATTGATGAAATGTAGCCAGACAGAGCAGCAAAGAGAAATTAAGCTGCCTGGAAAATTTCAGTGGATGCTTCATAAGTTGTTTTGTTGGAAAAGTGTCTTTCAGGGTCAGAATCCTAATTTTATAGAGGCATTACAGTCCTGAAGTGAAATTGTAAACTCATTTAGGCAAGAGAGTTTCAAGCAGCTTTCTCCATGATATTTCCTTTTCCTTGCTTTAGTCTCAGAACCTTAACGAAGTTAGCTTTTAGTGTGTTGGTTCTTATAAATCAGCACTTAGCATACATAACTTCTGGTAAAGGCGTTTATGCATTGCTATAATGAAATCCTCACCCAGAGCTGAGCCTACTTCATAATTGCAGAAAACATGACTTTATAAAAGCTTATGAAGTATATGCAAATCTTTATAAACATGTTTTTACAAAATTTTCTGTTTTAAGCTAGATCCATTCCCTTACTAACTCAGTTGTACTATTTGCTATGATTTTAAGGTAGAGGCATCTTTATTGTTTGCAGTCTTGTTACACATGTATCTAAATATTAAACAAAATGTCCTATGAGATCTTCTATTGATTCTTTAATATATGTCTTTGAGAAAATAAAATGAGAAGAGAAAACGTAGAAAATTAATTTATCAGGATTTAAATAAGCATTATTATATAATGTCAAATAAGAGGTGTTCCTTTAAACTGGAGAAGGCTCTGATAATATATGAAATGTAGAGTATAGACACTACTATCTAAGGAGAAAATAAATTTTTGATTAGAGAGGAGGCAGCTACCTGGAGGTTTTCACGGTCCTATGTTGGGATTGATTTGATGTATATTCTAGTTTGTGACTGTGCTATAAGAAGTAGGAACATATGAAGACAATTTTATAAGATATAGAGTTAAGACACAATCTTGACACGAAGAAATCATCAAATCCACAAAGAACTGGATGACCTAAACTGACCAGAAAAAGCTGTTTGAAACCTAAGGGATCCACGACAACCCTGTACTTGTAGAAATAAGTGAAAATAATCCAAATCAAAGAATTTTGAACTATGAATTATTGTAAAGAAAAACATAATGTTAAATTATCTCTATGTGAACCTAAACTATCAAAATACTAAGCTGAAAATGCTAAATGACATTTTAGAATATATTTTCTATTTCCAGTTGTATTAGAAACACACTTGTTTTACTCTGTAAAAGACTACAGAGACTTCACCTGGAATATCTTATCCCAGCATTAAAAGATGTCACTTTCAAACTGAAGGAAGAAGGAAAGACTCCTCTGGCCAATCAAGGGAATATAAAACCTGTCACATAATAGAAAATTAAGCACGCATGTTTTTAACTCAGCATAATAAAGATGGAGTGAAATTATTTTTGTGGGGGTTTTTCCTTTATTTTTTGTATGTGTATGCTTTGCACTTTTGTTGTTGTTGTTTGTTTGTTTTGTTACTCTTTTTGATTCTGTAGGTAGCTGAAAAGGTGATTATTAAGAGAAATTCCCAAAGACTTTCTTAATGAAAAACTCAGACCTTAGCACAGACTTGATTTGTTTATGGAAGGCTCCTGCTATTCTGACACACTTTCTTGTGAATGAAGTTTATGGATGTGTCAGGTTAGATAGATCTTTCCACATAATTTTTTCTGTACTAGCACAACAAACCTCTAGATGACCCATTCCCCTCCTAACCCACCCCCTTCTTCTTTACATGCAAGCATCTAATTAAGGCATCTCTAGTGTTTATAGTGCTGTAATAGTTTAGGTTGTTCTCAAATATGTCATTCTGCCTACTTAATTGTCTTTCCTCATTATCTTCCTGCCCTTAAAATCCAAATGCAGTGACTGGAAAACATTCAAAAAACTGTTCTTCCCATTTATCCTGCAAAGACAGCATAACTGTAAGTTATAGCTAAAAGGCAAAGTCTTGTTCAGCAAAAAGACAAATTAGGGTGAAAACAAGTATCAGCAGTGAAGTAAACTCCAGTTAAACTTATACAAGTTTATATAAATCCCTGAGGGTGTTTTAGTTCCTGATGAAATGTAGGAATCTTGAGTTCACTTGTTTGCTCTTGTTATTTTTGTATCTCTCTAGATCACTGGTTATACAGTTACAATGCCCTTGATATTTTAGTTACAGGTCATGTTGTTTAATAAGTCAATATGTCTCTTTTTTTTATTTACATTAAAAAAAAGAAAAAAACCCTACTTTCTAAAAGTGGACTTTGTTTTTTTTTAGTTAGTTTGGTTTTTTTTTTTTATCTATTTTTTTTTATGGTTGCTTTCAAATAGCATAGATTAACATACCAGCATTTAGAAATGAACAATTGTTTTTCATAATATTTTAGCATTCTTAATTATTATTGTTAATATCAATCTACTCATTGACTATTTAATTTTAACAGGTCACTTATTAATGCTTGTAAAATTACAATGGTTCTTTCTTAAAATTTATTAGGACCTCTAAACAAAAAATTTTCTGTTCACAGCACTATAAGTATTGCATAAGCTAAAAAAAAAAAAAAAAAAAAAAACTTGAACAAGAGCTGAGTCAAGCACNGCACTTTTTTATAGGAGAAAACTCTCACAAAAAGTATGGACTGTTGCTGAGTACATGGTACACGGTGTTCCGTGTACAGTTCCAGCATGTTCCTCAATGGTGTCCATTGAGAGAATGGGTGAGGATCATCTAGGTATTCAAGTGCTCCCTCAACCAGTGCACTTTGTTCTTAAGGCCTTCTTTTCTCCACTGCCTCCTGCCCCTTTCTTTTCTGTGATGCACTAAAGTACTATGAGAAATTAGGTTTCCTTTAGGCTTTTGAATGAACATTTCTATTGACATCTATACTGAATTGAATCCAATTTCACTTGACATGATATCAGCCTTATATCCATTAGACTGTATCCCTTAGAGCAATTAAGCCCAGATGTTACTGAATCAAAAGTCCTACAACACCAAATCATTCCCATCATATTCAACTCAAAATGCTGATGAATAACTAGTTCTTTCCAGAACAAAATTAGGCCACTTGAAATAACTTTTTTTTTGTGGTAAGATAAACTTGGCTGCACCTGTCACAGCACCAAGCCTGCTAGACATGAAGAAATGTTTGGACAATGCTCTCAGGCATACAGTGTAATTATTGGACTTGTTCTGTGCAGGGCCATGATGTCTGTGGGAAGATGACTGGGGGGCAAAAAGTAGAGGAAATTAAGTTACATTGGTACAGAAATTATGTGGTAAAATGTTTTTTAGATGTTTAGCCCTGAACAATGGGAAGATGAGGCATACATCTTTGTCTGTTAGCAAGCAAATGTCATTGGAGATTCAGTCTTTTTCTTGTATACAGTTCTATTTCTATGTCATTAATCACATTAAAAAAACAAACAAACAAACAAACACACACATAAAACCAAACAAACAAAAATCAAAAAAAGGTAGAAATGAGAACAAAAGAAAATACTGCACTGAAGAAGGAATGTTATGGATAGCTTTTTCTTCCACACAGCTCCGAAGAAACATCTAGATTTCTATTGAAAATTCTGATTTGTGGTAGAGCTTTACAACTTTTCTCCAGATGATGGAGGAAAATGAAAATTTACAGAAAAACAAATGACTTTGAAAGTAATCAATCTTGCCTAATTTTGTCTTTTGTCTATTCTTCTACGTTCCATCTATAATCAAAAGAAACATGTTGTAAGAAATGCTCAATTCAATCTAATAAAAGTGTTTAAGACAGAAAAGATTAACTAACTGGAAGAGAAAATACATTTTCATTAAATATAGAAAGAGTTTTGATGACTATCTTAGACAACAGAACTGACTTCTAAAACAAAATATCTGAAAATATGTAAAACAAACCCTTTAAAGTGATAGTTCTCATCTGGATCCTTGAGTAATTGGGGATGATTTACTTTTAAATGTCTCAAACTTCCAATTTACACTAGCCATCCTGACCTAACAAGGTTGCTTGGAAGTTTGAATTCTGAATTTACTTTTAACTGAAAACAGTTATGTGAGTTTTGGTTTCAAATAAAGTTAAAATAAATTGCTAGATACAATGAACTGCATGCCTTAAAATTTAACTGTTTAATTGAGTTCTTCAGAAACAGAACACGTAAACCCAGATATATTAGAAGACTGGTATCATATGTAAGATGTTGAATGATTCTATCCAAGATAGCTGAAGATTTATGTCTTTTGGGTATATATGTACTTACGCAATATATTTACATTAGGAACGTAACATTAGTGCATGCTTGAGTGTAAAAGGATAACTTATACCTAATCTGTCTTGTTTTTGGTAGATAAAAATATATGAGCAGAAGCACCCTACAGCCTTCAGCGGAAGAAAAACCTAAAACTGTTTGCAATACAAACTGTATGCAGACTGAGAAAGTGACTTTTCATTTTATAACTGAAAATTGTTTCACATTTTATTGTTCAGATTTTTTTCTTTCATAGAAAATTTTATTTAAATATTGCCCTTAATTCAGACATTTTGTTTCTCTTTACCTGAGAAAAAATGTGTAGATAAGGATTACAAGGAAATGTTGCCTAGGTAAACACAACAGTATTTGCACATTTTTGTATAACTGCTTAGCAATAATATTCCTCCTAAAAAGAAAAAAAGAAAATAGCCTGTGACCAAATAAATCAGAATGAATAACTGAAAATTGTACATACATATAAGAGTCCACTCAATGTTATAGGTTTCCTTCAAAAAGGAAAAGCAACTATTTTTAAAACTTCTTGCAAAGAATATTAATGCAACATATTAAAAAGTTCCTTATATCCTAGAAATAGTTGTAATTCACAATTTATATTTAACTTTCAAATATAGTACATTAGTTAAATATTCATTGGTTATGTATAAAGGCAAATATAGATTCATTATATTTTTAATGGTTGTATTTTCACGCAAGCATGAATTCTCTACTGATCCATATTTTGTGTGGTGATTTAGTGCTATGAAGTTAAAACAAAAATGTTTCCAAACGAACTTTCGATTTTTTCCAACATCCATGACAGTATATTACACTTGCACTTCTTCCTGTAATTTGCCTCATAACTATCAATCTCAGTAGAACTGAACTACATATTAGACTATCAAATTAATTGGTTTGGTGTTGCACCACAAAAATATATGTATTACATGCAAGGAGAGATTGAAAGAGGTCTTATGCTTCAGACTTTCCAGAGATAGTGCTGACATTTTGTACAGGCACCATTTGGAATTGATTCTGTAATTCTTCTGTTTTAAGCAATGCATTTCCATTTCAACAGCTTCTTTAGCATTCTAATGCAACCAATATTAGAACAAAACAAACAAGCTAAACAAATCCAAATGAATAAATGCTCCCAGAAAGACCCCACCTAAAATACACTATCACATTATTTTTTACAATACAAAGTGCGGGCAAAAACATTGAGGATAAACTTGAGAAATTCTATATTTCCCTTTTAACAAAAAATATGTGAGACTGAAGTGTACTTAATCTTGCAAAAGCCAAAGTATCACAAACTACAATTTACAAAAACTTCTTTATACACTAACAAATAACTGAAAGAATATATATTGTCAGAGCTACTATCAGCTACAGCTTTAGAATTCAAAACTGGTTATGCCTTGTGAATGCCTGTAAAATGTTAACAGCTTACTGTATGAAGGCATTTGTTTCCCAGGTATAAGCATAGCGATTGAAATAACTGCTTCAGGATTATACTGAAATCTATCTATTTCTTATTTCAGTGGGTTATGATAAGTAAAAGACATGTTTTAGCTGTATTTCTTCCCACGAATTTTCACATGGTTCTCATTGTTGCTATGAGAAATTTCAAAAGATGATAAGATATAATAATTTTTGTCTGATAAGAAACTATTTCATAAAAAATAACTTTAATAACACAGTCAGATGCAGAGATTTATCTTGAAGTGTATTTCTGTAATTTCGAAATTATAATTAGATCTACCAATTGCCACAAGTTTTGCAGTCTTTCATAGCATTTATCTAGTAGTATTGACATCGGTGCTGATGCTTAATAGTCATGTTTCAGAGTTAAACACCATATTAAGAATCAGCCCCACGTCATCAGAGTAGGATTTACTGATTCATTATCCTTGATGATCTCAATTATAGCAATAGCACATAGAATGATAGAATGAGGTATCACTAATATGGAAGCTAAAACAAATCACAGAGCATTTTCTATAAATCAATATTCATATATGCTCCATATGACAAATGAATAATGGTACAGATTATATAGTGCAATGAAATTTTATTTTATTTAAATTATTTTTATTGTACAGTTTTGGTTTTTTTTAATTATCACTATTGTCATAATTATCTTATGCTTCTCAAACAGATAGAAAAACATGGTCCTGTCATAAATTGGGACTACAAAGGGTCATAGTCCAATTAAAATTTTATTAATTATAGCAATTAGAATATGAGCAAAAAGCGCTGGACGACAGGGGGGGTCTCCGCCCCTCCAACTGCCGTAACTAAACAGTTAAAAGAGTCTCTCTTTATACGATTCTACTTCCGTGTTCGTGAGGTAGTGGCGGTATTCTGCGCATGCTTCCGTTGTTGTTAGGGGGTCGTTTTCTGCCTTCTGGTGGTCTTTGAGGCTGAAGTCAGACGTCTTCCTCAGCTATTTCTGGTGGTCTTTCCTTATACGGCTTATGTCCGTCTTGCTGACTTTGCTTGTTATGTCCATCTTTGTCAGCGCTGACTCTGCTTGTATGCGTTGTGAAATTTACATGTCTCGCGGTTTAGCCTTTTTTGCTTACGTTTGTCAAGTTTTTGCAAAGCTTAATACATTCAAAGCTCAAGTTTCGCAAGCTTTAATACATTTTGCATAGCTCAGTGTATTTTCTTTGATAAATCACTTGTTATATGATTAATAATTGGTTAGTATTTCATGTTCTGTGTTTTGACCCTTATATTTCGTAGTATTATTATATCTGAATAAACAATTAATTTTTATCAGTGCTGAGCTGAAAAGCAATGTGTTATGTGATAGCTGGTGGGAGATGCTCCCCCTTCCCCCCCGCCCCCACCATCCCCGAGATGCCCCGGAAAGAGACACACAGAGACTGCAGGAGAGGAAGCAGAGAGACAGTTTATTAACATGGGCAGAGGTATTTAAGGTTTTAAGGGGATTCTAGTTACTACCAGTAAGAATCTAGGGATAATAACCAATGGGAAAGGGTTAGCTAAGGGCCGATAGGAAAACTTAAACAGCATCCTTCAAGGGCAAATTCCTTGCAGGCCTGGTTAGGGAGATAAGGGTTTTCTCAGGGGGTTTTGTGAAGAAGACAGTGACTAAGGGGAAAAAGACAATGACTCCATTTTACACACAGTAAAAGCTTCAGTTTTTAAGGCATTTTCGCTAGCTTCTTCATCTTCTTCACAGGCCCATTTCTTACATGATTTTTTCCATTTCTGATACTGTAGGTCTTGTGCCACAAGGGTGGGGGCAAGGGAGAGAAGCCCACAAAACAAAGAGCTCAATGGCTTTATTGACATTCCAGTTCAGGTGGGTGTGCCCAGGTACCTCTCCTAGTGGTGGAGTTTTAACACTGTGGATTATATGCAGTCCTCTGGTGGAAGGCCACAGAAAAGAATCTGGGGGTGCTTTGGTGGTCATTGGTGATCACAGATGCCATCTATCCCATGACTTGGGGTATTTTTGGTTTGACCAGTAATGTGTGTATGAGCAGTTGCTTTATTTCCCACAGATTTCCCCAGTGGGAATTTTTGTCCATATGCATTAACCAGGGTGTGTTAATCAGATCTCTTCTCTATCAGGCCTGGAATTAGTGCTTTACTGTCACAAATTCCTCCTTTCTTTATCTCAAGTTCCTGCTGTGGTGACTAACCTTACAGAAAGTTCCCTCTCTGGCTTTGACAGTGTTTGAGACAAGCAACTGTACTCTTTAATTCCTTACAGGTCCTTTTCCACCAGGGAGATTTCTAGCCACTCTACCACAAGCCTGGAGTGCTGCAAGGGGTTGTTCTGATCCAAAGGCAGGACCCAGAACACAGTCTTAATGGGCCTTATACAGTTGTGTTCAATCCAGCCTGTCCAGATCCCTCTGTAGTGCTTTCTTACACTGCTGCCTAACTTGGTGTTCCCTGCAAACTGACTGAGGATGCACTTTCATCCAGACCACTGACAAATTAAACAGAACTGGCCCTGGGGAACACTGAGTCCTGGGAAATACCACTTGTGACCAGACAATGACTGTATTTAACTTTGTTTACCACCACCCTCCAAGTTCAGGCATCCTTTGCACTTTAGGGCTGACTCCCAAGGGACTCTGTCAACCAGGCTCCTAAACAGGACAAAGTCTGCCGTCCAGAAGTCCAAGGTAGCAGTTCTGCAGACCCCACTCTTTACTTTTCTGAGAACAGAAAACTATTGATAATTACATGGTTTCTGTGTCCAAGACAGTCTCCAAGCATCATATCACTCTAGGAACCTCCTAGACATTTTCCTCTCTATATTGCATTTTTAGCAGACATCTGGTAAGTTGCACTTCTCCTCAAGAACAAAGTCTAATAGTTGTGAGACTTCTCCCAGTTGCTTGTAGAATATTTCATCAGCCTCTTCATCTTGGTTGGGTGGCCTATTACAGACTCCCATGATGACATTTGCCTTGTTGACTTTCCCCCGATTCTTACCGATACACGCTCAACCCTTTCATCACTGCCATTGAACAAACTCTAGACACTCAAAAGTTAGTAGTTGTAGTTATATCATCAATCATATGTAATTACAATCAAGGGCTTGTGGATCTCATTAATTTCATTAAGCTAATAGGGAAACTCAAAAGTTATTCTTGTTTTCACTGCAAAAATTGTCACACAAGTTCCACATTTTAATTTCATCTTTGCAAGTGAGGAAAATTAGAGCAAAATAAATTATGTCAGTGAACATAGATGAAAGGAGCAAATGCAGATCTAGTTCAAAGCAAGGTTTAGTTTATGCTGATTTTTTTTCATCCTCTGAAACTTGCAGGGCATTATAGAACAGCTCTGGTTTTGACCAAGTTTAAACTTATCTACTCATTGAAGATGAGCCTGTCTAAAGATCTATAGTAAAAGAAGCTTTCATATCTGTTCTAGGCATATTTTTCTGTATGTATGACAAATTCTTTAAATAAGAAATAGAATACATTTCAGATAGCTTAAGAAGAGTGATAACATCAACCAACTACTAAACGTTCTTTCTTTAAAACAGCTTGTAAACACCAAATAGGATTGCTAGAGTCATTCAGCAGTAAACTGGTTTTATTAGTGCTTATAAATTGCATAGAAGTGGTATAATATTTTAATTCTATGAGGAATGAAGCATATTTATACATATTTGGATAATGTATAAAACTGAGAAGCAACAAGTGCAATGTACACAAATTTTAATCCATAATTTTATCATGTGGTAATAGCTGTAAAAGACTAAAGCATGGCTGATATTTATTGCAAAAATAAACCACATATATTTGTGCTAGCTAACCATGTTTGAATTTCATATTTAAAAGACAATAATAAAGATTTGGGAAGATAGTTTGTTTTTTTAATATTATATAATATACTTACTTTTAGCATAATTAGATTAAAACTAACAAAGATTACTCTTCATATCAGAAAAATACTTAAGAAGCCACAACCTTTTGGCAGGAATGTTTAGAATGCTTTGTAATATTTGAAATGTTGGATTTTTGTGTTCAGAGCCTTCCCTTCCTCTTTCTAGCTTTTTTTTCATGGTGGTGGTGGTGGTGGTGGTGGGTTTTTTTCCTAACCAGAAATCTAAAGAGTCTGAATTAGACCCTGGGATTAACTCTGTTCAAACATGGTGCTAATGATGCTGAACTTGTGTTTTGATCTCTGTATGGGCCATTCACACAAGAGTTAGGGACTTGGTGATTGCTGTGGGTCCTTTCCAACCCAGAATGTGCTGTGGGAATGAAGATCCAGATTTAAATGTTTTAATCCACTCAGTATCATACAGATTTCTCTCCCTAAAAGATAAGGCATTTCTATTGCCTCATGCTTTATTTAGGCCATATTTATTAATAACAATTTTTTTAAACTGGCATCCATAAGACTACAGAATTATGAGGTATTTAACTTTTTTTTTATTTGCATACAGTATTGAAAAAGTCAATATAATTTAAAGTTAAGAAATACCTTAAATAAAAATCAGATTCTGATTCCTGCCATAATTTTTCAGTTTGAACAGTCTAAATTTTCCAAAGTTGTCATATCCTCAGGATGTTTGCTGTACAAACATACTCTAATGGATTATTACTAACTCTAAAATTGACAAGTACATGTAAATATACTCCTTTTCTAAAATATAAAAGTAAAGGCTGATATGTAATAGCACTTTTTAGATGTTGAGAATCTGATGGCATTATATGCAATGCACTGTACCGTGTCTCCCTTGTTAACCAAACAATCTGGAAACTATTGAGAAGTCTCTTATAGCAAGGCTCATTAATTGAAATATGTGGCAGTAAAAGTCCCTGTCACATTACAATCATGCTGTCCTATAAAAATTACTTCCAAATAATCTCTTTGTTACAGACATACATTTAGTATGCAATACCCAATATGAACTTTTGTTATGCATTGGAGAGTTCTCAGAATGATGAAATTTTATGGGAAAATATAGTATTGCCTTTTCATTTTT
Source organism: Campylorhamphus procurvoides (assembly GCA_013396655.1). Classification (NCBI taxonomy): domain Eukaryota; kingdom Metazoa; phylum Chordata; class Aves; order Passeriformes; family Dendrocolaptidae; genus Campylorhamphus; species Campylorhamphus procurvoides. Next base: position 312,081 of record WBMV01003485.1, read on the forward strand.
TTCGTCTTCTGGCAGAAATCATTTACCAGTTGCAAAATGTTCAGTAGGAAAATAGCATGATCTGAGTTATAAATTGAGATGTGTACCTAGAGATGAAAACACCAAGAGGTGAAACTAAGTACCAGTGGGTCATTTAAAATGCAAGAACCCAATCATTGCTTCAGCTGTGTCGTGGGGGAATATGCTTCTTCATGCAACTCATTTGTTGCAAGGCTAAAGAGTGATATTTAAAGAGGATGTCTAAAATCACCATTTCAGTCCTAATTTTGTTTAAGCAACATGAAGCAAATGAGTTCTAGTACAGCTTATCACCATGGCCAGTAAGAGACCGCAGACTCCTTACTGATTTTGACAGGCCTCAGAGGTGAAGTTGGTCATGTGTTACTTTTCTTGATGTGACTGCTGCTTTGTTTTACCTGTTTTAACTGCTACGTGTGGTAGTTTAGTTTCCCTGGGTTTGGTCTAAGCCTTCCCTGGTAAAAAGGTTATAACTAAGGAAGTATTCCACACCATTCCTTCATGTAATCAGCTGTATATAAGATGAGGGGAAGTTCTTTTCTCTCTTCCTTTTGGGTGCTTAGAAGACAGCAGGTCTCAGTGTGCTGACCTCTCTCTTATCTATATGAGCTAAGGCCTATCTGAGAGCTGTTGTCCGGAGCTGCGTGGAGGTGAATGAACTGTTCTCTTGAGGGAAGTTGGTGAGAGATTATTTTGTTAGTTATTTTGTTGAGCTATTCCCTGCCTTTTCAAGTGTGTATATCTGTTTTTTTTTTTTCTTTTTATACAATTTTTTGTTCTTGTTTCCCTTCCCCTTTCCACTTTTCCCTTTTGGGGTTGTTTGGGATTCTTGTTCTGTAAGTACATAGTGTTTAATTGTATATAACTGTAATATATACAATTATTTACAATTATTTAGTAAATACATATATTTACTAAATTTTCTTTTGGTACTTTTTTTCTTCTCTTTTGGGAGGGGAGAATCTGTGTGGCCAATGGCTGGGTTTGGCAGGGTGCCAACCTGAACCGCCACACTACAACATTTTTTGTCCTGATCAGGTGTCTATGTCTACTTTGCTTTTCATATGACAGTATGATAAAGCCGTAGTTTTGTACAGTGAGGAGAAAGTGTAGTGAGAGAATTAATTGTGACAAGACTTAGCACTAGAGACTAAAGTAAATGAAAATTAGGCTGCATGAATTGTATTTTAGTCTTGGGTTTTATCTATGAAAATGCAACTGGTAGGTAAAGACTCAAAAGTTAAACCTCAGTTACAAGATATTCTGTAACAAAATATAAGGAAATTTCTCAAGACACAGACAAAAATAGTGCAAAGCGGCTGCAAAAGCAGATCAGAAGACAAGACCTCAGACTCTGCAAAGAGGATTGGACAAGCAGATGTGACACTATTAGGTGACCTATAGAGACTATAAAATGCAGTAACTATGAGGTCCCTCTTTGGAGGCACTTAGCTTGAGCTTTAAGCACTATTGTATATAAAGTCTCCTCTTCTTCAGCCTGAACAAGGCAAGTGACCCCTTCTTTGGATCCTTTCTAATAGCTTTATATCTTTCTTATATTGTGGTGCCCAAAACTGCACACTATATTCGAGGTGAGGCCGCACCAGTGCAGAGCAGAGTGGGACAATCATCTTCCTCAACTGGCTGCTGATGCCTTACTTGAATGCAGAACTGGAAGGAATACTAAACAAGTTTGCAGATGACACAAAACAGGGAGGAGCTCTTGACTCCCCCAAAGGCAGGGAAGCCCTAAAGAGAGACCTCAACAATTTAGAGGACTGGGCAATCACCAACCATATGTAGTTCAACACAGCCAAGTGTCAGATTCTGCACCTGGGATTGGGCAACCCTGGATGTTTGTACAGACTGGAGAATGAGATGCTGGAAAGCAGTGCCGTGGCATGGGACCTGGGGGTCCTGGTCAATGGAAAGTTGAATATGAGTCAGTAGTGCCCTGGGAGCCAGGAGGGCCAACCCTGTCCTGGGGGGCATCAGGCACAACATCACCAGCCAGGCGAGGGAGGGGATTGTCCTCCTCTGCTCTGCTCTAGTGTGGCCTCACCTTGAATATTGTGTGCAGTTTTGAGAGCTGTAATATCAGAAAGATATTAAGCTCTTAGAGAGTGTCCAAAGGAGGGCAACAAAGGTGGTGAAGGACCTTGAGGGAAGCTGTATGAGGAATAGCTGAGGGCACTGGGTCTGTTCAATCTGGAAAAGAGACAGGGGACACCTCATTGCAGTTACAATTCTTCTTGAGGGGAAGAGGAGGGGCANATTGCAGTTACAAATTCTTCTTGAGGGGAAGAGGAGGGGCAGGCACTGATCTCTTCTCTGTGCTGACCAGTGACAGAATCCAAGGGAACAGCCTGAAGTTGTCTCAGATGAGGTTTAAGTTGGATATTAGAAAAAGGTTGTTCACCCAGAGGGTGGTTGAGCACTGGAACAGGCTCCCCTGGGAAGTGGTCACAGCACCAAGCCTGCCAGAGTCCAAGAATCATTTGAATAATACTCTCAGGCACATGGTGTAACTCTTGGCATGGTTCTGTGGAGAGCTAGAAGTTGGACTCAATGATCCTTGTGAGGTGTGAACAGAAAAGAAATTACTTGAAATATATTTTTGACTTGAACTCAGACCTTTAAGAGAAATTCCCTGTTATCAACTTCAGTTCATTCAGTAGCACACAATATCAGCAGATGAGGTTTAAATTGCTTTAGGAAAAATAAATAAACATAATTTGTGTTAAAAAGACCTTTTTATTTTTATTGCTAGGTGTTGTGGTACTAATGATTCAGATCTAGAAACCATCTTATTTCAAGTTACTAGAGACTTCAGCTGAATAAAAAATAAATTGAAATAACACTTATTAATTTAGCTCTTTTTTTTTAGCATATTGTCTACAAATGAAAATTATGTCTTGAAATATAGGAGACTGGATTGTAATTAGAAAGGTTAATGTTCAAGGGCATTAAATAATTCTTAGAATTTAAAATCTATTTGTACTTATTCAAGAACTCATTTGGGAAAATAATGTCTAGTCTCTGACTAGTCACTTCGTGTATTTAATAATAATGGTTTGTGGTTAGAACTATTTAAATGGTCACCTTTCACAGAATATTGCTTTCGCTCTCTGATTGCATGAAGCTTTTAATCTTTATAAAAGAAAGAATAAAAAAGAATGAAAGAACCTTTGTGACTTGAAGAGACTGGATAGAGAACGATACCTATGTAAAAAGACAGAAATTGCAGGAGATAATTGTCTAAAAGGAAGTTTAAAAAATGTAATAATATTTTCTTATATTCTCTCTTCTCCAATTGCAAATGAAAATATATTCCCAAATTACATATAACTATGTTCCTTCTTGATGGAACAAATAATGAACGACACAAATTTTGTGAATGTTTCATAGAATATATATTTTTCTTTTTCATTCATGAAGAACATTCAGATTGTACTGACCTTCAGTTTGTATTAAAACAAATATACAAACAAGATGACGTTAAAACCCCACACACATTATAAACACTACTGTGGTTGACATAATAATCATAGAATGTCTTGGGTTGGAAGGGACCTTAAAGATGGTCTAGTTCCAACCCCCCTGCCATGGTGTGATGGTTTAGAGGTAAACCGGCAGGAGAAATGGACCCACCACAAGAGAGATTATAAGTCAGAGTTACAATTTAATGAAAGATATTACCATAAATACACTGACACTGCTTTCAACTCACCAAAACCCAGCAGTATAACCCAGTGTCCCGGGGCACAAGCCCAGAGGGGTTTGTTAGCCCTGGTGCTGAGACCCACGTGGTTCCCCCGAGTCCGAAGCAGAAAGAAGTGAAGAAATCTGTTGGTGCAGATGATGGCTGTGGTCTGGTCAGAAGTGATGGTCGTAGTCCGGACAAGAGTGGTGGTTTCTTCCTGTCGAGGTCCTGCTGCTCCTCTGGATCCCACGAAGAGGTGTTCAAGTTCTTCTGAGCCCTGTTTATATACCCTCAAGGAGCACCCAGTCCCTCCCCCAGGGCGGGGACTCACACAATTGGTGATTAACTCTGTGAGTCATGGTATATTGTTGAACCTGTGATGGCCCATTAGCACCCACACCCCCTCAGGCTGGGTGTGGAGGTGCTAACAACTTCCTGGGTAATTGCTGTGAATGGTCCATTATTCTTGGGGAATGAATAGAGGGTGTAGAATACACAGCCGTGATCACCCCCCACACAGTGATAACTGGTGTCTTCTGCTGAACTAGGACACATGGGCAGGGACATCTTCTACTAGACCAGATTGCTCAAAACTTCATCCAACCTGGCCTTAAACACCTCCAGGAGTGGGACATTGACAGCTTTCTGGGCAACTTCTTCCAGAGCCTCACCACCCTCACAGTAAAGAATTTCTTCCTAATATCTCATCTAAACCTACTTTCTTTCACTCCAAAGACATCCCCTCCCTTTTCTTGTCACTACATGCACTTGTAAATAGTCTCTTTTCATCTTTCTTGTGGGCTTATCTCCAGACTCAATGATCAAATCTTAGTATTAGCCTACCAGATTAGGATTTCACCCTTTTAGAATTATATAGGAACACCAATGCTTTTTTACTTTTCACATGGACATCTGCAAATAAGCAGCAGGTTTCTATAAAATGTGAAGTTGCAGCCAGACGTATTCAGAGCAATAAAATCAGACAAAGGAAAGGTCTGTAGCTCCTGCTTCAGACTGAGTCTTAGAAAACTGGGTTGTTACTTCTAATTTTGGCATAGGCTTCATATCAGAGATTACTTAAGCCTCAAAGGATGTGTTCAAAAAAGGGACAGTCAGTTGTAATGTAATTGTTACCATTTCTTATTATGAAAAATACAACCTTAAGTTAAATATCTGATCTCTCCAGGTGCTTAAGAATAGACTTCTAAAGACCAGAAAAGTGGCAGACAGTTTTGAGAAAAAACATCTTTATTCTAAGACCTCCTTTCCTCCAGAAAAGGATATGCATGTCTCATTCTGGTGATGACTGTGGCAGTTGCTCCACTTTGGCACTCTGGGAGGCATTTCATCATAGAATTGAAAGCAGTGGAGATCTGATTCTGACAGGGTACCTTGGAGTTACAGAAATATTAAAAATAATTTATTAGGGATTCTAACTTAGTTAAAAGAAATTTTGAAATCTTGGAGGTATTTCAGAAGCATTAGATGAAGTATTACTAGTTGAAGAATAGGAGTACACTCAGAGCTTGAGAGTGAGCTTTGCTTGCATAGAAAAAAAAATTCACACAAATAACTGAAAGAGAATGTCTGTAAACTTGTTGTATTTTCTTGTCATTGGAGTTGTGTATCATGCAAAATTACTGGTCTCTACTGTGCTGGTTTAGAAGTAAACCGGCAGGAGAAATGGACCCACCACAAGAGAGATTTTAAGTCAGAGTTACAATTTAATGAAAGATATTACAATAAATACACTGACACAAAGAGGAAACTGCTTTCAACTCACCAAAACCCAGCAGTATAACCCAGTGTCCCCGGGCACAAGCCCAAAGGGGTTTGTTAGCCCTTGTGCTGAGACCCACGTGGTTCCTCCGAGTCCAAAGCAAAAAGAAGTGAAGAACCTGTTGGTGCAGATGATGGCTGTGGTCTGGTCAGGAGTGATGGTCGTAGTCCGGTCAAGAGTGGTGGTTTCCTCCTGTCGAGGTCCTGCTGTTTCTCTGGATCCGATGAGTCATACTTGAGGTCTTCTGAGCCCTGTTTATGTACCCTCATGGAGCACCCAGTCCCACCCCCAGAGCGGGGACTCACACAGTGGATGATTAACTCTGTGAGTCATGGGGTATTGTTGAACCATTGATGGCCCATTAGCAGCCACGCCCCCTCAGGCTGGGTGTGAAGGTGCTAACGACTTCCTGGGCAGCTATTGCAAATAGTCCATTGTTTTTGGGAAATGAATAGAGGGTGTAGAATACATAGCTTTGATCACCCCCACACAGTGATAACTGGTCCCTCCTGCTGAACTAGGACATCTACCTAGATAGTAATTTAGAAATCAACATGAAATCCATACAATATGCAAAAAAAGTATTTTCCAGGTACTGATGGCAAAAGCCTGCACAGGTCTATGCAAGCAGAGTTGTTGGAAATACTAATTGATACAAACTCTGAAAAATAATCAGCATCAAAATCTATATTTAAATCAAATAGACATGCTTTCCTAAATGACCCAACTAAAGCTAAGTAACTAATTTCTATGAAAACACCATTGACTTAATTCCTAATGGAAGTATTGCAGTAGCTAAAATGCCATGAATGCATTGGCTGCTTTAGCTGACCCATCACTGGCTCCAAGACTTACAAAGTCAACATAACTCTTAGGATACTACGTTTACTTAACCACATTGTTTGAATGACCTGCTTTTGAAGAAAGTAAGTCAAGATTTATTCAACAATTTCAGCAGAACATACAGAAATATTTCAAAGTACTACTTGCAAGTTTAAATGTGAAGAGCAGAAGCAAACACTTCCTCAGACACTATTTTCACCTGAGGACAATTAAAAAAAGAGTAACCAGCTTCATAGCATTTTGGTAAAAAATGCTACTACTACAACTACTACCATTACTACTGCTGATGTTGTTGAGTGATAAACATTTTTAGAGGCCTTCATACAGACAATATGGAATTCAGGGAACGTGATGAAATTATCCAGTTTGACCTCTTGCATCCTATTTGCCATGTAAATTCTGGACCCTTACTCCAAGTAAAACATTTTACCTTTCACTTTCTTTTGAAAGAGTTAAATTTGCATTCATTGCCCATAGGAGTTTTCTCTTTTGCTAGCACACTATACCACATTACAAAAGATATATAGTTTCTTGTCACCTCCTCTGCCATTCATCCAACACTGGTATGGCAACTACAGCAGCTGCTTACACACAAAAAATAAACTGCAGAACAGTTTCAGGAATACCTTCATTGCATCTCTATGCAATGAAGAAAGCCTCACCACTAGAACAGACAGGCTTCCCTAGAGTAATAGCAAATATATCATGAACCAGCTGTGATCTCATAACTGCTCTGCAGAAACATCAGTTCTTGGGTCAAAATTTAGGAGGTCAGTATGAAGGGAGTCTCATCATCAGAGTGAGTAGATTGTCTAACCACACTTTACGATGCACTCTGTTGGCAGCCTGACACTATTGACCAATATATTTTATGCAAGGTTTAAGATCACAGAGAATTAAGTGATACAGACTTGAAATCAGTGATGTGTATCTCTCTCTTCTCTACTCTCATTTGCTGTTAGTATTTAGCTAGATGAAATTTAAAAAAAAATTCAAAAGATCAATCTTAAAGTCACTGTAAATAACACCTCACATTTCAGGAAGAATTTGTATTCCAATGTCTGTCCAAAATGTGGTGCTACTTATTATTGTGCATTATTATCTAGACAAAAGTGATAATATGATTCTATGGCAGGTGCAATATGCTAAACACTTTTGACTATAATCCATCTGAATAAGGTCTTATATGGCCAAAATGCAAAGTCCATCTGTTTAATATTTTTCTTGCAACTAGATAAAAACCCTGCAAACAAATAAAAAAAAGACAATTCCAAGCACTTGTTTGGAAAAGAAGAAAAATCAGCCCCACAGTAGGTCATCTCTAAGAATTTATGCAAGCCATGCAAGACAGTCTTGGAGGTCCCTATGAGGCTTACAGAAGAAACAAAGCAGGCAAATAAACCAAAACCAAACTTCATTATGTCCTTTTCTCCCTTTGATTTCCAATATTTGCAGTGTATTTTTATACTGCTTGTTGCATAAAAGACAAGAATAGTCTCCAGTCCTTTTGTGCATCCTTAGTTTGTAGACTAGGTTATATTTTTTACAGTCTTTCAGTCTTCTCAAATCCATTATGAATAATAAAATTTCACAGTCTGCTTCTGTCTTAGATTAAACGCAAATGGGGTGAAGACTCCAACAAATGAGCCCCCTCCCTTTTATTAAAATCTCTCTCCCTTTCACCAGTAAATAGAGATGAAATGCAAGGAGAAATAAGTGAAAAAAATAACAGTTTACTGAAAAGAAATATAACAATACAAACAAAGCATCTTCATCCAATAATAGACAGAAATCCTTCCTAGTCACCCCCCTCTTGGTGCACAGATAACATGGTGGCTGATGTGCTCTTTCCCTGCCTTCCCGCCATGAAAACAAAGAAAGCATTGTGGCAGACAATTTCCTTTGATTTAAATGCCTTCTTCTACTAGACAAAAACTACTAGGAAACAGAGGCAAAGGAAAAACATGGAAGGCTATTTTCATCCAAAAGGAAGTTATGTTGCTGAGATCCTGGTGTGGATTTTGGTGCTGCAGCAGTGTGGGTACCGGACCTATTTTTCTGGCTCTCTCTGGGGGCAGGTGGCAACAGTGATAACTGGCAGAGACTGCAGAAATGGCAAATGGTGGCGCAAAAGCCCTGGAGCAGCAGACGGCTCCAGGTGCCTTCTCCTTGGCTGGGACTCTGCAGCAAGATTTTGTGGACTGGGATTTGTGAGGTGGTGGCAGTTGCTTCTCTGCACTACTTGGACTTGGCTTCATTCCAACTTGGCAGTGGGTTAGGGTTACTCCCATCCCCAACAGCAGCTGAGGTGTATGGAGCTGTGCAGTGTGTGCCCAGTGGCAGGGACTGTGAAACAGTGTGGTGGCCATGGAGTTAGTTTCCCTTTTATTTTCTCTCTGGCTGTGGTGAAGATGGCTGTGGGTGGCTCCCTTTCAAGAAGTCCCTGGCAGGGGTGTGGGGGAGGGTGCTAGTGCAGTGGTGACTCTCAGGTGTGGCTCTGACAATCTGTGTTTGTCTCTGTCTCTCTCTCCATCCCACCAGCCAGCCACATAGTCCCAGCAGCTCTTTTCCCTGGTTCCCACCCAGCTGTGGCAAGGGGTAAGTTCTTCAAGGAACAGTATCTTCAAAACCATGTCTGAAAAAAGGAAAAAAAGGACAAAACCTACTTTAATCATGGCAATTTCACATCTTTTGAAATATCGTATATGACCAACAGTCAGGCGATTCTTATGATAAAGTAAAAGGTAATAACATTAACACTGCATGGCCAAAATTAGGGTAATCAAGGGCTTTGGGCCATAGTAACCCATAAAAGGACTTCAATCCTGTTATAGGCAAGCTGAGGTTCTGACAATTATTTGGAGCAGTTAGATTTGCTACTCAGATAATAAGCATCTTCTGGAACTTTACTGCTTATATTAAAATGTTCCCAAGAGAATTAACAATTTAGTAGCATCTAGCATCACTTTCTTAAGGAAGTGTACTGGTTTAGAGGTAAACCAGCAGGAGAAATGGACCCACCACAAGAGAGATTATAAGTCAGAATTACAATTTAATGAAAGATATTACAATAAATACACTGACACAAAGAGAAAAAACTGCTTTCAACTCACCAAAACCCAGCAGTATAACCCAGTGTCCCGGGGCACAAGCCCAAAGGGGTTTGTTAGCCCTTGTGCTGAAACCCGCATGGTTCCCCCGAATCCAAAGCAGAAGGAAGTGAAGAACCTGTTGGTGCAGGTGATGGCTTCGGTCTGGTTGAGAGTGGTGGTTTCCTCCTGTCGAGGTCCTGCTGCTCCTCTGGATCCAACCAGTTGTGGTTTTGAGGTCTTCTGAGCCCCGTTTATGTACCCTCATGGAGCACCCAGCCCCTCCCCCAGGGCGGGGACTCACACAGTGGGTGATTAACTCTGTGAGTCATGGGGTATTGTTGAACCGTTGATGGCCCATTAGCACCCACACCCCCTCAGGCTGGGTGTGAAGGTGCTAACGACTCCCTCGACAGCTGCTGCAAATAGTCCATTGTTTTTGGGAAATGAATAGAGGGGAGTAGAATACATAGCTTTGATCACCCCCACACAGTGATAACTGGTGCCTCCTGCTGAACTAGGACAGGAAGATATAAGCTCTGACTAGATTTTGTATTTAGTTCATAGTTTAAAAAATGATAGCACCTAATTCCAGTCTACATTGAGACATAAGTCTTATTTCTTGTGACTGTTAAGGTTCTTTCATTATCCAAGCCCATTTTAGTCTTGACCTACTGTGAGTAATGATTTCCAGATTTAACTGCATTTATGCAATAATTCTAAAGGTTATTGTCTTGGAGACAATCACATGAATACCATCAAGAAAGAAAAGAATATCTGATGCAGCATATTAAATTCTATGGTCATAGGAAGCAACTTTACAATCATAGTCTTTATTTCTAAAAAAAATAAAAATAAAAATGGAAAAAAAAATAGGTGGAACCAGTAGAATCATGTTCCTCTCATTTCCATCATCGCACTTCCCATTAAAATACCTTTGTTCTCCTTATTTAGCTCTATTTAACTCTTACTACTGAACTTTTTCATGAGGTTATTACTCAACATCTGCAACTAGAGGTTCAAATGCAAATGCCACCACTCTTTACTCTTCACACCTTACTTCCCACTTTTCCAATCTGTCTAAATTTCGCAGCCAAATTTCCTCCTTCTTTCTCTCCCTTTTATCTCAATCAACTGCTGTCTACCCCTAATTAGTCTCCCTTTTTGGCAGTAAATTCAGGGTTCCTTTTCTCACATGACAGCATCTCCATCATTCTAGTTCTCCTACACTTCACTTTTGACCACAACATATTTTCATGTCTTGCCCTATTTTTTCTGACATAAGCAGATAAAAGCAAATTTTAAAAGTAGTCCTAATCTACTTCTTAATTTTGAGCAGCTTTTCATATTTTTATGAAAAATTTTTAAACAGTTGCCTTTTCCCTCTGTTCAAGTGGGGTTTTTCCTTCAGTTCTGTTTTCTCTCATTTAAGTTTCTATAATCTCACCACATTTTTGTAGAGCTAGAACAATTTAAATTAAGTCACATTTGATAACAGGTAAAACTTTATAGTCTCCAATGCACACACATGTCATGTAAATATAATGTCTCTCAGTAGTGCGGCTCCAAGCATTGTTGTCATTACTGTGTTTTTTGTAGAACCCAGGTTGCTGAATTTCTCAATAAGTTTCCTTCTGTTTCATCTACCTCTTTTGTTTCTATTGGTCACATTGAAATGTCTAAATTACCTCCCACACAATTAGCACCCAAGGCAGATATAATCTGATCACTGGTGATATAGAAGAGCTATGGGGAAGCTGCCTGGAGCAATCAGAAGTGCTTACTGCTAGAGGTTTTTCTGGTCTTCATTTTCTCTGGAAGTAAAAAGTTCATGTAGTTATGATTTTTAACAGCTGTATGCTTGACCACATATAGGATGGCATAATGGGAAGGGCAGAAAATGTACACAACATATAGAACATCTCTAATTCTTTAGTAAGCTCTCCCAGTTACCCACCACTACTTCCACCTACTCTCCACTACTTGTATATCTTCAAAGGTTTTGTTTTAGCACTGCTCACTAAACTAAGATGAGGATCTTTTAGTTAGTCTGCTCCTTGTGAAATTTATTGTGAAAATTATTGGTTTTAATCAGTAGCTTGAATTACAGGAGAAAGAAGAACTAAATTTGATCATGAACAGCATTATGTTCAGTTGAAATATCTGCAAGAATAACAACAGATACTTATAGCAATGTATCTCATTCAGTAATTTCATCAGAAAAAGACAAACATTTTGCATAATTCATGAAACTTGAAGGGTCACTGTTCATTATTTAGCAACCAGATTTTAAAGTGCAGAAGGAATATTTGCCTATTTTTTTATTTATTCCTTAAAACCATACAAATCTGTACAACACAAAGATTTTTATAAGTAATATTATGAGAAGAATCTGTAAAATATACCGCAAATGGCAAACTTGGTTTATAGGACCGAGTGGCATTTTTATATTCACTAAGTCTTGGTTTTACTAGACATGCAATCTTTCTAACTTATAAAAGTCTGCAGAGGTGCCTGAGAATATAGATCAACACTAAGTAGTCATTACACTTTATAGTACTATAAACATAAAAGCTGTACTATTACATTTGATGAGAGTTACTTGCTTTTGTACAGCAATGACTAGACAAGAATTAAACAATACTGAGTGAAAAACCAAAGTGGTTGTACAACAAAATACAATAAACTTGATTTATTCTGTGAAAGTGAAAAATGAATGCCTAAAGGCTTTTTTTTTTTTCTTCTTCTTCACTTTGTGTATATTGGGTAGGTCCACACTACTGAGCCTCAATAACATCTTGGCCTCATCTCATGTTACATGGACCCTATCAGATCCCTTGTAGTGAGTGAGAGAATCCAGCACAGGTAAAGGTAATAATAACATCTTGATATAAGTTTTCTAAGGATGTTTGTTTAACACTATCTAACAGATCTAGACCCTGTGTGTAGTAATTGTGAGTCCAAATATACAACATACATGAAGTTAATATTGACTCCTCTTTTCAAAACCCTAAATCTCCACAGTAAGCTTCATATCCATATTGCATACCAGGTCATACTGCTTTAGACTAAACAAACTCTGTAGGTAATATATTTGAAATTCCTACATCTCTTCTATAAGGTCCCTGTCTAAGATTATACCAAACTGACTGCTGTTCTACATCTCTGGAACCTGTATATTTTTTTTGTGGGTAGAAACCTCTAAGAAAAGCATCCTGACCTAACTTTAACCTGTAACCCATTCTACAACTCCATACTAACCCTTGGTCTGGTCATATCTGTATGTTCTACTGTTCAAAAGCTTGTTCTCTCTCTAAGTACAAATCTAACTTTTTAACTGTGTCCTTTCTCTTGGTGAAACTTAACTGAGGCCTGTACCTTTCCTATATCAACACATAATTGTAAACTGAAGAATTATTTCAAACTGAGAAGAGTCAGTCAACCTTGCCACTGTCAACCTTTCTATGATTCTGTGGTTATATAGAGGAAGGAGACACAAAGGTGTGTAGAGCAGTAATTAAAGTGTCGAAATGAGTGTCACAGTGTCTGGGCATAATCAAATATTTTGAATTACTCAGCTTTTGATTTTTGAAGCTGTTTGGAGAACCCTTCAGACCTGGGTACAGCTACATAATTTCATAACTAGACAGATGTTACCATCTGAAGTGAAAAAAAAATAAGAATATTGAAAAAGGAAGAATCTTCAATACTAAGTAAATTAAAAACCCGATAGTTGTGTAATCAGAGAAATTAAGTATGAAGTTCTAGATTTGAACCAGAGGGATGATCTACATTATAACATGATTTTGTTTCAAGAGACTTCCTGCAATTTCCTGAACTCTGCAAAGTGCACTTTTATTTTCTGGTCATAAAAATCAAACAAATGAAATCACAAAATCTTGGAATCATGTAAGTTGAAAGGGACATCCAGAGATCAGGTCCAATGTCCTGCTCAGAGCAAGACCAAGTCAAGCTGGCTGGTCAGGTCTATGAACAGTCAGGTCCAAGTATCTCCAAGGACACCAACTCCAAAATCTCTGCAAGAAATTTGAGTGCGTTTGATCACCCTGAGATAATTGTTTAAAAATTTTATTTTGAAACTGAATTTTCTGTGTTACTTGTGTCTGTCACCTCTTGTTCTTGTTTCTGCATCTTCAAGAAGATCTGACTTCCATCTTCTTTAGACCTTCCCATTAGGCAGAGGCAGAAAACACTGAAGACTCCCCATAATTTTCTCATTCCCAGTCTGAACAATGATTCTCTCAGTTCCTCCTTGTTTCAAAGTGCTCCAGGCTCCTGACCAGCTTGGTGGCCTTCTGTTGAACCTCCTGCCATATGTTCATGTCTCTCTCAAGCTGGGAAGCCCAGTACAGCATACCAGTGCTCCAGACGTAGTTTCACCAATTTTGAGTAGAGGCAAAGAATCATCTCCCTCAACGTGTATGTTTCTACTAATGTTTCCCAGTGTACAGGAGACCTTTGCAGCCAAGACATGTCTGAAGCAATTTCTGAAAAAAAAAAAAAAAAAAAAAAAAGTTTTGCCCCTTTCCCTCACCACAAAAAAACCACAAAAAGATAGTGCTCTGTCAACCTCTGGCAGTAATGAATATAACTTAAACTATTTTATATCTTTTATTCTTGTTTTATGGCTACTGGTGGGGTGTCATCCAACTGCTAATGCAATCCAAAGGCTCACTATTGATCAATTTCAGTGGGAACTAAACAACGAGTTTGCTAACACTTAGCAGGGAAAATTCTGAATAAAATGTAATAGTATGAGTTATGAGCACAAATATCACAGTGAAATGAAGGCACACCCCAGGCAGAAATGAAAAAATAATTTTTAATAGTTAAATATGGGATTAAAATGTACAATGAATAAGTCAAAAAAGGAAACAAAAATGACCTTCATCCTTTTTTAGGATTTTAAATTAATAGATATATTCATATACTCATTTCTACTTTCATTTCATATAATTTCTTCATAAGGTCAACATCTGAAAGATCTCACTGAAGAACTTTTTTAAATAAGCTGCTTTGATAAAATAGAAGCAACAGAGATATCTGTCACTATTTAATATCATCTTTCTGCTGTCATTATCTTTCAAAGATTATAATTAATTTGCAGTATATTAAATTTTGCAGAACCTCACCATTCTGAAATGTTTATCATTATATAGTTTCCCTGAAATCAGTGATGCAAACATCTAATTACATCAAGATGAACATGAGAAGATAAATATCCACGTCATCATTTGTCCTTAGATCTGTATGTATTTTGATGAATCACAGAATCCTTGTTTAGACAGCAAAGAAAGAATGTTAGCATATGCCAGCCAATGGATATTTTTTTCAAAATACACTGTGAATGCTAATATTTTCAATATTGGTCAAATAGAAGCCAAAGTTTGAAAGAGAAAAAAAAAGGAAGATACTTTTTTAAAATAAATATGTATTTTAGATTGCAATAGGGAAATAATTCAGTGTTCTGAGCCTCACTACAGAGAGAAAGGTGCTTCTGAAGATCCACAGCTCACACTAGTTGAATAATGCTCTTCTAATTTCTCTTCCCTCTTTCTGTCTCCTTGCACTTCATACAGTTTAAATGAGAGTGGAGAATGGTGTAATCCAGCATGTAATGCATGCTTTGAGTCAGGGAGTTTTGTGCCTGTATCACCTGTTTCTCAGGAAAATGCTGTAATTGCTAAACTCCTGAGTAATTTATTGTGCATGGACTCTTCAAATGATTTCACTATTTATTAATGCTGGGAACATCGTTGGTATCTCAGAATTTTTTTAGGCCAACCTAAATTCATCCCAGTGTTTATCACAATGAAGCTACAGGCAACGGATTATCATCATAATCTCAGAATAAGTGTTTCTGGACACTCGTGAGTTTCAGTTTATACACCCTCAGAATTTAAGACTTGGAAGGGTTGTTCTTAATAAGATAAGGAATCTGTAGTGGCTATTCAGCAATAAAGACATACTTGCAATCAAGGTGATGGTGGATTTTTTTTTCTTGTCCTTAATTTTGATACGATCTAGATGGACTGAATCTATGTCAGTGAATTTTACATTCAATAATACTTAAAGTTCAGCTTTGTTAAGACTTAAATTACACTGATTTCAGGTTAGGTTAACACACCATAACTATTCTTATTTGCACTTCAAATTCTACTCTACCCTGTATATTGACATTCTCTATTAACTCTTGAGCCTTATTGTTCTGTTGTGATGTGCAGTAATTCTCACCACTGTAATTTCTTTCACAGTGACTCAAATCTCCTTGTTGTTAAGAAGAAATGAGGAAATGGAAAAAAAGTTAATTTAATGGAAAATTAGATATATAGATCATTATTATTTCAGTCCTTGATATCATTCCAGATAATGGTGAATATTTTTTTATTTTAAAAATAAAATGCAGTCTAGTTATTTTTTAACTGAAAAAAGATCCAACTCTTCAACCCTCACTTTATACACAAACATTGCAAGTGCTTATTTCTGTGTTAATGTGTGGGAGTATGTGTGTTTATATATGCATATATATACATATCTATGTATATATGTACAACATGAGAAATGCCAGGTTGGATTTCCTTGGCGAACAAAATCTAGTTCTGCTAATGAGTAGAGAAACAGGAGGAATATATTGAGAAGGTGGAGAATATGGGAAGATTAATACTGAGGTCTGGAAATCATGACATAAAGGGCTTAACTTTCCCTAGAAAAGCCGATGGGAACATACTATGAGCCTTTAAAGGCATACTGGGTGTTAATTTAGTTTCTAACCAGATTTTTTCAGAATATTCAGGAGGCATTGTACATCAGCATTTTCTTTGTACACTACAGTAAAAATAATAATGTCATTAAAAGCTCCACTTTCTCAGTGCATCAAGTTTTAATTCTCACAGGAACAGAGATATCACGCTGTCAGCATAAGTGGAGGAAAAAAAAAGAAGTTAAAAAAGAGAAGTTCACAAAATGTGTTACATATCTAAAAGAGGAAGAATAAAATGCTGATTTCCTACTGCTGTTGCACAGAGAATTCAATCTTAGAATTTATTCCCTCCTTCATATTGTCTTGGAATGGTATTTTATTTATAAACTGTTCATCTGTGTATGTGTTATTTTTTGTAAGTAAGTCTCTTCTTCTCACTGCTTCTCTCAGGCCTACTTCGTCACTGCATCTGATTTCACACATAGAAGTAACAGGCATCTGAGACACTGGAAGAGAAACACTGAGCTCGTTGGACAGCAGGATACTTATCTTTAAGAAGTGTGACATTTACTGTGTGACAGTGTGACTGACGTAGCAATGCACAAATCAGTGAATACTTGACACTTGACACATATAAAATTGCTATTCTATAACACAGATTTGTATGTTTTATTCTGAAGAGATGTTTGACACTAAAGGCAACATTTAACCAAACAATTCACAGTCTTCCACGGATGCATAATGGTTTTCAGATGAAGGCATCTATTTGTGATTTGGCTGTACTAGGCTTCTTTTACATAGCTCATGTTTATACCCAGATCCCAGACTGAATCTGTTTTTTAAAGTACTGGCATGTAGTTTTGGAGAAATCTCTCCATTTCAGCAGAAAACTGAAAAATCACTGAAAATATATTTGCTTACTCTGGTTTGTGTTCTCTAGGATGAGGTCAGGGTTTTAGCCACACAGGCATGTCCATGTCACTCAAAGCATCTAATATTTATTAACAATTTTTATTGAAGAAAAATTGTCTTTCAGTAAAGAAATTAACATATTCTCTGCTGTAATCACATTCTTCTGCTTGAACATATCTGAAGCATATTTCTGTGCATTTTTTTTTCCTGGTAATGTATTTAGGTTTATTATTACAACTAATATTTAATAGATCATAACAATGGCTTGTCATGCATCTTGTGTTGTTCTGTGTTAATAATATAGATGTATACTGATACTAAGGCAAATTTTCACAAATTATCAAAGTACAACCTACATGGTGGTAGAAACTTAATTGAGCTGCAAGGTTGGTATATCCTATTTAGTTTCCACATCACATGATCTTTCTATATCAAAAATAGATAGTATTTTAGGCATAATTTTGAATTGCATTTGAGCCATTATCTTTTTAGTTTTCTCATTTCATCAGTAAACTACTTTAAAATAAAAGGAAAATTGTAGAGTTCTGAAGGCAAGTGAGCAAAAGACCATGTATTTGTTACACCCTGATCCAGAAGCTCCACGTTTCACTGGGTGTTCACTGTAATTTTAGATTTCAAGGGATTTTGCCCACACAAACTGTTGCAAAGCCTTTTAATTCTTTGATACCTTGAGTTTTGCATCCAGAGAAAAAGCTACACATTTCTTCTCTCAGAGATTTCTTTTAATTTGGTGAGAAAATAGGCATTTTGGTAAAAAGGGTTTTACCAAAATAACATGCAACTTCACAAAAGCATTGCAACAGGTTACTGAGACCTGCAAGCATTGCTACAGTAGGGAACTTTGGTAACACCTAGAAAACACAGACTTCATGCAGCTTAAGTTAAATATAGAAAACAAGTGTTTAGGTTACCCACAAGAGAAAGAAAATAATACAAGAGAGATTAAGAGATGAAAGAATAAAGAGAGACAAAGAAGAGAGAAAAATATAGTTACCATTGGAAGGTCACAAGTTGACAGCTTCAAGGAGAGCAGGCCGGGGCAAGAGGGAGACCTTGTGTTGGACTCTAACTACTGTGGCCACTCCTTTCAGAAGGCACCCTTAGTTCACTGACCACTCACTGTCCCCTCAGACAAAGTGAGGGTGCCACAGCCAGTCTGGGGCTCCAGGGGGTGTAGAGTAATCAGGTGACCAGGAAGACCTTACTGATTAAGAGGTGCTTCATGGGGCTTTCATCCCATGTGGCTGCAGACCTCGATGGCCATCTTGGTTGGCTATGTGGATGCTGTGCTAAAGGCCTGGTGCCCTCCCGCAACACACAGACAGACAAAATGATTGATTTGACCCATCAGTCAGTGAGATAGAAATCTGGTCTCTGACAGTATTACACCTTTTTATTACTAATCATGCATAGAATGCAACATGTCAGTATTTTTTTAATTCAGAAAGAAAAAAATATTATTAAATAAATACCTTTGTTGATCTTTCACTTGTTAAAGCAATTTCCTTTTGTTGCCCTATACTGATTTATAGAAACAATTTCAGAATGCATGATTCAGCATTGATGAAAAAAGGTAAGATAATTGGGGAGTTGATATCTAGGGCAATACACGTGTCAAACCTCAAAAATCTTGACTAGAATACATTCCTTTTCACTTTTTCAGGTTCTTTGTTACCACACTCCACAAACTTATACTGAGTTCCCCCTTTTCCTCCTCCTTTCCTTATATTTCCTTGTCTGAGCTGGCATCATATGGTATGGAATATTCTTTTGGTTAGTTTGGGTCAGCTGGGCTGGTTTTGTCCCCTCCCAAGATCTTGTCCCTGACTTGGAGGAGGGATGTTACAGTGATGATGTTGTGCCAGCACTGCCCAGTAGCCAAAATACTGATATGTTATCAACGCCTTTCTAGCTGCCAATGCAAAGCACAAAACTGTGAGGGCTGGTGTGGGGAAATAACTCACCACATCAGCCAGACCCAATACAGTCATACACCATCCACTGCACTTTAAGGTTGTCTTCAAGGTGAAAATACAATGGTCTCATGTTAATAATCTGAAAATATGTCAGTGAAATAATGCAATATTTAGTAGTGTAACTTTATTATTAATAATTTTTATCCAACTTAACAGATTCATCACATGTAGAACTTGAATATTTAAACATATTAAAAACCCTCTCAATAAAAAAACACTCCCAAAGTACAAAAATGTTTTATTTACATATATATAAAGTTACATTAAAGGTGGATGAACCACTTTGTGACTATTATGAATAGTTCTATAAATTATAAACAGGATAAAATGTTGATGGAATCTGTAAACCACTAGAAAAGAAGCAAAATTCTCTTTATTGCAAAGAAAACTGCTGATCTTGTTCAAAGTTTTGTTTTCATTCTCTTTAATTATGTTTTCTCTGGCAAAACTCCAATATATTAGATGGAACTTAAGCACTTAAATACAGAATTAAATTCCAGAAAATCTCTGTGAAAATAAACAGCACTTCTTTGACTTTGAAGTCCTCTGGGATCAAGACTTATGCTTCTGTGCCTGCACAAAACTTCTGTGTTTTGAATATTTCAAATCTTTTCAAATCTTTTTTCTGTCTTAAATTACACTGATCCAGCATTCAGTTGATCTCCTGGTGCACATACATACCAAGAAGAATTACAAGTAATCATAGTCATAGATTCTTGCTTTTAAAAAAGCTGCTAATGACTCCTGCTCATTTTATGGAATATCTTCACAAACTAAATATTCACTTTTACAGAATGAGAGATCTGTAAGAGTCCAAATTTCTATGACATTATTCCATAATCATCAGAATGTGAACTTCTCTGGCATTATGCTGCTCTACACTTCTGTTGTAACTATGAAATATTGAAGAATAAATTCAAAATATCTCACGGCAAAAGAGAGTGCAGAGAAAAGGATCTGTCTCCAAAATTCAGGAATTAAGCCTGGAAGTGGCAAAGAATAGGTCCTGATTTGCATTCAGTGTTTCCAGGACATTTAATAGATAATGATTTACTTCCTATTCCTACAATTAATATATTGCTGATATATTTTTTCCTTATATATTTCTATAGATTTCCAATGTGCCAACATTTCCAGCTCCACAGCTACTGGGTCTGTTCAGTATATTACTAGGTATCTTGTTTGCCTCCAAAAGAGAGAGCTATAACGTTCTCCAGCAGAAATGTATTGCTGGACTTTGCAAGATACATCAGAACACATCTAGAAAAGGACATTGGATACAGTTAGCACCTCAGTTCATGTGGAAAAGGATTAGCTCACACTCTTCCTGAAGAACAATTTTAGCACAGATATGTAGCTTATGCTTTGAGACTATCCAGAAATAGTTATTTACTAGCAAGAACACATAATTTCTCAACTGTAAACAAGGCTGGTAGTGAGACAAAATTCAGCTGTCCATGTCTGTCAAAAACAAAACCTTTCTGGTTTTGTGTATAACTGCAGTTTCACCTTTCTAGGCCTTGGATTCACCCTGACAATTAAAAAAGCTGATAGTTACACTGTTTCCTTTGTAGTTAATGGGAAAAGACAAATATTTCATAGAGTAGTTGGACCCATATGATATTTTCTTAGGTAACTAAAATCAAATTGAGGTACTTAGTTTAGGTGGTTATTTTGAAGGAGTACTCAGGTTCAGAATTCTGAATACAGATAAAATAAACCATTTTGATGGATAATTACAGATTTCTCTTGTGTAGTATGCTTTTAACTAAATTCTTGAGTCATATATTCACTGCATTTTAGGTCGTTCCATCTGGGAGATCCGAGTGTGATAATTAATATTTTTTTATTATTTTGTTTTATTTATTATTTTATATTTTATTTTATTTAGTTTTTTTTTTCTTTTCTATTCCGTTTTATTGTTTTAGTTTTCAAGTGCCTGACTTTCACACTTAGACTTTGATTTTCAGAAGTATGCCACTTGTATAACTCCTACTGAAACTCTGCCTTTAGGTCCAAATTGTAGGATGGTTCCTATTAGAATTTTAAATTAATAATTATTAAGATACTGGGTCAGTAATTAATGATGGGTAGTTTAAATGTCAGCATAACTATTCCCTTTAACTGTGAAGTTTAAAGCCCAGGCTAGAGGTCGCTGAGTGGAGGTTCATTCTTAAATATTATAAGATTCAGAGGCTCAGAATGCTGATAGCATCCGTCACAGCTAGGATGATTTAATTAAGTCAAATAAGTACAGATTTAAGTCCAAGATTTTTAAAGATAATTTTTTGTCTGATTATACAGTTGTCTACCCTGTGAAGCCTCAAATGCATTTGAAGGGGGTTTCTTGCTTTTATTGAAGGAACAAACATTGTAAGGCTGTAAATATCACTCATCAAATAAAAATTCTGATCCTAGAAATTCAGTTATTTTAGTAATACAGGTAATTTTAGTAGCACTGAGCTCTGAAGACCATGGATTCCTTACACTGGACACTTTCAAATCCAAGTCATTTTTCTGATCCAAGAAAAGACACACAAAAGTATTGTGTACATCTACATGTGTTAGATCAAGTCAGAGCCGGAAAGTATGGAGGTACCTAAGTGACCAGATAAACATTGGACCTAAAGTTTGAGTTGACTGCAAGCAAGTTGACTTTAAACTTTAGAACCTTTAGAGCCTATTCTGCACTTGGAATCGGGCAAGCCTGAACGTTTGTACAGACTGGGGAATGAGAGGATGGAAAGCAGTGCTGTGGAAAGGGGTCTGGGCGTCCTGGTCGATGGGAAGTTGGATATCAGTCAACAGTACCCTGGCAGTGAGGAGGGCAAAACGTGTCCTGGGGAACATCAGGCAAAGCATCACCAGCTGGTCGAGGGAGGCAATTGTCCCTTTCTGCTCTGCACTGTGCCGGCCTCACCTTGAATATTGTGTGCAGTTTTGGGCACCACAATATAAGAAAGATATTAAGTGATATTATTATTAGAGAGAGTCCAAAGGAGGGCAACAAAGATGGTGAAGGGCCTCGAGGGGAAGCCTTATGAGGAGCGGCTGAAGGTACTTGGTCTGTTCATCCTTGAGAAGAGGAGACTGAGGGGAGACCACATTGCAATTACAACATCCTTGTGAGGGGAAGAGGAGGGGCAGGCACTGATCTCTGATCTCTGTGGTGACCAGTGACACAACCCAAGAGAATGGCCTGAAGTTGTGTCAGGGGAGGTTTAGGTTGGATATTAGGAAAAAGTTCTTCCCCCAGAGGGCAGCTGTGCACTGGAGCAGGCTCACTAGGGAAGTAGTCACAGCCTCAAGCCTGACAGAGTTCAAGAAGCCTTTGGATGATACTCTCAGGCACATCGTGTGACTTTTGGGCATGCTCCAGTGGAGGGCCAGGAACTGGACTTGATGATGCATGTGAGTCCCTTCCAAGTAGGCATATTCTCTGATTCCATGATTCTATTATCTTTATTCTGACATCTTGGGTTTTTAGGGTGAAGGGAAGATTCAAAGAGTTACTGAAATTTTTTGGGTTCAAAAGACGTCAATGTTCTGTACTTTTATGAAGCTTTGTTAATGGAGTTACTGTGAAAAAAATGACTATTAAATGATTTATAATACTTTTTGCCATGGGAAAAAAAATCCCATTAAAACTGTATTTAATTAAATAGTATCAAAAGAGTAGAACCCAACCAACCAAAGAAACCTAACTCTAACCTGAAAGCCAAATTTCAGAGATGCTAATGGGAATTTTTATGTTAATTCCAAAGAGATTGGAATTTCTCCATAATACAATATGAACTTCCCATTTAATTAAAATCCAATGTTAAGTTGCTGTATTTTTCACTGAATTTGGCACGCTGACATAGAACAGCATAAGCAATGAATGTTCTTTATATAGAAAAACTGAAACCTCCATAGTGTGTACTTTTGCATACTGGAATGAGATTGTTTCAAACAATCAGACTGTGGGGAAGCTGAACCCTTTGGCTCATCTTATATCTGCTTCAGCATTATTCTGTGCTTTCTGCTCACATTCTTACTGTGAGCCAAATGATTGCTGTGTCAGGTCCAAGCACAAACATATTCTCTTCAGGACACTTCAGCTGCTGATCCAGCACAGATGAGTTGCTCTATTCTCTTCTCTTGAAGGCACACTGATGCCACAGGAGAACCAAGAGAGGAGTCGTTCTATTGTTAATGCCCCTTTGAGCATGTGTAAGCAACACAAATGAAAATAACAGCCTGCTCATATTCCCTCTACATCATGAGCCTTCCTGTGACAGCCTCTCCTAGTTCAGCAGGAGGCACCAGTTATCACTGTGTGGGGGTGATCAAAGCTATGTATTCTACTCCCCTCTATTCATTTCCCAAAAACAATGGACTATTTGCAGCAGCTGTGGAGGGAGTCGTTAGCACCTTCACACCCAGCCTGAGGGGGCGTGGCTGCTAATGGGCCATCAACGGTTCAACAATACCCCATGACTCACAGAGTTAATCACCCACTGTGTGATTCCCTGCCCTGGGGGAGGGACTGGGTGCTTCCTGAGGGTACATAAACGGGGCTCAGAAGACCTCAAAAACACAACTGGTTGGATCCAGAGGAGCAGCAGGACCTCGACAGGAGGAAACCAACACTCCCAACCAGACCCCAGCCATCACTCCCAACCAGACCCCAGCCATCACCTGCACCAACAGGTTCTTCACTTCCTTCTGCTTTGGACTCGGAGGAACCATGCGGGCTTCAGCACAAGGGCTAACAAACCCCTTTGGGCTTGTGCCCCGGGACACTGGGTTATACTGCTGGGTTTTGGTGAGTTGAAAGCAGTTTCCTCTTTGTGTCAGTGTATTTATTGTAATATCTTTCATTAAATTGTAACTCTGACTTAAAATCTCTCTTGTGGTGGGTCCATTTCTCCTGCTGGTTTACCTTTAAACCAGCACACAGCCTCATCTGGTGGGCAGTTCTGGTGATGGTGGGCAGTAATAACAAAAAGCAGAGACTTGCAGCACTTGTCAATCATCAAAATCAAGAAGAAGAAGATAACAAAACAGAAAAGATAGATTTAACTGAAGAGGAAATCTTATGGCATTTTAAATATGCTTTGATAGCATTTCTTCTATTTCTAATTATTCAATCATAGAATAGTTTAGGCTGAAAGGGACCTTTTAACACTGCCTAGTCCAACCTCACCTGCTGTGTACAGCAACAACAGATCAGGTTGCTCAAAGCCCTGTCTGACCTAACCTTAAGTCATCTTGGCATGGAGCATTCTTCCTTTGGATTATCGCAGCTCCTGATTGGAACTAATGCTGCTTTATTAAAAACTGTTGTATTAAGAATTTGTTTCATTTAAAGCTGCTGTATTTAAGCTTATCACATTTTATACACTTGAAAGTCCTTATTATTTATATTTCATTGACTCTGATAAAGCAAAATATTCTTTAATTCTACTGGAAGATATCAGAAAACAGGACTGCATGTGGATTGAACACCTGTAGACAAACACGAGACATTAGAGGTGCAGCCAATTAATTTGACTGTATTTCCTTTTCTATACTTGGTTTCTTGGTAGTCAAAATTTTCTTTTAAGACTTACAAGATTTATTAATTTTCAGATTTTTGTGCTGTAACAACTCTGAATAATGTAGATACCAAAAATAAGGTTTGATAAATAATTATCAATCTTCCCTACAGTGATGATCCGACTGTGATGTCTGATCCCTATAGTATAAAGGATTCATATTAGGGATTTATACTGATCTCCAAAATGCAGTATGGTGTCACTAGCCACAGAATATCAAAATTACAGGTGCTACAAAGATGCCTTGGGTTCCAAGGAAAGGCAGGAATACTTTTACTTATGTTGGCATTTTGCCTGAAAAGTGAGTGACTCTATCAAAAGCTACATCCTGGCCAAGCACAAAGATATAATTGAGAAAGAGTATTTAGAGAATATAATCTGCCAGTTTCCTTCTGCTGGCTCTAAAGGTAGAACAAAGTGCTAGCCATAAATAGCATGCTAACATCTAACAACCTTTTTCCAGATTCCCATGTGTGTTTGTGAAGGATCTGTCCTGAAGTTTTCCCAGACAATTACCATTCAGCTATAAAAATAAATTTA
Organism: Campylorhamphus procurvoides; assembly: GCA_013396655.1. Classification (NCBI taxonomy): domain Eukaryota; kingdom Metazoa; phylum Chordata; class Aves; order Passeriformes; family Dendrocolaptidae; genus Campylorhamphus; species Campylorhamphus procurvoides. Next base: position 337,263 of record WBMV01003485.1, read on the forward strand.
GGTGGCAGCCTTCTGATTGTCAAAGGCTCTCAGAGAACCATGAGCTGGATCCAGATCTCCATGCCAGTTCAGAATTATCTCCCCACTAATGCCTAGCTGTAAACCTCTAGTGGAACTGGCTGCTTGCCTGCTTGGAGTCCCAATGAGGAATTTATGTTCATAAATTCAAAATGCCAGTTCTCATAGTTTACTGGAACTAACACCTTCGCTGCTGCTTTCAGTCAAAAATTTCATTCTGATGCTGAGTCCTTCTGAAAGTAAAATTCTGTATTTCTGAATGTCTACATACTTGCTTGAACAGTTAATGATGACTTGTCCGATTGTGAAAGTCTGGCAAATTTTTAAATGCTACCTCCAAACTGACAGGATTACCAAAAGGGACATTGCTGGGGAATGCCACAATATTTTAAAATGAATGGAATTTGAGAAAATGTTGGTTCATAGATGTGAAATGAGAGGACTGTGAAAGCAGACCTTTAATCTGTCTATGCTAACTTCTACTTATAATGAATCCATTTTTGGTTGTATTTCTTTTGGTTGATTTTAAAAGGAAGTGGATACAGTCTTCTACACTGAACATGCAACAATTCCACCAGCGTAGATACAAGTCTTTTCTAAGATTCTGCTGAGTAGGTGTTAGAGTTTCAAAGCTCAGTTTGGAATTCCTTCCAAAAGCTTGAAGCCAATGCCTGAGTGTTGGTAAAGATGTTTAACAAAAGACACAAAGGATGTGCATATCCTGATGTTATCTGCCTTAGGCACAGCCTTTTGTTCTGATCTCTCCCCAGTGAGGGGAAGACGGGCTTGGGTGGGGGAAGGGGTTGGTGTTTCTGGCTTTCTGCACAGGTCAGGGTTCAGTGACTCAGCAGAGAGGAGGGAAGATGGGACACCCCATGTCCAACATCGCTGTGGGACTAGGATTGCATCTTTTGCTCTCTGGCTTCGCCTATCACCCTAGAACACCACGGAAACTGCTATGAGGAAGAGAAACATGCCAGTTTTCTACACTGCAGATTGCTGGGTTTCTGCTGCTCTTGCCACCGACCCCACAGGAGCTGACTCGGCAGCAGTTCTCCTGCCATTCCCCTGAGAGAAAGCCCAGCCGGCTGGGCATGACATCTCCACCTGCTGTCCGTAAATATAACTGCAAACCCTGAGAGAGCAAGCAGCCAGTGGTGGAGGTGCAACAGCGCCACCTGCTGTCCACAGATATAATTGCATTTCCCCTTTTGGAGGGGTAGCCGAAAAGACCTTTTGACTGTTTGCCTTGTCGTTAGGGGGTGGAGAGATTTATTAAAACTTTTTGTCGTTTGGTTCTTTTTTCTGGAGATATATAGATATCTATATATATCTATAGATATATATAGATATATATACATGTATTGTGGTTAAGAACTGTTATACTTTTATATTTATATATATTTTTTTTCCTAATTAAAGTTCTGTTTTCTAAATTTAAAGGAGAGGGATTATCTCTTGGCCAACATAGATATCTTAGTTCTCCCTCGAACTAAGACAGTAGGCAACTAATTTTTCCAACAACAGATTTTTAGCGAATCTCTGGAAACTGGTACTGAAGATTGCTACAAGGCCATCACAATTCCAGTCCATTTATGAAAATCAGCCAATGGGAATTTTATAGCTTGATGTACTCTAATTTATAAACCTGTCAGAACATTTATTCTTCTCTTTATTTGCACATTTTGTGACCATTAGATTTATTTAAATAGATTCACTGTGAAAAAACATAAACTAATCCTATTGTTGCCTACTGAACAATGTTATTGGGAGATCTCTTCCCACTTTATTTTATGCTTTCAGAAACCATTCTGCCAAAAATATGGCTTGGTATTCTAAAAATGTTCAAGTACCTGAATATAAATAGTCCTCTGCCTTCATGTTATTTAATTTTCTACTCTGACAGTTTCATTGAAATTTTACATGCGAAGTATTTTCTGGGTGATTGTCCATACTCAAGGCAGAGACACCAAAATTTTCATTTTTGTTAGAAGCTGGGTTTACCCACAGAAAGACAACGTTGGCCAGGTATTTAATTTAGTCAGTCAATACTTAAAAGAAAGGAATGATATAAAACTTGGTCTCCTGTTTTAAATGCAAAGCGAATGGCATTCCGCAATACTAATTAGCCTCAGGAAAATACATGCAAGGGCATACTATTATTCTTTCTCCCTTAAAACTTTAAATCAGCTACAGAAGAAACTTATTTTGAAAAAGTTATATGGATGCAAATTGAATTCTGATTCACTGACTTACTGTATAGCTGTAGGGCTCAAAATAGTTTTTGAAGCCAAGAGGTATTTTTGAACAGCAATTTATTTTAATATATTGAATATTTTAACAGATAACAGGTTACTTTATCCATATGACACTGAAATAACTATTTACACAGAAAACACAGATAATAGAAGTAGAATAGTCAATGGCACTTTTCAGAGTATTAACTTGAAGGGTGGGGAAATATATGAAAAGTAATAATTTAAATCAATTATCAACAATGCCTACAGTGGTATTACCATTTTCTTTGGCTTCTAGCTGCCTCCCTAGACTACTAGTTCACTTTTTTCTATTTGGTCCTTCCTATGCAATCTGAAGGGATCTATTGGTGTGTGGGATGGTGTCTCAGATCACCTCACAGGGAGCATAAGAAAATGCAAATGTACTTAAACAAGTGCTGTGCATGATCCTTCATGCATATTGTGAAGTTCTCTGTGCATTTCTTAGTCTCCGGCCTCAAAAAAGTCATTTTATGCTTAGCACCCTAAGGAATCATTACTGCAAAGGATCTTTTCTTCTGTTTCTCTTGGGCTTTTCTCTTACAGGGTGCACATCGTTTCTCATCCCTCTTTTGTCTGGCTGAAGTCAAAGGCGATCCAAGAAATGACGACTTCTCTTTAACCCTGTCATATAAAATTATAAACTTTGCTAAATTTATCAGAAAAGCACATCCTCACCCTGACAGAGAACTTTTCTCTCAAGAGAGCCTCTTTCAGCTTTAGTCTGTGATGCACCTGTAGAAAATGCTATGTAAAGAATGCCTGTGAAAATAAGTCAGTGGTCCAAAATTTATTTTTATGACAGAAAATTAAGCCTTGCCACCTAATTATTCTTTCTTTTTGTTTTTCTGAACATAGTATTTTCATATGTATTCCTACCTCTGTGGTTTATGTCCTGCATTGTTTGGGTTTTTTTTCATGGCTATCTGATATGTTGCTTGAATTACCATCTCTGCAGTGAAAAAACATATTTCCTTATGCTTTTGTTGCTAAGAAAGACAGAAGAGAAAATGAGGGGTGCCAAAGCCTCACAGTCAATATTATTGGGGTTTAATCATTAATATAGGGGAAAAAAAAAAAAGACTATGTTTTATTCTCAAAAAAAAAACATCTTGAAGTATGGACAGTTTCAAGCTTGCTTTCCTTTTGACCTCCAAATCTTTGTCAATTCATGTCTTCTCATTTCCTTCTATTATCTCACTTTGGACGACATTATTGAATACCCTGTGTTATCTTTTCACTCTTCTTCCAGAAAAGCAGAAGTAGTTATCTTAACTATTCTGATATATATGTCTAAATATTCACTATATATACGTTATAAAAGCCATGTTTGGATTTATTAATCTCTCAAAGTAGAGACTGATATGGGGCTCAATTGCCTGCTACTTTTGCTAGGTTTTGGTTGTTTGTCTTTTTTTTTCCTTTGATATCCTTAACTTAAAGTATAATGAGTACAGATGTTAAGAGACATATTCTTAGCAAAAAATGCAAGCAACTATACCATTACCTATGTTCTCTTTCACTAATATTTTCAGCTTTATGCCTCCACATTGCATGTACATAGCACTCTTACACATTAACAACACTCTCAGGATTATTTCTACATGTAATTAAGTAGAAAATCAATTAGCCTGGACATTTTGATTGAATGCTTGCAATGTGCTACAAGCTATTTCTTAAAAAAGATATTTTGTGATTACATTGTGGCAATGAAAACAAAACATTTTAAATTAAAATTTTTATTCCTATTTATTTTGTTTCCCCCTCCACCAGGAAAACAATTATCACTAACAGGGTTGGTGCTAGTTAGAAAGTGTTCATGAATACATCAGACCTGTGTTTTCTCTGCTTCTTTTCTTATAAATTAAGAAATGAAAAACAAAACAAAAGAAACCTAGTCAACTTGTCATCATTTCCACAATGGTCAGTACACGAAGTTACTTTCAAATATGTGCAGGGAATTTCCCTTCTCTTATCTACTGCCCAAACATTTTGTTCAGCTAACAGTTTTGTGTTTCACATGAGCATATGCTTAGCCTATCCAAGACATTAAAAAAAAAAATCTGTAGAATAATGAAAACCTGAGTTTGACATGATTCCTAAAAATTTTTCTTGTCATATGAAAATAATATCTGCACAAGAACAAGAGAAAGGACAATAAAATGGAAGGCTGCTGACCTCAATGAATAAACTCTAGTTGTTCTAGCATTATAGTAATGGCACTAAGGAAACAAGAAGCCTTTTAAATGAGCTATCCTTTGTGCAAGAGTTTAACACTAGGCTTCCCTGAAATGAGTCATCTGTAGTGTCTTGGATTGGTCTGGGGTAGAATTTATTTTCTTCATAGAAGCTAGTAAGGGGCCGTGTTTTGTATTTATGTTGAAGGTAGACTTGATAACACAAGGATGTTTCACTGATTGCTGAACAGTGTTTAAAGAGAGCCAAGGTCTTTTTTGCTTTATTCCTTTAGTGAGATGGCTGAGGGTGCACAAGGCATTGTGAGGGGCACAGCTGGGACAGCTGACATGAACTGACCAAAGGGTTAGTTCACAGCATATGGTGTCATACCCAACATATAATCCTGGGGGAAGAAGAAGGAAAGTGGAACATTCAAGGTGATGGCATTCATCTTCTGAAGTCACCATTACATGTCATGCAGCTATGTTTTTCTGAAGATGGCTGAAGAATGGTCTGACCATGGGAAGAAGTGAATGAATTCCTTGCTTTGCTTTCCTTATGCATGCAGCTTCTTTTTCACCCAGTAAACTGTCTTTACCTCAGCCTAGTAGTTTTCTCACTTTTACTCTTCAGGTTGTTTTCCTCATTCTGGGGAGAGTAACTAGAGGAGAATGAGAAACCACGTGGAGCTTAATTGGTGGCTGGGTTAAACCACAGCATGAAGACAACTGTTTGCTCCAGCCTATAGTCTGGAAATTCGGAGGAGATGAAGGAAATAGAATGAAGGGCTTATGAATGCTTCCAGCACCCTTTCTAAATAATTGTTTTGCTTACATAGTACTAAGGTATAATTGTTTTCAAGGAAATATATGGTCATGGTCTTGGTCAGGTTAAGAAAAGTGTGACAGTTTTATAATTAAGGGTCTGATAGTATATCACTTTATGTATTGACATAAATATAGCAGTGTTTAAATGGATAGTGGGGACATCTGCCAATACCCTTTTAGTATCTTCCCATTCCAATAAGACCATCTGGATGCCATATTTAAGAATAGCTTTTAAAACAATTACAGGTTTTAAAAGTGAATGTAATAATAGCAAAAGATTTATGATTTTGAGATCTAAAGGAGAAAGGAAGAAACAAGTTATTTTCAGTGTAAACTGAAGAAAATGTGACTTGTGCTCCTACATAGTTGCTGAGTTTCCAGGGGGTAACTATCACATTACCTTCTTTGCCATTTGCATAGGAAGGAAGTGAAGAAATCAAAAAGGTAATGAGTGAGGGAAAGCAAACAATCTAACTTTACCAGATTTCCTTTCTTTTTTTTTTTTTTTAATTTTAGATTTAGAGAAATAGGTTTAAGTCTGAAAATGAGCATAAATTCTCCTATTATCTGAAGTAAATGAGTATAAATGGGTTTTTTTTAACTATTTGAAAAAAGTTATAGAAATATGGAAAATTTCGATCCTCAGAACATGAGGTGCAGAAGGAATAAACACAATTTTCCAATTTAATATCTGTAAAAAAATATTCAAATTCAAGGAAATTTTATGACAATATGCTTCTAGGAGTAATTTTGTTTATAGAACTATAATTTTAATGTAATGGTTTATCTGCAGCCAATATTGAACTAAGGCTCTCATGAGGATGAATGCCTTATGAGTGCCTCATAAATGAGAATGGGGAGGAGGTTTTTTGGAACTGTGTTGAAAACAGGGTCAGTAACTGAGCAAAATAGATTCATTTCACACTGGAATTCTCCTATCTTCCACTTCAAGAAAAGTTGGGTTTTTTTAGATTTTGGGTTTTGTCTTCTCTTGGTTTGTTGGTTGGTTCATTACTGCTTTTTGAGTTTTGACTTTTTTCCATTTAAAAATTAAAATTTTATTACTAGTGAACTAATAAAAAAGAAAATTTCTCTGCCTATTCTTTTGATATACCGGGGAAAAAATAAGATCCCCATCAAAACTCAAGAACAAACAAACGACACACCAAAAAAACATATTCTTGCCCAAAACCCCACCAAAATCTGTCAAATTTCAGAAAGGAACATCCTTAATGGAAATGAAGGCTGTGTAGCTGTACAACTACTAACACTGAAAGTCTCAGACATGTGGCCACAGTATGGGGATGAGAATAACAACATTTAGGAGTGCATTAGTTTTTTCAATTACTGGAGTCTATTATGCATCAGCTCAGAGAACTGTAACGGTTCAAACCCTAATATAAAATATGACCTTGGATAGAAGTAAACATGGCAAAATAATGTTTTCAAACAGATTACGCTTCTTACCTTACAATCTAAAACAGACTCTTTCTACAGTTAGTATGAGGAATAATCCTGGCCAGTGCCAGTTCCCCTTTTGTCATGTTTGGAAAATGCTTAGAAGAAGACTTAGTCTCCCAATGAAATTTCATGCCAAGAACAGATAAAATATTCCTGATCCATAAATAAGCAGTATAAAAAAGACTATGGCAGTGCCCAGGAATAACCCCATCACAGCTTAATTTGGTAGTATAGACACAATGGAAGATTGTGAAATGAATCAAAATGTAAAACTCACATAGACACTCAAAAAACAGGTTCTTCTGTGTTGAACCAGATAGTCCCAGTCTCTCTCAGCTGCCTGAAGCTATATTTTCAGGTCCTAAAAAGTTCTATTTAATAAAAATCATTCTCAAGGGCTTAGACCCTGTGGAAATTGTTGGAGCTCTGTTGGAGTGAGTAGGAACATCATCTTTGTTTATTTTAAAACTTTTTTCTTATTCTTTCTGGAAAAATTTATAAGATCACCAGAAATTATCCCTTGTATTTTTTTATCTTGCCTCAGTTGCCAGGAATAAAGTGGCTACTTCAATCATCATGATCATCTTCAGTAGTCTTCTTAATGCCCATAAACACCTTTGTATTCTCTCTAACCACATGCTGGAGAATGAGCATATGAGTCTGCTAAAAACAGTAATTGCAAGACTAAGGTTTGATGGTTAAGGTTTTACCATAACATTGGGTAGATAATTAGTGGGAACAGCAAATTATTCATTTGTACCCAGAAAACTAACCCTTAGCTAGATTGTCTTTGACCTCTTGTGGCACTGTTCCCATCTCCTGTGGATGTCCTGGCAACAAAGTCCTTCTGAAATTTCTTTGTAGACTATGAGCTGATCATGCAGGAATTGAAATGGTGATGCCAGGCATATACTTTGCATGTTCTAATGAGTTTTACTCTATTCCTCAGGCCAGCTGGCTGAGTGAGCTCTAGATAATGTACAGAAGCCAAAGCCAAAAAAAGCTCAGATTAATAAAAAAAAATAGCTGCAGCTCAAACTAAACGAATCTTAAGGGTTTTTAAGGCTTCAAAAGGCTGTAAAGATAATTCTCACCTAGTGAATATGAATAGCAAAATTGATAGTAGGGAACTTATAAATACTGCATAGCTTTCCCTTCTTTCTCAGTAGCATTTCACACAAATAAAATTGAAAAGCTTTTTCACTAAGCTGAACAGAGCTCTGGCTAGGTGTGAAGCAGAGCTGTGGTTTACTCTCAGTTCCTTCATCCTGAGGCATGAGTGGTGGGCTGCAGTATGATAATGAATAGACTGAATGAAAACACTGGATTTGATTACATGTGGTAGTAACAGGTGTAGGAAGGACATAAGAAAGAGCTGTAGAAATTTTTCACAAGAGCACTGGAAGCTGAAACAGGATCTCTCTCATACTTTCAGATATAGAGCCTCTTTCTGTTGTTAGCTTAATAAACAAAGATTGCTATCAAAGGTATTTCTAGAAAGTCAATCCATTTTTGTCAGCTTTCAGGGACTATCTGATTCAGAGAAAAGCAAAAACCATGTGAGTTTATGCCACACTAGAGTGAGTTGTAATACTGAAGGTTTCCCACTGAGGTTATTTTCACATAGCTCCAGCTAGACACAAATCTATCTAACAACATGGAAACATGCCATCTATCTTTACTGTGATAAACACAGGCATATTTTGTCTGGTCCTTGAAGGTATCTAAGAAAAAAAGAGTCTAGAGCACCAGTGTATGTCCATAGAAATAGAATGAGCAATAGTAGAACTGCCACAGTAAATGCCCAACCAGTGGGGCAGGGCAGGCACAGGGACACAGAAAGGGTGTGCTCCACCCAGAGTATGGGGCATGTTTGTGGTGAGGAGCCAATCTCACATGTCAGCATGCAGACAAGTGAAGTGCATGGATAGACACAGCATGACTACAACACAGCTGAACTGTAGCTCAGACATGGGCTGAGGTTAATAGTATCTGCTTAGAAAATGCTCCTAAGGAAAATAAGGATAAGACTTGCTGAGGCTCCTAATTTTCATCAAAATGGCCCTGCTGAAGTACCTTCTCCCCCCTCTTACAGCTCTTTACTGAGAGAAACAATCCTTCTGCCATCAAGGACAGAGATTAAGTATTCAGGATGAGTTGGAGGGTGAATAGAGCAACCTGATCTCTTGGAAGATATTCTTGCCCATGGCAGGGGGCTTGGAACTAGATGATCTGTAAGTCACTTCCAACCCAAAACATTATATGATTTGTCCCTAATCTTTAATTTTTAGTCAATTTTTTGTAGAATAAATTCCAGGTTGATGACTCAAGATGATGAGCCTAGGAGGTTAATATGTAACAGTTATCCTTTTAAATAGTTTGACCCTGGGAACAATGGTGTCTTCAAAGAGAAAGAGCCTTTTTCCTGTGAGATATAATTGAAGACTGAGAAGGCCTTGATTCCCCTCGGAGTAAGGTGAATTTTGTGTTGTAAATCCCAGGACCAGGACTCAAAGGAATCCTGCAGTCCTGGGCTGTCAAGAATCACCACTGCGGCGAGTGGATACCCATCATCATATATTTTGCGTCTAACTTTATGGTATTTATTTCTAAACAGGGGTGGCACTGTGAGAATATACTGTCAGTGTTGGACCTAGGATATACTTAGCTAGTACATTTATAATGCTAAACCAGTATCCATTCAAAAATATTTCAAAAAGAGAAATCAACAAATAGAATACAAGGACCATTTTGAAATTCATGTTTCTTGGCATTTGTTTTGTGCATGAAATGTTCTTGACCTTTTCATCTATGTTCGAAAATCCAGGCCTAAAGATTTTATATTGCTTTTTGTGTATGGCTGAAGTCACTGTTGAGATTGAAGCAGACATCCTTTGAAAGAAAACAACATGAAAATATACTATTATGTTTCTTGTTTCTTCAAATTTAAAAATGTGATACCTGGGGGTTTATTGCAATACTAGTAAGAGATCTGTGATGGGTTGACCTTGTCTGAAAGCCAGGTACCTACCAAGCTGTTCTATCACTACCCTTCTCTTCAGGATGAGGGAAAGAAAATAAGGTGAAAAAAAATCCTCGTGGGTAAGATAAAGACAGTTTAATAAAGAAAAAGCAAAGACCATGTGCAGAAGCAAAATATTTATTCTCTAGATCTATTATCTATTTCCCATAAGCAGGCAATGCCCATCTGTTTCCCAGGAAACAGCACTTCAGTACATGTAGCAGTTGCTCAGGAAGAGAAACATTGCAATGTTTAATGCTGCCTACTCCACACTCCACCAACCAGCCCCCTTAGCTTTTATTGCTGAACAGACACTATATGGTATGGAATACCTCTTTGGTCAGTTTGGGTTGGCTGTCCTGGCTCTGTCTCCTGCTAAGAACTTGCTCAGTCCCAGTCTACTGATGAGGTGGGAAGATTGGAGAGACAGCTTCATGTTGTGTAAGCACTGCTCAGCTGTAGCCTAAACACTGATGTGTTATGAACACTTTTCTAAATACCAATCCAAAGCATAGTGCTATAAGAGATGCTATGGGGAAAATTACCACTTTAGCCAGACCTGCTACAATGTTTCAGTCAGGCATTGTAGCATTTTCTATATCCTGATTTTGAGCAGAAAACTAAGCTACAAAATGGAATAGTAATGTTATCAAATTTTATGTGTTTCTTCTTCTCTTTGTTAATAACCTTTGAAACTGCCAAAGGTTTACCTTCAAGCTTTTCGTTAACACCCACTGTTTTTCCAAAAACCCCTCACAGCACATAATTTGTCTATTTCCTTTATACCAGTCACTTACAACTCCTCTGTCAGTTGAAGATTTAGAGATAATATGTTTCTTTTCTCTTTGATCCATAACTTGCTGTATTTCAACTTTAACAATATTCATTATTGTGGTTTAATAATGTAGTACAAGAGCAGATATTAATTTTGACTTTAATCAGATGCGCAAGATTTGTGTAAGCTAAACAGATTTAAAGTAAAATTTAACCTTGCCCCTCATTTCTTCTTCAGCAATAAGTTGATTTGATGATTCATTCATCCACTTCTATTCTATATTGGACAAGGAACAGGAATATCTTTGGTTGTTGCAATGCTTTTGCAATTGCGGAATTACAATCAGGGAAAGAAAGAAAAAATTATTGACATGAATATGGCTCATTATTCTGCTGAGAACTTGTTTTGACATATCAGTCAATGTAAAGCGTGAGTGTTACAATATCATTGATTACAATTTGCTACTCTTTGATCACATCAGAAACTTCTTGTCAAGCTAACATATAACGTATTTTCCAGATGATTTAAACTGTTTTCATAATGCGTCTCACCTCCTAGTACTGAAAACCACACAGAGCACCTAATTCTATTTGGTTTACTCACTGAAGCTTACTATGAGGAAAAGTAAGTTTGGATATTGTCTTTAAAGCTATTTGATAACTTATTTTGAAATCTGGAATTACATGAAAACCCAGCATAACCCAACCCAACCCAGGCCTTGATATGTTTACAATAATGTAAAAGCTCCAGTGATGATGAATCTGTCCCTGACAAATGCTTTCTGACTTATGTGCCTGCATCAAAACTGTTAATTAGGACCTTAACTTTTCCCATATTTGAACTACTGCAGTTTTATCAGAAGGTCTTGATTTCCAGTTTGTCTGGCAGTATTCTTCAGAGAGGTTTTCATATTTCTCCCTTTTTTTTGCCAGCTCCACAGGAATGAAGCTGACACACTCAACTGAATATAAAAATCCACTCTGTCCACAACTTATCTTCGGGTTATCTACATCCTAAAAAGCTTGAGAAGTGGGCCCATGGGAACCCTAGGAGTGTCCAAGGTCAGGTTAGATAGAGCTTTGACTATGTCCCTGCTTATTGCATGATGTTTGGACTAGATGACTTTTAAAGGTCATTCCAATCCAAATTATTCTATGATTCTATGAAGATTACAAGTGTATGTACAGTGTCCCCATGCCCAAGGTCATGGTCATAAAAGACCTTCTAGGTTAGACTGGGATAATATGAATGAGATTCCAGAGTTCTGCATGGATAAGACTGAATCAAGATTTATGACAAATAATCATGGAAAAATTACTGTGCTCGTACTTTTCCAGAAATGTTCCTATTCTGCATCAATTTGAAGTAATGGAATGCACTATACTTTCAGGGCTGAAAGAAAAAGAATTTTGCATAGTTAATTATTTCTAGATTTGTTCTATTAGCCAGAACCCTTAAATAAGTGTTAATAGCCCTATAGCAGGAACTGGAGACTCAGCCAATTGCTATGACCTATGCTCTATCATTTTTGTGCTTTGCCTTACCATAAATCAGCTAAAGCAGAAGCTATGATACATGATCTCTCATAGACTATGTGTTGATGATTAAGAAATCCATATGTGAGTAGGAAAATTAGAGTTGTGAACTTGAAAGTCACAAGACTAAAATGGAATTTGACCTTTTTCATACTCCTCAGGCAATTGATCTTATAGTTAGAGGAAAATAGTCTATATTTGAAAGGAAAAGGAAAGAAATGCAAAATATATATATCTTCCTAAAAAACATTTGTAGACATCCACTCTCATTTTTGAGAAATAGGTCCAGAACAGTCTTACAGTCTACACATTTCTACTTCAAAAAAACCTTCCAACAGTTCAGAAACAGATCAGAAATATATCCATGCTTATTTTTTCTTGTGGGCTATCTTTAGACAGCTAATGGGATTTTACTTGGGTTTTCTTTTATGCTATGTGTTGCTGTAGTTTCCACCAAGAACTCTGGACACATGTAACTTAAAGCTGAATGATGTACCACAGAGATGTACCACTATTTAAAAGATCTTGAATTGTTTTTATACATATGATCTTTCTAGAGCCTTGCTTTAGGAAAAAAGAAAAACAAAACAACAAAACTAATTTCTACACTTCCAACTGCAGAGTTGAAGGGAGAGTTCTAAAAATAGTAAGTTTGAGTTATATATTTCCATGAAACCATTTCTTTGGAATCTGAAGATGGGGATTTCAGTGAAATTTGTTATATTTTATAAGTCAGGTTATATTTTGAGGTTTTAATTAAAATGTGATTCATGGGAATAAACATTGGAAATGAAAGATTATTCTTCTGACTCAATAAAGTTGAAATCAATAAAATAATTCTGCTTAGTTTTCTTATGACAAATGATATGATAATCCCTTGCCCCAAATGGCAACCCATACCAACCCAAATCTGGTGGTTTTCAGTTATTATTGTGGATAATGATATGAGAAAATTATTTTTTTTGTGAATTTTAGCACATTGTAACAGACCATAGGTATTTCTGTCAATCTATTAATTCTCCTAAAACACATAAAGCCTTCCAGGAAATGGGTAAGTATTTTCCCATGTTTCAGTGTAAAGTGCATGAAATGCACTTTATGAAAAGTACAGTGGTACCTCAGATTGCCTGAAATATGATTAAGTAGGAAATTATCATTGTGATAAGGTTTAAAAGTTCAATTTTATGTTAATTTTTGTAGAGTCAAAACATAAACCTACATAACAGATGAGTTTTGAACCCATTTTTTTTTCTTTTGAATATGACTATATCTGTTTAAAAGCTGAGGGAAAGAACCTGCTTTTAGTGATGTTTAGTGGACATATTTTTGCAATAACATCTTGTGCAACATTGGTAGATTTAAATTAATATACATTGTGGCACAATAAAAGTGGTTTAGACAAACAGAGTGTTGAGGACTCAGTATCTGCACCCTATTAATTGCTGGAGTTTTAGTTACATAAAAAATTTAAATTTTTATCTTTGAATATTCATCAAAAGGTGGAGTTATCAGAGGAATTCTTGGAGCTTGTCATACAATTGATCCATTTATGTTCATATTGAAAACTACTGTCTAAATCAAGCCAAGTCCTCAGTAAATAGGACAATTTTGAGATTCCCTTTAAAAGTATACTCATGAACTAAACCAAAATTGTAAGATAGTCTCTCCCATTCTCTTCATAAATTATTAGTGTTTCCAGCTTCAGTATAGAGAGATTATTGAAGTTTAATAGATTCTTGTTGCTTATATATGATAACCAGAGCAGTTGGCAAGGAAGAGTGGTTTTTCCTACTTTAAAAATCTTATGTTTTTCATGAGATAAAAATAGCGGGACTTTTTTTTTTTTTCCCCTTACAGAATCCAAACAAACACAAATTCAAAACTGCCAAAAATAGAATTACTATGTCATTAATTTAAAATCTGATATGTCATCCAGGAAAATGTTGGGTAACACACTTGATCACTTTTCTAACGTGTGTTATTTTGTTTTGAGCACAGTCTGGTGTAAGAAATAACTGATTTGTAGTCTTACTCTTATTCAAACTTAAAACAGAGAATTTTCTACTCCACCCTTCACATTTTCAGTTATGTTGCACCTAGATTATTGTTTTGGGAAAAAGGAAATGCACCCTATACACAGAGCCACATATTAGACCAATTAATGATTTAATAATGCATATTATCTAATAAATGCCAAAATGCATCATTAACAGAACTATTATTATTGTAATGCATAACTTTCAGTTATTTACTCTTAGTTTTGGATGCTATGCTCAACCTTTCACTGGTCCTTTAATGAACTAAAGTGAGAAAGTAGATTTTCAAGAAGGCACCAACACCCCGAGGGTTTATCTGGAATGATGCACATGGTGATAGGATTGCTTTCTCCCCAGACCTGGTTTTGTTTGGGGCTATCTTAATGTTTTCTATGACAACCTGCTTCCTTTCTTTTGTTTCACTGATAGCACTTGAAAGATGTACAATAAAATCCTTCATCTCCCACCCTCCCCCAACTAATCATGCAAGGACTAGAGGAAGAATACATCCAGGGAACTGGTATGTCTTGAAGAGGTTAGGCCATGAAGAGATCATTCAGATAGAACAAGTGAGACAAGCTGCAGTGTTCCTCAATCTGTTTTATGACTCCTTAGCGATTAAGATTTCAAGAATTTTTTAAATGTCCAGTAATGAAAGTAAAGTGGATTTATTTCTTTTGATAAACAACATGACCAATTCTTTAAAAGAAAGGTAATAATTTTTAATGCCATAGCATTAATGTATAATTGGATATGTCTTTTTTTTTTTTTTACTTGCAAAAAACACATTTAAGTCTGTAGAAGAAAATGTTACCTGCTAGTTTATTGATTTAATTAAAGGGTGCAGTTTTAATAGATGGACAGAAAACCTCTTGGTATTTCCTTGAGCACTATTTTTCTGATTTATTAAGAAGCAATTTGTGAATAACTATTAACATTTTATTCAATGACTAAGTATCTTGCTAAGTTCCTATCGTCCTTATTATTGACTTCTACCACTTTCTACTCTTCTTTTTTCTATATTTAGCAGTCTTTTGAAATCTCACAGACTAATTGCTTCCCAAGTACCTTTACAATGATACATTGCTGTGCTATGCCTAAACAGCAGCTCTGGTACAGCAGTCACCCAGGACAAGGGACAATGAAGCACATGGTGAAATCATGCAAAGAGGAGGAGAAAAGGATAATGTTACACCTTCTGTGGAGGTGAAATATGTTCTTTTCTTATTATTATTTAAAACATGCTGTCCTATGTGCCTGTAAATCAGCTTTAAAATGTTTTCTGCCCTGCAATATTTATGTCCATGTTCAGCATAGTGTTGTTTTCCTGCGACAGGAGATCCTTTTCCTTATTTGACCTAGTGTTTTCCTTGCTTTCCTTTATAAATTTCCAATATGAAAAGTTTTCCACCATAATTCAATGAAGTTAGTATTAAATTTTGTGATATATTTGATAGCTCTTTGATGCGTACGTAAGACTCATCAGTATGAAGTCAAAGAGAGTATGCTTCAGAAAATAAATTTGAACTAGCCGCTTCCAACACTGTATTTCATAGAAACACCACAGAATCATAGAATGGCTCTGGTTGAAGCCACCTTAAAGATCATCTAGTTCCAAATCCCCTGCCATGGGCAAGGACACTCTCCAGTAGACCAACTTACTCAAAGTCTCATCCAACCTAACCTTGAACACTTCCAGGGATGGGGCATCCACTTCTCTGAGCAACCTCTTCCAGTGTCTACCACCCTCACAGTAAAGAAATTTCTTCCTGATATCTACACCAACTCTACTCTTTTTCATCTTAAATCTGTTACCCCTCATCCTATTCACTACTTACCCTTGTCAAAAGACCCTCTTCATCAATCTTGTAAGCACTCTTAAGTAACTGGAAGGCTGCTAGAAAGGTTACCTTGAAGCTTTCTGCAGGCTGAACAGTCCCAGCCCTCTCAGCCTGTTTTCATAGGAGAGGTGCTCCATTCCTCTGAACATCTTCATGGCCCTCCTCTGGACTCAGACCAACAGGTCCACATCTTTCTTGTGCGAGGGGCCCTAGAGCTGGATACAGTACTTCGGGTGAGGTCTTATTACAGTGGAGCAGATTTATAGTCTTGTTCCGTATATTGATGCTGAAGGGTCGTTACCTGATTCTTCTAAGTTTAGAAATATATCCAACAGAAGTGAGGCTGTTTGGTAAAAGGAGCTAAGACTTATCTCAAATCAGATTTTGCATACTAGCAGCATTAGCAAATAGTTTTGTGAAGCTGTTGATATTTAGGAATTTGTCTCTGTCTTTACAGTTAATAAAATTCCAATAATTAATATTATTAAATCTGTAGGTTATCTTTATTCATTATCCAAATTATTTCTTTTCAAAATAAGATAAACCAGGTGGTTGAAATCTGGTGATACATTTAAATGTTGTCTTAAGATATTTTTCAGTGAATCAAAAGCTAGATCATTAGAATTAAATCCTCAAAAATAAAAATTACCTGTTCCATTAGACTCTTTGTGTTATGTGATTAACACAAACTCCATGCTATTAGACTTGCTTTTAGCAATGGTTAACACACTTGACATTTAGCAACTTTAAATGCTACCAGATTGCTTTGTCACACAGTAAGGAAAAAAACCACAACAAAACAAAACAAAACAAATCCTCCATCTTTAACATCTCTTTGTTCCTGCCTAGAGAATTTATCTTTTAAATTATTGTGGTGTTATTATTTGAAATCCCTCTGTTTAGGTATCAGATGTATTTCTCTTTTTTTCTGGTAATTTTCTCTTTTTGTGCTTTAGCAGCTTACAGAAATTTCTTTCTGTGACATCTGATCAACAACACAATAATGAAGCTTAAGCTACAAAAAAATTACGGACATGGAAAAAAGGGGAAAGTCTTTAACTTCCTTTTCCATCAGTTCACTGCTAGGTTACTTTTCCCCTTGCAGAACCTTGAAGAGTGCTCTTTTAAAACTAAATGTGACAGTCTTCCACTTGGCTTCTTTCTGTTCTTGAGAACAAAAGCTATGGGATAACTTTAGTACTCCCTGCAAAAGCTAAATTGCTTCCTAAATTGCTTTCTAGGCATCAAGTCAAAATTCTTTTAGATCTGAGTTATGTGTAGAACAGAAGCTTTCCTGAAAGTCATATGAGTGATGCAAGAAACTTCACCCTAACAAAGCAAATACAAGAGAATGATGTATCCCTGAAGATTTAGTAGTGTCATTTCTTCCAGTCAGGAGCAAATCTTCCTACTTCTACAATTACAAATCACCCCATTTATGGGTGTTCACTAACTCAGCAATGGAAATTAGTTCTTATTGCTATTCTAACAAAAATATTTCCTGTTTATGAGTTTGTATATGATAACTCATATTTACCAAAATGACTATTCCAGATGTGAACCTAATTTACATAATGAATTAATAGCTTATTTGCGCATCTTGACCAAAGACTTAACTGTTATCTTTTTATGC
The DNA here is from genome assembly GCA_013396655.1 of Campylorhamphus procurvoides. Taxonomy (NCBI): domain Eukaryota; kingdom Metazoa; phylum Chordata; class Aves; order Passeriformes; family Dendrocolaptidae; genus Campylorhamphus; species Campylorhamphus procurvoides. The sequence continues at coordinate 354,865 of WBMV01003485.1, forward strand.
TTGCATAATGTAACAGTTCCTACCCAACATTACACACAAAAGGATGTGTATTTTGTTCTGCGCAAGAAAAATGAAGGAAAAGTTTGTAGAACATTGATAGTTAGAAACTATATGTATTCCTTATATTTCAGATTCTTCAAATTTCAATTTTAGAGAGAGATTTGAAGGTGCTGAAAAGAATTAGTTGAAGAATGTGGACATAGCTTTCAAATCAGGCAAGAGTACTGGCCAAAGACACCTGTCTAGTAAGTATTATGCCTGATGTACTTACAAATAAAAATCCCACATGAACTAATTTGTGGACAAATCCAAATGAGCCATATTAAAATGTGGAAAAATCCTCAGTTTATAAACTTACTTACAGGGTATATAAATGGTAAGTCCTGATAAGCCAGTGTCAACTGACCACAAAAACATAAATCTTTGACAATACCTGAGCATAGTTATGCAGAAAGTACCACCCAGAAACAATGTTAACCAAATTAATTTTAGTAGATGTTATTTCTTTATCCTTATGTTGACCACCTAGGTGTTTTATCAGTTCCTTGCCAATCATCTGGGTTCCTTCAGTAAAGAAGACAGGAGGTTTCACCACTTTAGATATCTATTTTATTATTATATTATCCATTCTCTACAGCTGCCATTTTCTTTCTGTTAAATACTGAGCTACTGTAAAATATTAGATTCCATAAATCATTTCAGGAGGCCAAGTTTAGATGAAATTAACTCTGCCTCGTGTATAAAATAAACATCACAACATGTATAGAAGAAAGGCTATAATGAAAATGAGTTGAACAACAAAAGGAGTCAATCGAAAAACAATTATTTTAGAAAGGCCAGGGTGAAAAAGGAAAAACAAACAACACAGAAAAAATCCCAAACAACAAATTCCCATCTGGCCCTGTCTCATCACCACCATTAGATGCTAAATTATTTGATTGCATTTTTAGATTTTTTTCCTTAGGTTGTTGTACTAGTAACAAAATGGAGCATCTAAGCTTCACATCATTTAAGCACAGAATAACTCGGATTGGAAGTGACCTGTGAAGGTCTGACTCTTGCTCAAATTAGAGTCAACTCGAATATCAGACCATGTTGCTCTGGTCTTTCGGGACTTGAAAACAGAGTTTGTACATTTCTGGGCAACCTCTTGCACCTGCCTGACCGTCCTAAGAGTTACTTGTACAAAATATAAATATTTCAGTTCTGAGTAGCAATAGTATGCAATGCTAAAGTCTGTAAATAGCAAATATTTAGTTAATTAGTGTCAAATTCAAAAGTGAAAGTGTTTGCTGATTTGAGTAAATTAAGAAACAATATATTTCCTGAGATTTGCAGTAAATTACCATAATTACAAATCAAGGGCTGCTGTCATCCAAAGAGGTAGTTGGGGGAAAAAATATCATTTTAGAACAACAACAACAACAACAACAAAAAAGAAAGTGTAGATATGGACATAAAATAATCTGCTTCTAGTACATTTAAGGAATTGATTAATTTTATACCAAGGAAGGTAAAAGATTTTAATAAGAATGTGATTTAGAGAAAGAAAATATAGTACAAGGGTCTTGGAGGCGGGCTTATGGAGCAGGCAGACCATCCAATATGGATTAACTACAAAGCTCACTTTATTAATGGAGTTTCTACAATTATAGTATTCTCTAAGTGTACGTGCATTAACATTACTGGTGTTTAGACACATAAACAATCATCCATTGGCTACAGGCTGTCTCTGTGCAGCTTGTCTTCACATCACCTGCGTTCACACAGTCCTGCAGGCTGTTTATCTTTACGAGCACACAGAATCTAGCCAAGGCCAAACTACCTTTGCTTTCTCAAGAGACCTACAGGGCCAGCAGGTTCCCACACAAGGGGAACATGAAAAAGCCTTTTTTTTTCTTCTGGTCAGTGTATGTTTATGTTTCCTTATCTATTATTCAGTTTTCAATTTAATAAAAGAGTAAATAATGGAGACATGTTGTATATATATCTGAATGATATATAATGACCAAAATAAATAGATGAATTACAAGGAAATATGAGCAGAGAATAATTTTGCATATCTAAATAATAATCATATAGTAAAATCAGTGTATTGCTTCATAGTATATTGTGGTTAAGAATTCACCTGACAGTCAGCAATCTCATACTTTAATGCATATGATACTTGCCTGAAAAATTATGGGTTTGATTCCTGTGGTATTTCAAGGTAAAAAAAAAAAAAAAAGAAGCATGACAGCCAAAATCCAATAAAGGTGCATATACCATGAATTAAGTATATTTCAATGTTAAAAATTGAAGCCATCTTTTAAATCTTTAAATAGACTTTCTTCTCCTACAAGTTAATTTACTGAATTTCCCACAGTTCCTGCTGCCTTCAAGTAAGCAAGTGGCTTTCATTGTACATACCCATTATGGCTACTTAATGCCTAATATTTAAATAATATCCTGATTTCTCAATTTGCAATGAAACCTGTGCAGAAACAAAAATGAATAAAAAACCCCATAAGTCTGCCATGGGTCATTTTTCCTATGAATTAGACATAAGTAATGATGACATAAGTAATACTTCATGTAGAATAAAATTTACTATTTTAAAGTCATAATAATTCTTACCATTTTATTTGAAAACTGCTAGAATGAATTGGAAATTTTTTGCAGAATGATTAATGAAAACAGTATATTTATTAGACGTATATTATGTGGAATATTTAATTTCACACTCATCTTCCTCACAGTATGTCATTGCCAGTCTGAGAGATAAGTAGAGCAATAGTCAATATTAATGGCTGTTGATCATATATATCATGCTGTAATTTGATTTGAAGTTGTAAAAAAGTGTAAGAGTTCCAAAAAGTGCTGTTTAATCCAGGCCAATTTAGAATCATTCCACTTTAAGGTGATTAACCTGCAATGGGTTCTTGATCTAGTACTACTAATTATATGCATAGTTAATACTTTTGAGTCCATTATTATACCAAGAGCAGGGTAGCCTGATACCAGGCAGCAGTAGAATGATAGCTATACTTAGTTTAACTGATCAAGGCTAGAAAGAAAAGCGTCTCAGGTTGTGAATCGAAATCTCTAAGTAGAATATTTTTAATTGTATGTATTGATTCTGAAAAACAGATTTTGTGTGTGAATATATTAGCTATTTAGTTCCGATAAGACTAATAGCAATAGCAACATTGTAGCACCAGTCATAACAAAGGTCTGAAGAGCTTTAGCTACAAGAATAACCAAAAATGGATTTGCAAATATCACTGAAATCTCTGAAAACTGTAAGAGACTTGTGACCATATAAATAGTTTCTCTCATATTCTATTAGATATCGCTCTCTACAAGGCAAAAAAAAATCATTAACTTTCTCCAATAATTTTTCAATTATACTAACTCAATGGAAAAATCTTGAGATTTATTTTATTTTGTTTTGTATTTTCTGGGGGAAGGTGGGGAGTGAAAAAACACCAGCCAAGGTCTATGCTATCTCCTTTAACCTGCCTATGAACATGTGAGCCTGAAGATCCAGATTCATTATGTGTTGCAGGAGTCATGTTCTGAAGCTTTCTTTGACTGGGGATGTTATTTAAATGATTGGCAGTTCATGTTCCAGCTGTGTTTCTAATTGAATTCTGTGCTGGTAGAGTCAGTTAAACTCAGTTTGAAAAGACCTAATACACAATGTCCGCCAGGAGATATAAAAAATGTGAGTACCTAATTTGCAGATCTGAAATTACTTCAGGGTAGATATAGATACTTAAGTAGGTATCTCAGCAAAGTTAGCTGTTCTAGTAAGAGTTCTAGCGATATGATTTTTCAGTAATGAAGAAAATAAAAAAGTTTTAATAATCAAAGAAGTCTAGGAAGGAGTTTTATGAATTATTTTATTTGAATAAAATAAATTTTATTTGAATATTTACCTATGCAGTAGTGCACCTGTTTAACTGGTTCATTGATAGGTATCACTGATATGGAGTTCATTTTCCCCACAGCAGCCCTCACGGTTCTGTCTTTGCATTGGTAGCTGGAAAGACGTTGATAACACACCAGTGTTTTGCCTACTCCTGCGCAGTGTTGCAGAGCATTAGCACTGTCTCTCCAAAATTGCTCACTCATGTGGGTTGGGGACAGGCAAGACATTGGGAGGGGTCTTTTTAGATATTCCATGTCATATGGAATCTGCTCAGCAACGAAGCAAAGAGAAAGGAGTGGGGTAGGTGTTCATCATAATGATGTTTGTCTTCCGGAGCAACAGTTACATTTGCTGCAGTCCTGCTTCCTGGGAAGGGGCCAGACATCACCTATTGATGAGAATTAGGGAATAAAATGCTCTGGTTTTCTTTGGTTTCTGTTGCAGTCTTTGCTGTTGTTTTTTTTTAAACCATTGTTATCTTGACCCCTAAGTTGGTTTTTTTTTTTCTGTCTTATTTTCTCCTCAGTAAGCTTTAATTAAGTTACTAAGATTTTGTGAAGCCATTTTTTTCTTTCTTTTTATTTCTCCTTATACACTCCACAAACCCCAGCAGAAAACAAAGATGAATCCCCTGTGGAGTGTGTCAGCTGTCACACAGGCTTGTCTTCCTTTAATGAGACCATAAACTCTTTTCTGCTACAGAAAGTCTTGCTTACATAAGCTGTAATCTATTTTCTGAATGGAAATTTTGTAAAGGCTGTCATTTCCTCAGATAGACATTAACATTTCTTACAGGGGCTTAATTTGGGATTAGATATGATCCTTAGGTTAGATTTCAAATTTATTTTTCTTCATAACACAAAAAAATCTTGTGGATTTGGGCCCTGATCTCAGAAGGTATGAAATATCCATTGTACAATTCAAAATGCCGCTATCCTTGGGATTTTCATAATCCATCTATTTTCTGGTTTACAGTTGCAACTATACAGAAAGCAGTATTTACTTTTTTATAATACTGGCTACTCACTAATCCTGCTTCATGACTGAAATTTACATTATTTTATGTTTCTCCTTAATTATTATACATACGAATTTAAACCAAAACCAAAACCAAAACCCAACCAAGCAAAAGAAAAAAAAAGAAAAAAGCACCATTCCATTAGTAAGTCCTAAGAATGTGGTTTTCCTGTGCATGAAGGCTAAGTTTATTCCAGAACACTTCATATGTCATTAAACAGCTTAAGCATTTTTTCAGAGTGGATTGATAGGCTATTAACTGGCATAAAAAGCAAAGACTTGTTATATCCCTGATGAAGTCTTTCCATCTCAGATGTCTTAGAAAGGCCTTGGATGAGAGATGAAGTTCAGTTCATCTAGCTCTGTCTACAGTGTCTATGGCTACATCTGACAGAGTCATCCAGAATGCTATTATGTTCAGTGGAGAGTGTAAGTGCTTCTACTGCACAATTCATTTTACCTTGCAGGAAAAGAAGACAAATGAAGAATTCATCTCAAAATTCCTGTTTGTCTCTATCTCCTATGAATAGAGATGACAACACACGTACGTATGCTATAGATGCCGAAAGCTCAATGGAATGAATTTTATGTGTCATTGTTTTGCATTCTATAGAATTTCAGTTATTTTACGTTGTATAGGATTTCATAGTTTATAAATTTTAATGTAGGAAATTCAAAATAATGTTCATGGTGAAAATATGATGAATGTCTATACAAGAATAATTCCAAATTATCTTTTAGTGCTCAATAAAAACATCTTCAACTCATACAGATATTTCTTTGAAAATGTGAAAGCAATCTTCAGTTGGAAGAAAATGAGATAGAAAAAAAAAAAGGAAAAATGATGATACAATTACACAAATTCATGACATCATGGCCACTCCTCTCAGTTCTGATTGGTAATATCCATAGATCTTTTTAGAACTTAAAAAAAAGAAAAAATTACCAGCAACTGATTATGACTTCAGGAATGGTCATGAATATTGTATGTTCTCCATGTAAGAAAACACTGAATATAACTTTTTGCCTCTCACTCTGAGAGGCAGTGATAAGTGAGGTTGAAGTATAGCGCATGAGAAGGATCTGTGACATCATAAGGAAGGTAAATAGGGAATAGTCTTTGAATTTGATTTTCTTTCCTTTTTTGTTGTTTATTTTATTTTTACTGCAGGCCACTATGAAATTTTTACGGGCCACTGTGAAATTTCTAGGCAGGAATTTCTAGAAAACTTCTAGCATTTAGCCTTCTTTCCCACCCACTTCCACACCCGTTTTACAGTCATACATCTCTGCCTCAGAATATCATATAGGTAAACATTAAGAAAGACATTAGACAAAACATGATGAATTCATCAGCTACTTGAATGATCTGGATGTAGCTGATGCAATTCATCTCTGCAATTGCTAGTAGAGATTTCCATGAAACTGAGAAGATACACTAAGAACTGCTGTGTAACTTGTGTCTTACGGATTTCTTAATGCCTCTTCTACTGGCAATTGTCATAAACAGGAAGGAAAAATATAAGGACAGTTATTCTGACTTGGTATTGTTCTCATTTTCTTATAACAAACAAAAAAAGAAATGCAAGTGAAATCTCATTGTGAAGTGTAAAAGTTCAAGTCAGTGAAGGATCTATTTCTCACTTTCAAGAATCTCTATCCAGATCTTACTCTATTTTCTTATTTCCTGAATAAAGAAGTAGATGCTCTACAAAACCTATTATTTAGCATCTAGTAAACTAAAAAACCTATTAAAATTTGCAAAATACAATTATGTTACATGTGTGAAAACTCATGGATGTTATATAAGGATGTTGTGTTATATAAGGATGAAACCTGAGTTTGTTCTAGAGTTACAATATATGAATGCTAGGGCTGTGCCTATTTTTATAGCCAGTGCACTTAGCCATCAATTCCTGGAGTCATACAAAAACTTCTCAGCTAATTTCTGCCTAGTGAGACAATTGAAAGGCTTAAGAGCTGTTTATTGATTGCAACCCTAGCAGACTTCATGACTGACTAGTTGTTACATGAGTGCTCCAGGTGGATCTTTGGGCAGTCGCCACGTTCCTGCTTTGCATGGATCAACTGATAATTACTACTTCTAGGCTTAACTGTGTTGTTTAATATCCCAGAAAATCTGCAGAAAACCTGGCCATCCTAGAGACTTCTGTAGCAGTTGCTATGGTACAATTGGTCACATTATACATATGTATTTTTAAACAGTGAGTAGAAACTGTTCCTGAAGATACAGAATTGCCATGTAAGACAGCTTTTTCCGTGCAGTTAACACAGAATGTATTTTGTACATATCTCAAGACAACAAGACAACAATGCATGCAGTCATAACTGAACTAAAGTTTTATGGGCTTTTTCAACACCTACTCAGTTTATGACTGAATAAAACATATAATGCTGATTCACATTTGAAATACCATTCTTAGTTGGGGGAGAGGGGAGGGGGGCGAGGGGGGAACTGGATTTTGCTGCATTTTCTTGTTGGATGAGAAAGACAAAGCAGCATGATTTTTTTTCTGTCTCCTAGGGAAACTGTGATGCATACTTGAACTTTCTGGTGTTCCTTGTGGTCCCATTACCCTGTTCTATCCTTTTAGTGAAGATTCTTTGCTTCCCCCTTCTGTCTCATGTTCTTCTTATCACTGATTCTAGATTTATAAAAAGCGATGTGGAAAGGAAGGCATTGCAGTTGTCTTCAGAACAAATATAAACCTTCTTCTAGCTTTAGCTGATTTTGGGATAATTTTCAGTTGTACTGCACAAAAAGACACTCATATGTTACAGAATAAGAATTTACTGCTTAATAGACAAATAACTACTTGGCAATCTAGTTTGTTTAGGCAGTTATTTTTTCTCTGATAGTCTGTCATTCAACAAGATCTTTAAAAATCTATCCACAAGAGAATCTAAGATAAACATTTTCAGTCTGAAGTGGAGACATTTTCCCTGCTTGGAATTTCAGTTTGGTTTAGGAAGAACAAACCCATGATTTCAACACCAGAACTGGTGTGGTCTGTTTTTTTGTGTTAAAATATTTCTCTCAGAAAATGCCTTATTCTTCTAGAAAAATAATAGAACTGTAGTTTTGACTCAAGTAATTCTTTCCTTACACCTTCAGAGACCCATGAACAGTTTTGAAGCAGAGAGACTATTCGGGGTTTCATATTTATATAGAAAAGCCTTCCTTCTCGCTGAGATTATCAATCTCAGTTGCCAAAGGAAAAAAAAAAATCAGTATCTGCTTATCGGATGAACAAAATAAAACTAAGTATAAAGTCAGTTGGGTATTTTTGAAAAGATACCTTCCCACTCATTCTCCTACTCTTACAGGTCAAAAAAGAAAGACTGAGAGGTAAAACACCTAAACATGCATCATGGAACCTTATAAAGACTGAGCCAATTATCTTTAATGAACGTTAGTATGCTTGCTCAGATTACAGCCAGAGTGTAGGTTATTTTAAGATCATATAGCTTAGAGAAATATAGTTTCACCATTTGAAAACTGTATATTTTTACCACATTTACTTATGAATATGTTAAATTCTCAGCATTATTGCTCTATAGTTGCATGAAGTCATTTGTAAGAGCAAGTGTACAATTATGTTGTAGCTTGCTTTCTGATGGAGTGAACATCCAGTAAACACTTAAACACACTACAGATGAGTCAAGTACTCAAGGTTATGTTTAGATGAGACATATGTTAGCTGCTTTAAAGTAACTGTACTTGTGAAGAGACTCTTAGATGTAATTTTTATTATTTCTTGGTCATTGCAAGTTTCTTATTATCGATACCATTCTTATTCTTTACATTGTTAATGAGGAGAGAACCACAGTGTGTTGAATACTGCTTGAGCATTAGCTATCCAAAGTCCATGACCTAAAATATAATAATTTAAATTGTCAGTGCAATGGATTTCTCTCTGCCTTAAATGTTTGATCAAGCAAAAATAATTGGTTTAGATAACTGAATAAGAAAATGAAAAAAAAAAAAAGTCCAGTAAGCAAAACAAAATTGACTCTTTTTGATCTTTCTTGCCAGCAGTTTTGCAAGAAGAGAGTAAAATCATGTATAATGTCCTTTTTTATTAATTATCTAGGTCATCCCTTTATATAAAATCTTATTATTAAAAACTAGACTAATATCACTTCACAGTGGAGGAAGTTAACTGAACGATATTTGACCCTTTCTCTATAGAAACTCATTGATTTACATGTTATGTGTATAATACATATTACACATATGTTACCAAAATGAGGTAGCCCCCTGTCAATTATTGATCCAAAACACACACATGTTCTACGAATTTTTTGGTTTCATTAAGGCAGATCTGTCACATATGTGACTACAAAACTGCAGGAGCTGTTTTGTTGTTCACTTTCTCTTCTGTCAAATCACATGAGAGCAAGATGAGGATGATATGGGAGTTGTACATTAGGTATACTAGTTGTAGCTGTTAACACAGTTTACCTTAAAGATAGAGAAAATTTAGTAGCTGAATAGCAGCAAGTTCCTTGCAAATAATGTCTAGCAGACATTTGCACATGAGCTAGAAAAGTATCCAGTTAATCTGTAAGGAAGTTATGAAGAAATGCAGGTATAATTCAGAGCCCGAGACCTAAATTCTCTCCTTCCCAAATAGAGGCAGATTAGGCAATAATTTCCGCAGTAGGGCCTCTGCTATGTCCTGGTAGGACTGAAAGGAAAAACCTAATTCTTTATGCCCAGAAACTGTCAGCAAAGGAACAGGAAGCCCTGTTATTGCCAAGGGTTGGAGAGAACTCATTCACTTTGTGCTGCTCATCCAAAAGGCAACAGACAGCACCAACGTTTGAGCTACAGCATGAACTTGATTCAGGACTGCAGTGATAACTGGAATGGTTAATGAAAGGCCCTGCAGTTTATAACTGGTTTTGAAGTCCCTGGAAACATTGAAGGCTATGTTGGATGGGGTTCTGAGCAACCTGATCTAGTTGAAGATGCCCCCACTTATAGCAGAGGGGTTGGACTAGGTGAACTTTAAAGGTTCCTTCCAACACAAACTACTCTATGAATCTATGATTCCAAATTCTATATTGGAAAGCATGAATAAATAGTCAAAATCAAACAAAGTGTTAAACTTTTTTAACCAGCTGCCTAGCAAAATCATTATATGAACTTCTGTAGAGGTGATGCAAACACTGAATATGAGAAAAATTAATCCCAGTCATGACTGGAAGGACTGTACCTAAGATAAATATTTTTTAAAAAATCTCAGCAAGGAACTTAAAGTTCTTAAAATATATTTGCTTTTATGTTCAAATTATAATCTAAATTAAAAACATTCCCTCCAAGCAAAAAATGAAAAGAGGAAATAGTAAACCATCACATAATGTTCATTGTAATTGATATGACACAAGTTATTTAAATTATTTATGAGACTGTTATACAATGCAACTGTCAAGGATCAATCTTAGCCTTAAAATGTAATGAATTCTGAATACTTTCAAACCTTCCTCATAAACTCTGCTTTTCTGTATCCACTGAAAACTGTGCTTTTCATGCACTAATTAGGGTGTTGGTGGGTTAACAAGAGTATGGATTTCATATGGTGCACCTACATGCTCAGAAGGCTTAAGAAACATTTGAATTTAAATCCAGAACTTTTTTCCTCAGATTTTTTCTAACACCTTTAACTGTTTTTAGGTATTGTACTGAAGACTTTTATTTCTGAGACTGCTGCAGCTCTTCAGTGACATATACACAAATATGATCTGCACATTGACACTGGTTACAGACATACGTGACGAAGCAGGAAGCATTACTGAAAGGAACAAAATTGGCTCTGCCAACTTGTTGGTTCTTTAAACTTTTGGGTTGCCTGAGATGAACAGACCTTTTTAAGAATATATGTTACCTGAGAAAATAAAACCAAACCAAGCCAAAAAAGTTCACCAAAAAACCACAACAGCAAAAAATCTAGCTTCTGAGAAAATCCTGTAAAAATAGGAGAATAAATAAAAAACTTGTATTATTTGTATATTTTGGGAAAACCATATAGAATGTTTCAGATAGGAAAGAATTCTAATGAGAGATTCATAAAATGTAGAAAAAGAGTTTTCAGAATACATACTTTGTAATAGCAATAATTGTTTTTCATAGTCATCTTTCCTCAGCACTAATTTTAGTGTTCCCTTGAAATCTGACTAGGAGGTATTTATAGAACTTCAAAATATATATTGAAGGGTACTGGAAAAGTATAATTTCACCTTAATTTTGGATTTGGTGACAAATTGCATAGGTTGTAGGTGAGAAAGAAAAAAAAAAGAAAAACTATCTACTAGGATGTCTTCATTTTAATCAAAAGCTTTTTAAACTCTTTTGGAGGAGCTACTAGCTATTGAAGTTTCTTACTAGATGTTCTAGGTGAAGATTCAAAAGTACTTTGGATCCTAATAAATTCTGCGCTGTTGATCACAACAGATGTTCTGCAACTATTTTTAGCTACCTGAAAGGGCACAGTGTAAACCCATCATAGTGCTTTCTTCACAGTCTTCACATGGAAAATATATCAATCATGATAGCGATTCCATACAAAGGAATTCTATAGGACCAAATGTTGTGATGTCAGTGATGTGTCTGAAGGTTTCTATTGAGTTATTGTAGTCAAAAGACTTGACTGCATATGCACTCACTAAAATTACATATGACTCATCAGAGTACTACTGACCCTGCATATATGACAATGTTGCTTCTTGACATTGTGAAGAGAGAATGACACTAGAGACAGGGAAGAAAAGCCTATTTCTGTTTCATTCATGCTGTTGAACCAAAGAATTTTGGACAGTATGAGCACAGAAAAAGATTACTTCGGGAAAGGCATGGAAAAAATTGTTTCTGTTGACATTCTAGTAGTGATGGTACTAATTTTTATGTTCTTTTTATTCTGTGGTACAGAATCATCGTTCTGATATGGTAACATAATATGACTTTTCAAGACTCATCTAGGGAAAAAAAAAAAAAGAAAAACATCTAAAGGCATTTAGATATCTAAAACAAGTGCAATCATTTGTGTTCCAAAGATGCTGTTGTTTCTTTATTGACTGTAGAAGTACTGTAGATGGCTAGTTGAGACTAAATATTGAAATTCATGTAATTTTACATAAAGGATTTTAGATATCTTTAAATTTAAATGCAGTAATGAAGTATAAGTAAGGTGACAGCTATCTATAGGAAAATGCATATATGCAACCTATCACTATGGAAGCATTCCAATTTTTTATAAGATTTTTTTAACATGTAAAATTAATTTTAGAGTAATAACATAGTTTAGGTTGAATTACGGTCACCTAAATTAATTCTTTCTAGTATTGCTTTATGGAAAATCTGTTTGTTTGTTGAGGGTTTTTTTCATGTTCATAGCTTAGTAGTGTTTTCTGGCTCATCAGCCATGAAGGCTTTTTCATGTATTTCACAAGCCTAACAGTAAAAGCCTTGCCAAACATTCTCTTAACTATGGTCATTGCTGTTGATGTGCCAAGGCACACAGCCAGTACAAGTCCCAATTATTTTCCTTCCCCAGGCAATAAACATTTTCACCTCACTTCCTACTCTCCTCCAATTCATATAGTGAGTCATGCAAACCAATCAAAATTGGAGTGAAGGAAATGGTGCCCCATTGCAGGCATTTGTCCAGGCAGTTGATTGCACAGGCAGAGCCTGAACACAGCCAAGTAACACTATACAAAATCAAGCCCACTTTTAATCCACTGCCTTCCTCCCATGGGACACAAAAGCTGAACGTGCTGGAAGTGTCACCAAAGGGTCGAGTACAGGATGGTTAAAGAGAGAAAAATAGCAAATGAATGAGCACAGGATCAAGAGAAATGGAAGGAAGGGGGGAAGTGAGGAAGGGAGGAAGGGAGGGAGGGAGGGAGGGAGGGAGGGAGGAAGGAAGGGAGGGGAAGATGTGGAGGAAGGAAATGGAAGATGTAAAGGAAGGAAGGAAGGAGAAGGAGAGAGGGTGGTAAAAAGAGACAATGAAGTGAAAGTTTTGTCTAAAACCCCCTTATTTATCTAATTTCACATCAGTATCTCTTAACATGCTTCTCCATTTAGATGAATAAACAATTGAATCTTGAGCTTACTAATGATGATCAAAGGGCTGGAGAACCTCTTCCATGAGGAAAGACTAAAAGAATTGGGATTGTTCAGCCTGGAGAAGAGGCTTCAAGGTGATCTAATTATGCGCTTGCAGTACCTAAAGGGGGCCTTCAAAAAAGGTGGAGAGAGACTATTTACAAGGGCATGTAGTGACAGGACAAGGGGGAATGCCTACAAACTGACCGAGAGTAGGTTTAGCTTAGATACCAGAAAGAAATTCTTTACTGCAGGAGTGGTGAAGCACTGGAAGAGATTGCCTAGAGAAGTTGTGAATGTCCCATTCCTGGAAGTGTTCAAGGTCAGGTATGATAGAGCTCTGAGCTACCTGGTCTACTGAAAGGTGTCTCTGCAGGGGGGCTGTAACTAGATGTTCTTTAATATCCCTTGAAACCAAATTATTCTATGATTCTATGATTTGGCATGGGTTGCAGCAGTAGATTCTCTGCTTTCGTACTTGGAATATCTCCTTTTCCTTCTCTGATCTTGGTGTCTGCAGGGCTTTTTCTCTTTTGTACCCTTTCTTAATTATGTTATTGTAGAGAAACTTCCAATGTCACTGACTGTCTCAGCTTTGGCTAGTGGTGAGTCTCTCTTGGAACCAGTTGGAACTGGCTGGAAATGTCTTATTTAGGGACAGTTCCTGGTGTCTTATGACATCAGCCACTCCTGCAGCCCCCAGTCCACTACTAAAACCTTGACATATAAACACAATAGAGTGGTCTTGTTGCATATTTATGTATATGTATTTCTGAAAAAATTATATGCAGTTGAAGTAAATAATTTCTGTTCATATGCCAAGTAAGATTTTTTTCCCTTAGGGAGTTAAATTTTGTGAGCATTAAGTCATAGTTCTCACAAATACAACTGACTAAAAATTCAGAGAGATAAATCAATATATTGTATGGAACTGAACTCAGTTATAAAACTGATAGTGTCTGATTTGTTTAGTGTTTTTTTTTCTTAATTATTACTTTTTATTTCTCCGAACTTGCAGATGTTTAAGCTATAATGTATGAACTGCTCAGGGACTATAGGGACATCTTCTAGATCAGTTTTTCCTGATGCAAGAGCCTTTACCTCTTGCACACTGCTACCAAATCTAGGAATTCTTGCTGTTTGGTTACAAAGATAACATGCTTTGATAGAATAAATCATTTTATCTCCCATAACAGTCTGATATGAGGGAGATATATATATATATATATGTAGACCTTACGAAAAGTTTTATTTCATTGTCTGAAAAGATTACCAAAGAAAACTTACAGCAGTGAGAGTCTAGAAGACTTCTGTGGAACTTCTGAGTTATAAATGAAAACAGGTCTGCATGCTACAGAAATTAAAACTGACATCAAACTTTTCCTAAAAAGCAGAACAAATGTTTCATCTATGACCTGCACAATATGTAACCCAAGGCAACATTCTGGGGAATTTGATGTTCAGGAGTTGGAAATCTGGTAATTGATGAAGAACACAGAAAATATAATAATGTTGAGATGTGACATGACAGTAAAAGGGTGAAAATAGGCATCAAGGGTTTGAACAGATATGTGTGTCCTTATAATAAGTGGAAGAAGTAAAGAAGTGGGATTAGATTCCTTGTACAAGAGTTGTGGGAGCAGACTGTTTGGTTGTTTGGTCAGTCTCTTTGTGGGTTTTGCGGTTGCTTTTTTTTCTTTTTTTCTTTTTTTTTTTTTTTGGTGTGTTTGTGGGTGTTTGTTTTCCCCAAAATGACTTGTAATCTGTTAATTGGTTTAAATAAAACATATTAAGTTCTTTGACCCTTTTCTTTATAAAAAAAAATGCCTATTATAGAAATTGAAATGCCTGTATTACTTGACTTAGTTACTATTCTACAGAGAAAAACCCCAACTTAGTTACTACTCTACAGGGAAAAACGCCATAAACCTTCCCCTTTCTGCAAATGCTTCTTTTACCACAGTTCAACGTATTTTTGATAAAAGATTTTCTTTCCAGTTCCTTTTACTTTCATCCTATGGAAAGACTTGTATTTCACTACGCTAGAAAATGAACACTATTTATTATGGCCAGGATCCAGTAGCTGATTTTTTTGGTTTTACTTATCATTTAAATAAGAACTAACATGGGCAGTTTGACTTAGTCTATATAGTCCCTATATTAAAAAAGGATTCCTTTATTACAGGCACCTCGTTTGTCTTCAGAGTTTTAAAATTAATTACTTTCTTAGTTGTAATTCAAGGGTTTTCATGCCTTCTCTTTAAGAAAAACTGATGGATTCAGTCCTTTCCAGAAAATGAAATATTAAACTTCTGTTGATCAAAAAACCCCAAAATAGTTGAGCAAAAAATTTAGATAATTTTGCTATTATATTCATTAAAAGTATTTTTTATTTACCTTTTAGCTTTTTTTGTTCAACATCCTTTTAAATCCCTGTCTTCTGTAAACTGTATTGCAATGCAACCACTAGGAAACAGAAAGTAAGTTAAGAAAAGAAGGATTCAAATTACTCAGAAACTGTGCTGTTAATTAACAATTACAAGATCAGTGTGTGCAAATTGAAATAGGTCTCAGGCTTCTTACCTTGGCAAAGGTTGATGATGTGCAGATGTGAAGGGAACACCTTTATCAAGGATTCAAGTAGGGAAAATTGTGATGCCTGATATAACTGTCCAGAATACAGATGAATTCTGTTCATTTCATTCTGCTTATAAAATGCTTTGCTATGTTGACATTTGGAACCCTGGAGGACAGCCACACTTCAGTGAACTGATGTTAGATATTGGTTCAGCTGTATCAGTTCTGCTGGAACTTATTTACTAGCTAACAAAACCTAAATTACATTGGAAGCTTATTTGAAGAAAGCAATCCTTGTGCTTCATTGCCCTAGTTAAATGCACTGCTGATTCACTACACTTGTCTACACATGTAATTCTTCAGAGAAACCTATTTTTAGCAGCTACAAAAAAAAAAGTATTAAAAAAATCACCAGTTGTTTTTTTGTTGTTGTCTATTAGAAGTGTTCTTCATGTAACAGAGATGAAAATAATAGCATTACTTTGATTATGTGAACCAGTTAAAAGTTAACCTGAAAATGTAAAAGGTATCCTGCCTCCCTGACACCTACCACTTTTAAAGAGCACAGTATCCCAGGAGTCCCATGTCACTTCTACTAGCCTTTTGTGAATGAGTGATGTCCTATGGTTTCTCAAATGCAACTGAAATGAGATTTTAAAGAAATGGGCCAAGTCTGTCCTCAAACAGTAAAGTTCTGAAGTGCAAGACCATAGGGAGGGGCTGGCTATCAGAGGCATCAGTAGAGTCCTGCTGGCTCTGTGAGTGTGTGAAGGTCTGTACTGGAGTGGGTCTGTGTCTTGGGGATCACATGTTCATCTTCCAATAAATGGCAGACTTAGCATAAGGGAAGAATACTATCTCTATCTGTAAAGAAACCAGGGGAGTAAAAAGTAGGGGGAAAAGATCTTGTTAAGTAAACAAAGCCAATTCTAGCTAAAGAACAAACAGTTGAAAACTGGTCATGAAGTCAAATTGCATTTGGGATTTATTTTCTAATCCTCAAGAAAGGGAACTTCACCAATAGCCTTGCAAAAACTTTAGTGAAGGCATTCTATTTTTTGAAAGAGAGAAATCTCAGTTTACAGGCCTCTATCTCAAGTTTCTGTTTAAATTATCAAGACACCTGGGGAAATAAACAATAAGACATAAGGATAAGCTTAAAAGACAGGCTAAATCATTATCAAAGGAGAAAAGCATGGCTTTCACATCTTTTCAAGTATCAAATATGTGGAGCTGACAAAAGGTATGTGAGCACCAACATGTGACTTATTCTCTTGGTTTATGGTATGGTATGGTATCTATGGAAGGAGATTATCTTCTCAGCCCTTACACTGATAATATGCTTGCACTAGATAGGAGGAAAACTTTAAAAACTATTTATATAATTTCCTGGTTTTGTTGTATAAAAGAAATAATAGGATGTCCCTTCAACAATCAAGTCGTAATTCTGTAAGTTTCAGAAGTTCAAGTAGTTCTAATTAAGAACTGACTAACCAAATTAGTGTCTCATAATGCATATCCTAATAACAGGAAACAGATACTACTAAATCTTGATGAGTGTTATTGTGAATGCCTGGAGCCACCACAGATAAACAGTGTATATTAATATCATGTTCACTCAAATTGGATACTAGTGCTGTCTGCCACAGGGACCACCTAAGGCAAAAAGCTTGCTTACATACCCTTATTTCTATAAATATTTATGTAGTAATATACCAATTCCGTTATGTTTTATGTAGTAGCTCATGCAAGGAGGGAGAAATTCGCTTTATTAATGTCTTGGTTTCTTCTGGGACAGAGTTTATTCTCTTCTTAGTAGCTTAGTACAATGCTGCTTTTTGGCTTTATTATGAGAAAGACATTGGTAACACATTGATGTTTCGGTTTCTGCTAAGTAGTGCTTGCCCTCAGTCAAGAATTTTTCGTTGTCTCTGCTAGTGAGGAGCTCCACAAAAAGCTGGGTGAGAGCATGGCCAGGACAGATGACTCGAACTAGCCAAAGGGATATTCCACACCATAGAACATCATGCCCAGTATAGAAACTGTGAGAGTTACCCAGGAGAAGACTCATTGCTTTTTAGGAATGGGATGGGTATTGGTCAGTGGGTGGTGAGCAATTATATTTTGCATCACTAGTTTCTATTAGGTTATGTTGATCTCATCACCTCTTATTATCATGACTATTAATATTTATAAAATATTTAGTATTGGTAGTATTTTATTAATAATTACATAAGTATTATAAATATTATAATATTTCAGTTCAATTATTAAACTGTTCTTATCTCAGCCAATGATGTTTACCTTTTCTTTCCAATTCTCCTCCCCACGAAGACTGAGTGTTTTTCTGGTACTTGTCAACTGAGTACTTACCTGTCAAACTGTGATAATTAAGGAAACCAATACAATATTGTAGAAGTAAAATATTTCTTAGATAGACTCAAAGAATCACAAAATGATTTTAAATGGTTTGGGTTGAAAGGGAAGTTTAAAGATCACCTAGTTCAATGTGTTGGCTGTGGGCAGGGATACCTTCCGCTAGACCAGATTGCTCACAGCCCCATCCAATCTGGTGTTGAACACTTCCAGAGATGGAGCATCCACAACCTTTCTGGGCAACCTGCCCAGTGTCTCACCACTCTTACAATAACAGAATTTCTTCCTCATGTCCAATCTGAACCTACCCTCTTTCAGTTTGCCTTCATTTATAAAAGTCCATTTGCACATATTGTGAACTTAACCTTTTTTATCCTCATTAAATACCCAGAAATTCATAGGGAAATTCAAAATTTTTAAGAGGTATGTACTCTCTTAAATGTAATTTCAAAGCAATTCTTATTCTGGAAAATGTGGTAAGTGTGAATGCAAGTCAGGGCAGGATTTAGTGCTATCTTTTTCTTTTTTTTTTTCCTTAAAAAGAAAAGCCAAAACGGTAAGGTAAAGCCGTCTGTATATGCATTTGTGATAAACTACTCTGCAAACTTGGATATGTTGTGTAACAAGAGAACACTAATGTTTATCAGAAAGCCATGTTAGGAAAGTTAATTAAGTAATGTCCAAGCAGTGATACTGAAATGCAAAGCAGAATGTAAATTCAGAACATTATTTTTATTATTATATCACAGTTTTGTCAAGTGTTTTTTCGTCAAAATTTGCCAAACTTCTGTTCAGACACATGCCCAAAGAATCTTTGAAGCAAGCTGTTATACATTTGAAGTGCATAATTAAGATTAAACATTACAGATGACAAAATGGTGTGGTAAAATGCAGACTTCTCATACATATTTCAGAATTAACTTATAAACGCCATATATAATTTTCTGTATGCTGTTGTGACACATTAAGTGAAGGCCAAATTCAGACAGAGAGCTTTGGGGATTTGTTGATCAAATTACTTCTAATCTGAAATACATAATGAGACAGCCCTGCAATGTGTTTGTACATGTATTGTATTTTTATATTCAGCAAAGCTAAACTGATCTTTGCAACTGGCTGTAACTCACCTCATGTTTCAAAAAGGAAGTGTAATAAAGGACAAAGATCCTCATCAGAATTCCTGAGACTGGACAGAGAATCATGCCTCATGCCTCAGTGCTTCTGTAATTGCAGGAAAAAGAATAACCCAGTCTTTCTCAGGATTAACCTTGGGAAGACTATCCAATAACAGATTGACTAAATAGGCTGGAAGTTCATCTTATCAGTCAGAGGGAATAAGTACTGTAAAATAAGTGATACATATTAAGTAAATATAGTATATGAAATGCAGGCATATTGAAGTTGAGCACACTTAGAAGCTTCTTATGAGGGACTTCTGATAAGTCGCTTATCAAAGTGTCAAAGAACCCCAACCTATAAAGACAGAACCAAATAAAATATTATTTTAAATTCCGTGTTTTTATTTTTTGCTCAGTTTATTAAATATCAATCTAGATAATTAATTTTTCCTTACATGAACCATTTAAGTCTATAATATTATTCGAAGTATTAATAATTTTATTCATTTTAGTAAATATAGTCAGCTCATGATTGCCATATACCTCACTGTGTGAAAACTTGTTTATCATGCATTCAATTATAAAAACTAATTTCATATGAAAATTTTTAACTGTTTACAGCTAATTACATCTTTGTTACTCAACATGTTTTACTCGAAAATCCAGAAAGTTATAAATGCATGTTTCGTTAATAAAATCACTTTTTTTATTTTTTAATCTGAATTTACAGCCTAAAATAATTACACTTTTTTGTAAGAAAACCAAATTTAAAGTTTGTTTTCATTAATGAGAATATTTTTTTTGATACAGCAATAATTTGTGATACAGCAATAATTTGTGATACAGCAATAATTCAAGACGTGTTGTCAATAATTTTAAATTTACTTCTGAGTCACCACAAAAGACAGTTATGACTGTGAATGTATGTAAAGAAATAGACAAGTATTAATATTTTTAGAACATTATTGGAAAGTTTAAAGCATTACATGCTTTAATTGTCTATAAATCCATAAGTCTAAATAATGAGTTATTACATCCTTAAAGTAATTAATGCCATTAGTCTGATAATATATCTGAAGAGTGCAGGCAGAGTCTATATTAACAATATGACTGTCTCAGGGAGCTTATAATTAAAATTATCTTAACACATAATATTGGAGAAAATAATTGCATGGCATATAGTATAGATGTATTACCACATGAACATCACAGAAGTTCCAACATGATTGTATCTGCTTTGGCCAGGAGTGTGTCCCTCTTAGAGCCAGTTGGAATTGTTTCTGTCTGCCATGGAGACAGCTCCTGTTGTCCTTTAACAGAAGCCACCCCTGAAATCCACCCCCACTGACAAACCTTGCCACATGAACACAACACAGTTCATTATGTTCACTATAAGGTGCTAAACTCTCAGATCATATTTCTGTTAGACTCCCAAAATGTAGCAATCATTTTCTTGTCTTTGGGAATAAGAAAATGAGTAAGCCAGCTAATCTCCCCATAGCACAAGATGTAAATACAGAGATAGTATCAATCCATTGGGAAGTCAGAAAGAAAATGCATTCTACATGTAATATATGTAATGCATTTAACCGTGCTGGAAGAAGTCTTTTAAAATCGTTATTTCAAACTAACTTTAGAAATATTGTTTGTCTTAGTCAGAACTACTTTAATTCAGGATCTAATGACATTGACATTTAGGCTAGGTTTTCTCCTGTTTCTGGACCTATAAGACAAAAACTCTCCAAGCACAAGGGAAGAAAAATTTGAGTTTTGGTTTTGTGGGGGCTATTTTTTTTAATTTTTTTTAATCCCTTCTTGAGTTATTTAAGGGAATAGTGTTACAAATGAACTCTGGTTTGTTTTGACTCTCTGGCAATCAGTTACATGTTTATGATTCTCGAAAACTATTTTGTATTAATTTCACTAAGCCTCAGCTAATAAGAATGAACTTAATCTGACAAAGATGTCATTTGAAAAGTAACATTGATTGATACATAGTTCAATGTTCTTTTTTCAAACTAATCATCTGTGCATGATGCAGTTTGTGATTCAAATGCTTGATACAAAACACTGTAATAAACTAAAAAAAAAACAAAACACAATTGCCTCAAACTGTTAAGATTGCAGAAAAACTTTGCCCACAGTGGCAAACTGTGTAAAGAAGCAACTGCTCATCTACTGTGACTACTGAATCACACCCCTGACTCGAATATGCCTCCATAGATTCCTGAAACCTTGGACTAAGGTGAGTTAAGTTACCTGACAGGAACTTGAGACAAGATAAAGGTGGTACTATTGTCCAGGTGTTATCTCAGGGCCAAAGGGAAGGTATATGAGGCTGGGGGAGAATAACGTATCCACAAGGAAAGCCAGCTCAGCAGCTGTGCTGAAAATCAGCTTTCACTGGGTCCAGTACCCACCACCTCAAGACAAGAAATCCACCGCTTTAAAAGAAGAGAAAGACTAATCATGGGACAAATTAGCATTAGAAGTGAGTGGTGACATCTTTTGACTTAATCTGTCACTCTTTCATTCTCTCTCCTCCCCTCCATTTCCTATTTCTTTCTATCTCTCTCTACCTCAAATTTATTGTTAAATAAAATCCATATTATTGACTTAGGCATTTGGTCTTGTTTGCACCTTAATTTTGGAAGAGGCATCTCTCAATAATTGCATTTTAACAAATATCAAAATACTTTATGTTCTTATATTTTTATATATATTTTTTCATTGGTCCTTGTGACTGCATGGTGGAATCGCTCCCCCCTTCCCGTTCCCTCCCAGCCACATGGTCCCAAGATATCCCAGCAAAGAGACACACAGAGACCGCAAGAGAGGGAAGCAGAGAGAGAGTTTATTCACATGGTCAGGGGTATTTAAGGGCCTTTAGGGGATGTTGGTCACAGCCTATAGGAATCAAGGGTTAAGAACCAATGGGGAAAGGGTTAAAAAAGGACAAATAAGGGGGGTTTTCACATCGCCTGGCCAAGGTAAATATCTACATAGATAAGAGTTTTCTCTCAAGGGGTCTTGGGAAGGAGAAGGGTGGCTCAGGGAAAAAAAAAAAAGCAATCCATTTTACAATACAGTAAAAGAAGCATTCTGTATGGTTTCTTCATCTTCTTCAGAGACCCGTCTCCTGCATGATTTATTCCACTTCTGATATTGTGAGTCTATTTCTACAGGTCCTTGTTTTTTTCTTGGACATCCTCCTCCTCCCTTTTAAAATATATTTCCACATGCAACTTATTACAGTAGTGCATAACAGCTATCATTGATAAACTCTTGTTTATGAAAGCATTTCATGAATGTACTAAAATGAAAAAATGAGCGTCATGTACAGGCTGCATATAGGAAAAAAGAGAGAATCTTATAATGTTCTTTTGTCTTTTGTTCTTTTGTTTTTTCCTTTTGATTGTAAGTATTTGTATCTAAGAGGAACACTTCAAATAATAGAAAAGCTTCAATAACACTGTCAAAAACACCAAACAAAAAAAAAAAGTCACCACCAAAAAAAAAATCTATTCTTTGTTAATGATTATTTAAAATTAATTAATTTTCAAGAAACAAGAGCATAATAGGGAAAAAAATATCCCACTATAACTGTGATTTTGCATTCATGGTTTATCATACCACTGTGGGATTATTTGTTAACTTGTATTTAATATAATGGTACAATAATAAATGTGTGCACTTGAAGGTGCTATTAACAGTGCATTGTGTCTTCATCTAAGAAAGGTTAGAATAATTGATTCTTAACATTATATAATGTATTAATAAATTACAGATCAGGAAAAATATATTAATTACTGATGAATTATTACTGAAAATCACCATGTAACTTGTCTGAAATTGCAATATAATTATATTTTAATTGCAATCTACTTCTTAAGAATATGATTTTAGCAAGAAAAAAATTCCAGTACAGAACATATTGCACAAATAAATCAGGAAACTTCTAAATCCTTTGAAAATTCTGTCCTTGTGAAACATTCAAGATTTTTCAGGTGCCTATCAATAAAGAAGCCAAAGTTAACAGAGATATTTGGAATTTAAAGTCAGTTACTTGGAGACAATGGTTTGCTGCTGGTGATTTGTCATCAACCAAATGGAAGGGGAAACTGCAATTCTTCTCTAAAAATCTGGCATATTCTTTTGTAAGGATATAGTTTGCAGTATTAACACACTTACTACGTGAAGTAGAACACACACACACACACACAAAGTAGTTACCAAAACACATCAGTTTGATTCCAGGGTCACTTATTGATACTTATCTCTTTTAAAAATATATTATTTTTATGTACTAATTGTGAGGACATGAAGGCAAATGACTAGACTCTGGCTTGAGGTTTAGCTAAAGAACAAACATGAGAAACTCTTGACCCTGACATAAGAGAGGTTTGAACATGGCAAATAACAGTGAGAAAGGGACTGAAATTAGAGACCCAAAACACTGGTATCAATATATCAAGGTATATGAGCAAAGAAGTATGAGAAAACAGAAAGAAAAGAGGGTAAAAATGGCTGGTCAACTGTATGCAAGCACATTTGTTTGGACACTTCCCCTGACCACCACAATCTGTCCTATCTTCTTATTGAATCATATTGCAAACTGGGGGTTTGTGTGATCTTAGTCTTTATGTGTGTGTGTGTGAAGAGAGGTTTAGATGCTGGCAATTGGAGAAACTGACTGTTTAGAGCCAGCTTCTGTGTGTATGTGTAATTTGTTAATAAATGACCAACCAATCAGCAGGAGATGCACATCTGATAAAAAACAGCCCTTGATCCAATTACTTTAGAAATGATCTGGGTTATGGGCACGGGCATGGGCATTAAGCAGACTTGCATAATGTCATCTTAATATTTCATGGATCTGTGTCTGTGGTTAGCTTGTAATTCTAGGTAGATTGGGTGGAGGGCACATGTACATCCACTAGTGAACCTTAGTCCTAATCAACTGGAAAGAACAGCCCTGTGCTACTTGTGTTCATGTTTATTTGGGAGCAGCTGGTGTTCATGTGGGTGTTGTTAAACCAGTGCTCTGTGTTGAGCCAAGTTAATGCACTCTGTCCGCTTGCATGTTCATGCATTTGATTATCTGCCTCTGCAGTGTGGGCTCCAACCTGCTGCTTTGCCAGACATGAAAAAGGTCCTGTCAGCAGCCACTTCCTCCTCAGTGTTAGGGTTTGATGTAAACAGCCTAGGAAGAAAAAGAAAACAAAAACAAAAACAAAAACAACAAAAAAAACCCAAACACAAAACGACCAAAAAACCCAAAACAACAACAACAACAAAAAAACCCAAACCAACCAAACAAAAAAACCCCACCAAAGCTGAGTTCTGAATTTCACTGGGAATTAACAACTCCTTAGCATAAATTCTCTGTCTCATGTAAAGTTATCCAATTTTGAATCACTAATTTAGTATTTAAAAACAGAAGGCATTTAGTTATCATCTTGACTTTGGCATAGTTGAATGCATATACATGTAGGTGTGAATAGAGATATAGGGAAATTAAGTCATAATTAAAAAAAATATTTTAATTACTTGATGAAGCACTCCTGAACAATTTCTGGCAATTCTTGTCTTGTCATAGGCATCACAAATTCCCAAACATCTGAGAGCTTACAAAATAGCATAACTTTAAATAATTTCATTTAGATTTTTTCATATGTTCAACCCAGTGCAAGTTTCCAAAGAAAGACCGTCAAGTTGCATTCTATTGTGAATTAGGAAGAAGAATCTGAACCTGTATTATTAAAATGGTCATCCATTTTTATCCAATTTCCTCACTATCTTATAACTACAACTTGCTGCTTTATTCATGATCAGAAGATACTCTTAAACGGATATTATACCAGACATCATATATGGAAAAAAAAAAAAAAAA